>PVIW01000726.1:0-409007 GCA_004026585.1 Noctilio leporinus
TGCATAGGTTCTTATGAATTGGTGTCTCAGGATTCTTTGGGTATAGTCCAAGTAGTGGAATTGCTGGATCAAAAGGCAGTTCCATTTTTAGTTTTTTAAGGAAACCCCATACTGTTTTCCACAGTGGCTGCACTAGCCTGCATTCCCACCAACAGTGTATGAGGGTTCCCTTTGCCCCGCATCCTCGCCAACACTTGTTTGTTGATTTGCTGATGATTGCCATTCTGACAGGTGTGAGGTGGTATTCTTAATGATATAATCATAAGTAGATTGACAATTTGTATAAATGCAAACATTTTTAACTAGAAATACATATGCATTCAACAAAATTGAACATGGGATTAAATTTCTCATAAGCTACACAATGCAGGAATATTTTAAAATGTTGGACAATATTAAAGTCTTTAAAATCTAAATGTTTGTTTTCAAAAAAAAGGTAAAATTATTTGCTCACTTACAGAGCGAAATAATTTCTCTAATATATTAACAATATAATTGTATCTAAATAAAAATAAAAACATACTACTACATATGTTTCTTATTGAAATAATGTTATTCACTTGGTACAGTAATATATAAGAGGAACTGATGATGGTTTCATTACAAGGAATTAAAATAAAATCAAAATGCTAATTTAAAAAATGTTCAAATTACTATAAGATGAATATACTGATGACTAGCCACTTTTAAAAAATAACACATTTAAACACAACTATAGCATAATGATTTTTTATTTTAGTTAGGACTTATTTAATATATGGATCTTAGAATGCTATTCAATTACAGATAATTATTGGCCTAACTGAATCTGAAACAAAGGGATACAGTGCTACCATAATAATCACGTGAAACTTTCTTCTCAATTTAATGTTTCTTTATTGATCAAGCCACTTTAATATTACTTCCTGATAATAATGTAGAAAATATGTTAAAAACCCTTTGAATGATGTATACCAGTATATGTATAGTATTCAAAATAGACCCATAAAGTTTTCTTAGGGAAACATCATTAAGAATATATTTACTATTCATTTAATCATTCAAGGCCTACATTTTCACATTTTATATGTTAAGTAATAGATTGGCTATTTTTGCTTGGATTTATGTCTAAAAATTTGTATTTTTATACATTTAATTTTCAACAAATGTATATACATTTTATGCCCTTGCAGTTTTTTGAGTAGTGTACTGAAAATGAGAAGACATGCATGAATTAAATGTTTTCTAAAACAGAAAAAAATTACTTCCATTTGTTGGATCTATGATGCAGTAAGTGACAATAAACAATATCCAAATGAAAATGCAATGCCACAAATGCCACATGAAACCCAAACCATTCTGGTACATCAGTCAGTTAAGTGGCAATAAAAAGGGTGACCTTCGCAGATCAGAAGGAGCGTAATAGTGGGAATCCAATACTGTGACCTCTGAAACTCCCAGCTGATCGCAAGGGTTGGCTTCAAATGCTGATCCTGAGCTTTCATACCGTCAATTATTTTAGGCAAGAGGCCCATGTAAAAGGGAGAGTCTGAGACTGTACCCCTAAAGTTGAGATTTTCAAAAGTCCTAACCTTAGTGAAATAGAAATAAACCTGCTTTGCAGGAAGAAACCATGAGTAAAATGTGTATTTCAGTCTTAGGAGTACACAGGATAAGAAGAGAATGCTCTTAAAAATAAAAATTGCAGTCTCTCGTGATGTCAGTCTAAATTTACAGAATGGCCACATATGAAGAACCTCAGACTGTGATTTTATTTTAAATAGATTTTGGGATGATAGCACCCCCTGGCACCCATAAAAAGCAAACAGCAGTAGGAAGGTTTTTCTTTGCAAACATTAACCTTAGGGCATATGTAGTTTCACAGAAAAAAAAAAAAAAAAAAGATTTATCAAACATAACCCTAAATTAAAAATGAAAATTTCAACATTACATAGCAAAAGAGAACCTGAGGAGCAGGAGAACAAGAGATGGAGATATACAGTATCAAATAAGCATTTTTCATATATATAAAGGAAAATGCTATTAAACATGATGAAAGAAAAGCTTATAAAAATAACAAGCAGCTTTAAAAATTAAATAGAAATGATAGAATTTATACAATGTATTTCCATGTATATGAGGTCCATCCCGAAAGTATTGGCTGCACAAACTTTTAATTATATTGACATTGGCTCAATACTTTCGGGACAGACCTTCGCACTTATATGTGCGCACGCGCGCACACACATACTGGTTGAATAGCACCTATGAGGAGTCTATCTGGAAAGTACCCAGATAACATGACAACCATTGTTGTTATATTCACAATGGCTGAACTTTTACCAGACACACCTCATATATTATTTTTTTTTTGTTTTGTAACTTACTAAAATCAAGTTGTTATTTTCTGCCTTATAGGCCTAATACAAGAACAACTCTTTTTTGCAGTATATTGTAGCTGGGAAAATAAAAGGAAGAAAAGAAAGCTGGGGGAATAGTGAAAATACCATTTATTAATTTGTGTTATGCAATTAAATGGCAGCTTTTTCACTCTATCTTTAAGCTCTTTCAGATAACCAGGACCATGAAAGCAAGCATCAAATATGATTCACTCTTGGCTTCAAATCCCAATTCTTTGCTCTATCATTTTACGGCATTTATCATGCCATCTCAGTGCCACACATCTACAGTTCATATGCATATACGTATGTGCTGATTATTATACAATGTTAATATATTTGCATACTTACTTGCTATCTTGAAATTGTCTTTTTTCTTTATTTTTGTTACTGACACTATTACAGTTGTCCCCTTGTCTACCTCCACTCAGCCCCCTCCCCACTCTGATCATCATCAGCACACTGTTGTCTGTGTTATATGTTACACATTTATGTTCTTTGGGTAATCCCATAAACAAAATAGAAACATGACATAGACACATGGAACAGACTGACAGCTGTCAGGGGCAGAGGGGAGAGGAGACTGGAAGAAAGATAAAAATTATCTTTTAATTATAATTTGTTTCATAGACTCATAGACTCCTTTAAAATTAATGCCCTAAATAATACAAGGTATTAATATATTTCATTTACCATTGTCTCAAATCATTAATTACAAATTAACTTAATGAGAACTTTCTATATGGCAGTCACATAGACATTTGAACAAAAGCATAGTAAGGCAATTATATATTATTTTATAATTATATTTGTCATCAAATGTATACTGTATATATATTTGTATATCAGCATAGTTTTAACTAAAATAGCTTTTTGAATTAGGAAAGTTAAAAAATATAGTGTTTGAAATGAAGCAAGAAAAACATAAGGAGATTTGTCTTCCATTTCTCTGATTCTATTGTATATAGATTTTGTGACTTTGTGAACCACTCTCCTTTCATTTTCTTGTCCCCTCCACCATGGTTATTCCAATTAGGTAGTTAAGTCAATAACCTGTGTGTCACCTTTTCAAAAAAATCTTTTACTATTTCAAATCAGTTAACATCTCTTATAGGTGTTGTTTTCTAAATGTCTAGAACTTAATTTTTTCTTTAAAACCACTGATATTGCTTTGGTTTAGGTGTTCATCATTTTCAGCAAATCTTGTATAAATCCCTTTCTTTTTCTTTTTCTTTTTCTTTTTTTAATTTTATTGTTGTTGTATTACATCCATCCCCTTTTTGCTCCCCTCTGTCCCCCTCCCCACCCACCCATTTCCCCCAAAGTCAATCCCACCTGTTGTCCATGTCCATGGTTCCTTTATACTAGGTTCTTGTCTAAGCTGCTCCCCTTCTTTGCCTCTACCTCCCCCCTCCCCCTGACCCCATTCCCCCTGACCACTGCAGGCCTATTCCTTGTATTCATATACTTGGTTCTGTTCTGCTTGTTGTTAGTTTTCACTCTGTCTCAAGTAATCCCCACCTCTTTCATAAATCTAATCTCTGAAAGAGTGATTTTCACTATTTCATAAATCTAATCTCTGTCAAAGTGATTTTCTAACAACTTAGTGCTATTTTAATTTTTTGGTCATATTCTTTCAATGGCTCCTTAGTTTTAACTGGCTAGTATCTAAACGCATTAGTATGACGTCAGTGGTTGTACTTTGTGCTTCTTCCAGGTACCATGTCTAAAATAAACCTGAAATCATTGTAACTCCTTAATTCAACACTCTTTGACAATTGTGTTCATTTCTAAATCTTAGATATTCTTTTTGGTGTGTCCTCTTTGGATATGCTCCAGGCCATGATTTTTACTTTTCTCTCACAAAGTACCACCTCCTTACCAGATTTTTATGTGCCCTGGACAGAATTTGACAATGTTACCCTTGAACTACAAGCCATCTTATTCAGCAGTGATTTCATTGTGGAAAGATCATGAATAATGCTTATTGCACTGGTAAGCTGTGAGGAAGAATGTGTTAATGTGTGTAAATGTTTTACAATGCAAAAACACTCAGTGAGGGATAATAACTATTAAGGAGAGCAAGTATATAAAATTTATTAGAATATGAGTTTCATGTTCAAGCAGATCAGATTACTAGTTGTGTAATCACACAAACCTTTTTTTAAATTTTATTAATTATTTTTAGAGAGAAGGGCAGGGGAGAGGAAGAAAGGGAGAGAATCATAAATGTATGGTTGCCTTTAACCTGCTTCCAGCTGAGGACCTGGTTGGAGACCTGGCTTGTAACCTGATTATATGCCCTGACTGGGAATCAAACCAGCGACCCTTGTGTTCTCAGGCTGGTGCCAATCCACTGAGCTACACCAGCCAGGGCTAAAATTTCTTAATCTATATGAGTTTCAGTGTCTTCATCAGCAAAATAGGCACAATGCCATTATTGTTCACATTACAGCTGAGTCTCACTACCCTCCTGTCCCACCAAACCTAACTCTAAGTCCTAATTATTCTAACAGTTCTCCACCAAGGGTGATTTTGCCTCTAGGAAAATTTGGAGATGTCTGAAGACCTTTTTTGGGTGTCACAATTTGGTAAAGTTACCAAATCTAAGAAGAGGTCAGTGATGCTGATAAACATCCTACAATGCTCAGGAAAGCTCTTTAAACAAGGAATTACCTGACTCAACATATCAGTAGTGTCAAGGTTGAAAAATCTTGGTTTAATAGCCAATCATGGGTGTGTAAGACAGTTTTAAAACATTAGTACATGTACTTTCCTACTGACAGGTATTTTGTCCAGAGCATATGTAGCTTACGTTGATATAATTAGACTTAAATGTGGAAATTCTATTTTATAGTGGCTTTTACTCTTACTCTCTCCAACCCCTTTATCTACCTCCAACCTCCCTTTTTCAACTATATTCCTCTTCCCATC
This sequence comes from Noctilio leporinus, assembly GCA_004026585.1. Lineage (NCBI taxonomy): Eukaryota > Metazoa > Chordata > Mammalia > Chiroptera > Noctilionidae > Noctilio > Noctilio leporinus. The sequence goes on from PVIW01000726.1 coordinate 5,313, forward strand.
ATTCTTTCTCCATTTTTCACCTTTTCACTGAAAGTGATTAAGAAAGCTGGTGGCTGTGATTAATACTAAAGACTGCAAGGGAATTCTCATAGTAGAAACAGCAGAGAAAGGCGATGAAAAGAGTATGGGATTTCTAATGACTTTGATGAGTTATTCATGAGTGATCTCCCTTCCTAGACAATAAATTTCATGAGAGATCATGTATGATATATTCACCATCTAGTGCATAGTATTATAGCTGACACATATTAGGTGATATGAAAATGGTAATTGATGATTTTCTTATTTTGTGTTTATATCTGCTTTTTCACAGGAGAGTAAGTTATTTAAGAGATTTTCTTTTTTTAAAAATTTTATTGTTTTGTTTTGTTTGAGATTTTCTTTTTCCATCACAAAAATGAAATATTTTTTGATCATATACAGGGTAGGGCAAAAGTAGTTTTAATGTATGGATAATAATACAATAATTAATAGATGATAATTTAAGAATAAACTCTTTCACATACAATTATAAATGTTTACCTGACTCTCTGTATGTGTGTATGTGTGTGCCTGAACATCTAGCTTCTAATCTTGGCCCTATCACATGAGGCCAAACATTCAGAACATTTTTTTTTTCTATTAAGCCATGTATTCTGTCTGGGAGAAGGAATGCCTGGCTTATACTTTGCCCTCGGTAAATTTTTAAAGAATGAATAAATATCACTTAACCTTTCTGAGACACAATTGTTTCAATAAAATAGTGCTAATAATACTTAGCTACAGGTTTTATTAGGATTCAATTAAATAAAGTAAGCTAAGTGGTGGACACAATACAGGTGCTCAGTAGGTATTATTGCATTTTGTCTTGATTTTTCCCAGTAACTTTCTGTTTGAGGAAATATTTCAGATAGATGGACACTAATCAGGCATATTAAATAGATCAATTTCTTCATATAATTAAAACAAGCCCAAAAGTAGTGACAGACACAAGAGAAAGTGAAACTCACTGCTACATAAAGATGCCTTAATAATATGTAGATGTTTTAAATTAGTAATTCTATTTTTAAATAAATTGCAATGTATTTATATATTTTAACTTACAGCCACCTCTTTTTAAACCATAGGCTTAGTAAACTAATGTCATTAAACATCACATTCATGTTACTTTTTCCAAGTCAAGGTGAGTTAACTATTAACAGGAATATCTGGTCATTGTTTTAAACAAGTGATGCATAGCTCTCTGATTCATAAAAGCAAATACTTTATGAATTACATATGTTTTGGTCTTATAAAAATTTATAATAATATAATTTTACCTTACATAAGAATGTAGAATATAACATAGATGCTGGCTAAATAGTCTATATGTTGTATTCTTAGTAATGGAAATTTCCCTTAGAAATTTATGTCTAACTAGTTGCAATTTTCAAAATCAAGTTTCTGGGCTTATTTTCTAAATAAAAAGATTTTAATTCCTGTACAATTTAAAATTTTATCTTTTTATGTGACATTTTACAATTTATTAGAATTTCTGCAATCAAGATTACAAATTTGCACAATTTTTAAAAAGCAGCACAGTAAAGACAATGGACTTTTACCTAATACCATGTTGTATATAACCTATTCTACATATATTTCCATATACAATGGTCATGACATTTCACAATATATTATGAGGTACACAGGAGTCAGTATTCTTCATTTGCATAGAAAATATCCAGCTATCAAATATTTAAGCAAATGCTTGTTCAAGGGTTATTCCAGCACCTGCAGGCATGTTACCCATTTTCAAACCTGGTTTATTATTAGCATAATTAATAATATGAATTGAAATTATGACTAAGCAGCAGGTTTAAAGCATGGCCTTTGCTTCATTTAACTGTGTGACTTTGGGCAAGTTATGAACACCATTACTCCTAAGTTCTCTCATCTGTAAAATAGAGTTAATTATAGTAGCTGTCTCATAAGGTGTTTGTATGAAGCCAGTCATTTGACTCTTGGAAAGCACACAGAAAATGTTTGTCACATTATAAATGCATAATCATGAAAGCTATTATTATTATTATTATAAGTATTATTATTTCAGGAACATAATAAAACTGACTTTTATCCATTTACCTGGTATTGTTTGTCCATTTTGCAAACTGCATATATTATGCACACCAAAATATAGCAGTTGGCAGAAAAAGTTTATTGACTTGCAGAAGGATCTTTCATAACCTAATGTGACAGTTTTAAAAATGCTTAAGAATTTACTCAAGACCTTTATAAAATTTTACATTGCTATTCTCTTTTTGTTAAGGCCCTGGCTGGTAGCACAATGGGTAAGGTGCCGGCCTGCAAACCCAAAAGTCTCAAGTTCAATTCCCCAGCCAGAGCACATAACCAGGTGCAAGCCAGGTCTCCAGTCAGATCTATGGCTGGAGGCAGGTGAAAAGCAACCATACGTTGATTTAAAAAAAAAAAAAAAAAAAAGATTTGATTAAGAAACAGTGGGCAAGACTACACCTATACTAGTCAACTTCCTGGTTGAATGTATATGAGGTCTGTCTGGAAAAAGTTCAGTCGTTGCTAATATGATAAGAATGTTTGTGAGGTATCAGTGTAGCCTGGCAGCTGAAGGCAGTAGACTGGAATGTACATGCAGCATTTATGAACAATGTTGACTTCACTGTCCTAGTCAGTGGGTGTGGTAGATGCCATCAAGGAAGCATGTGTACTGTGTGGCCATCACATTCAAAATGATTGAGTAGAGCAATAAATCTGCATTGAATTTTGTGTTAAACTTGAATATCCCTTCCAGAAAACTAGTAGGATGATACAGAAGGCCACAGCTATGGGCCACTGGTGATTGGAAGCTTCATCAAGACACTTTTGCTCATGCATCACATCTTGTATGGTGTTTTTTGATGAAACATCAAATCACCCAGGTAAATGAGCCTCCCTATAGCCCAGATACGGTGCCCTGAAATTCTGGCTTTTCCCAAAACTAAAATCACCTTTGAAAGAGAAGAGATTTCACACTGTTGATGGAAAAATATGATGGGGAGTTGATAGCAATTAGAACTGTGTACCATCCCAAGGTGCCTACTTTGATGCGGACTGAGGTATCATTGTTTCAAGGACAGTGTTTCTTGTGCCTTGTAGCTTCTTCAATAAATGCCTTTATGCCTCTCTTTTTCATAGTACATGGCTGCATATTTTCTGGATAGACCTCATATATGAAGAAAAATGCATATGTAACTACATACATTTTATTTTTTAACTTGATCACTTTATTTTATCACCATAAAATATAGTAATAAATTGCAACGGGTGTTAGGGCTACACTGAATAATATACTAATTGTTTAGGTAACCTGTGCTGAGTGCTAAAATATTGAACAAACCCAGACTTTCTCCTAAGAAGTTGATATTATATAAAAATAGATAGTTGAAGAGGCAATAGATCTGAAGAACAGATTGAAGAATAGAAAACAACACACACAACAACAATGCAGCCCTAGTGAAGTAAGGTAAGAAGCTTTTTTGTATTAAAGTTGTAGAAATGGGTAAGGGCAAAATCATAAAGAGCCCTCTAGGTAAGGTAAACCATTTAAGATATTATCCTTAGTTCAACAACAACTGAAATCTTTTCAATGTGAGAATTGAAATAACCTTATTTTTTGGAACAGTGATCTCTCTAGTATTAGGTTGGAGAACAAGTTGGAAGAATATAAGAGAGAGAAGAAAAATTAATTAGAAACCCATTGAAGACTAAGAGATGGGACTTGAACTAGGTTATTGGTCCTGCAGGTGGAGCTAAGTACATAGGCTAAAGATACACATTATCAGGAAAGTTGACAGAACTGTTTCTATGTGAGGAGAATAAGAAGAAAAAAGTGGGAAACACTCCAGAATTTCTCTTATGTGCAAATAAGAATAGGATATGTTTACTGAAATTGGGAAATACTGTGTTCAGTTTGAACACTATCAAACATCCTAGTGGAAAATTGAAATGCCTCTAAAGTGGGCGTACAAGTCGTAAGTATCTAGGTTTAGAGAGAGAAAGAGGACAACCTGTAAGAGATGAGTCACAGAAGCCAAGACAATGAATTTTTAGGAGGAACCAAAATAGCCTTGCTCAATAAAAAAAGTGAATAATTCTAGTAAAGTTCCAGAAAGAAATTCCACAAAAACTATCTTATATCCTGGAAAAAACGAGTTTGGGGGCTATTAGAGCAGTATAAGATAAGGTCTTGAAAAGGTCTGCGATGTAATTTTTAAAAGGGAACCAACACCTTGGGGATAGACTAACCCTGACTCATAATCTTCTCCTGTACTATATGAACTAGAAGTGAACCCTTATTTCCAATTGCTTAGAATACTTAGCAAAGGAGTCTGAATTTTTGTTTTCACTGTTTTTTGTTTCTTTTTTAATATGGTAACTTTCAACTTAGTACAGCAACCTAAAGAGAAAGTCTGTTCCCATAGGTCAAATCAGCTTATTTTTCCCACTTGTGACTGAAAGTAGAGCAGAGCATGTTCATAATTTTTGAAGGACTCTGGAAATATTTTATAAAGAAGACAAACTAGGATATTGTAAGCTTATAATAACAAGACAATATTTCTTTAGTTCTGTATTTTATCTTGATTTCCAGCATCCTGATGTCTTAAAAGATATTTTAAAATTATTAGCTGAAGTTACAGTTTGAAAAATAAATGAGAAAAAATTGCAAATGTTTCATATACATCATTGAATGTGTTCTGCTTATTTTACATTTAGTTTATATTGTTATTCTTTAACCAATGATTTTCACCAAATGATTTTTTATCTAGTTTACAAATTACCTAATAATCTTTAGAAAAACAAGTAATTAAATTAGATGAAGGATATGTGAACTTCTCCATATTGTGCTTAGCATGATTGCTCTTGCTGAATTAATTAATTATTAAAAGATTTTATTTATTTTTTAGAGAGAGGGGAAGGGAGAGAGACAGGGAGGGAAACAGTAATGTTTGTTGGTTGTTTTTCACCTGCCTCCAGCCGCAGACTTGGCTGGAGACCTGGCTTGCAACCAGGTTATGTGCCCTGACTACGAATTGACCTTTGGGTTCACAGGCCAGTGCCTTATCCACTGTGCCAACAGCCAGGGCATGAAATATTTAAAAACTCTTGATCATCTTTTCATATCTGGACACTCTCTTATCTTGTTTTCCACAAATACATAATTCTGTGATTCTCTTCTGAGCTCTTTTTTTCTTCTTCTTTTCTTTTGTTGTTGTTTTTTCCTTTTCTCACTCTCCTCTTGCTAGATGTAGGTCTTCTGCAGGGAAAAAAATTTTATTCTCATCTCAAGTTATGCCCATTCCTTTGGACCATTTGTATACACCACAAGTTTTCTTTTTATCACTGTGCATCTCCATGCATCTCTGTGTGTCTGTGGTCCTTGTTACATTCCACTTTTTAACCTGCGTGTGTCATTCATTGCTGAACATCCATTCTGAGTCATTTCACCAATATTACAGGCATAGCACAACCAAACTTGAACTTATTATTCACCCTCACTGATACTTTTTAAATAATTTCACTCTGATTTATTGCACTACTCCCCCCTCCCCTACATTCAGTGTGGCTTCTTCTACTTATTGTTAATAATTAAATCTATGTGACTTGCTCTGGACTAAGTGCTACACTGATGTCATTTAATCCTCACAGTAACCTGTGAAATAAATCATAATATTTCCATTGTATAAATGGATAAACTGAGCTATTTATGCTCTAGCTCGTTTGCCTAGCACACAGCCACACAGCTAGTAAGAGCTACGACTGACTCCAAAGCCAGTGAATCACTCCAAATCTCAGCGACTACCACATATTTTTGTCAAAGTAAACCTGTGATGCTTACATTAGTCCCTGAACAACAACCTTCTGTGATGTTCCTCATGTGTTTCAGGATTCTATGTCACTCCTTCCCTTGAAAGGTATTTTAGGATCTAGTTTGAAATCATCTGTTTCTAAATGATAAGCATGGAATACTTTGATATTAAACTAACAGAAGAATACAAGTTGACACTGTTTTTGGAGGTTTTCAGGGGGCAACTAGATAGGACCTCCTATTTCCCATGTGAGCTACAACAAACTTCAACAAGAGGGGCTTCTTTTTTCCACTGATAAAATTATTAAGATTGGCTTTAGATGTGTGAGTCTAATGGTTTTAAAAAATCCTGACTACAGAATGGGCCACACTCATCCAAAGGGTGCCCATGTCCCTCTCCAGCATAATCAGGGTTCCTGCCAGAGCAGCTGAGTTGGCAGATGGGCCCATCTCAAGGGAAAGCTGAGTGGAACTGCCAAATTATACTTCGTAAACTTAAAGCAAGATAAAGAACTCTACTTTTCAAGAGTAGAGCTGGTAAAAGCAAGAGGGGGGAGGGAAGGAGGGAGGGAGAGATAGAGAAAGAAAGGAGAGAGAAAGGGAGGGGGGGGAAGGTAAATCATTTCTCATGGAAATCAGTAACTGGAAAAGTAAGGCTAACCTGCTTATCCCTGCATCCCAGATGAATTTCTGACACTATATCACTGTATGTTTGGCTTGTATCATTTCTAGTCTGTCAGTTCTGCCACCAGCATGCCTCTTGCATCTCATTTAGCCCCTCAATGTTCTCTGTTTTTGTTGTGGAAACTGTTGCACCAACCTCAAACTGATTCTGCTGCTGCTTTCCTTTCTTCTCCTGTGTTGACTTTCTCCATGACCTGAATACAAATGTCCATCCTCCTGCACAGTTTTGATGATGAAACCCCTAGATAAAACAAACCTGTTGTGTGATCACATGTTGTCAAATTGGCGTGCAATTCAAGTCTCCTGTCCTCTGACATAAACCTACCTTTGCCAGGATTATTGTTCACTGTTTATATCTAACAAGATCATTTATCTATCCCTAAGCACGACTATTCACTTTCTGACACTGTGCCCTTTTATGCCTCTTCCTATACACCTGCACCAATATAAAACATACAGAATTTATATTTCTATTGAGATATGCATGCTTAAATATCATAACCGATAGTGAAATGAGAGGAGCAGAGATTTTCATAAAACGGACTTTATGTGTATTTTGGGATTATTACATATGAAAGCCAATTTAATCAAATCAAATTGTGATACTGTCACTGATATTTGGGAGAGAGAATATTTTATACTCAAGGGAAAATTGATGACCCACATTGTCTTTGCTTGTTTTTCAGGTAGTTTGGGTTACAATAAAAGGGTACTTGTAAGTTCTCTGCTTACTTTCAGGAAAGAAAAAAGGAGCAACCACTCAAAATTTCTCAGTTCTTTACAATTTTTTTTCCTTACACTGACTTCTTACAAATTAGTCCTGCATATTTGAATGTGGTATCTTTTCCAAAATCAAGATATATATATATCTTGATTTTGGTAACAACAGTGTTAATTCATTAAAATTGAAATTGTAACAGAAAAACTGAACAACTTTTACTATACCAAAACTATTGACTGTCTAGTAATTATATATACTAGTCTCTGTCATATTTATTCCTAAGTGAAACAATTTCCCATTTTACCCCTTTAGTTATAGTTCATTTGAACTACTGAAAGTAAAGGTGAAATATCACCACTTGAAAACAAAGAATATACTTTATAAGGTTATCCAAGACATGTGCTTTATACATACTTACAGAAGTTGTTTTAAATGTTTTTCTACAGTATTATATGGGAAGTATTTGCATAAAAAATTCATTCCCGTTGTAACTTAACTTTATCTATGCATAGCAGATCCTCCTTCAGAAGAATTGAATTCTCTTGCATATGCTATGTCAGTTTTACCAAGTGAGGAAAGACTAATGATGTTAGATTCATTTTCAGAGTGATAGAATGAACTAAATTTTCATCAAGGGAGAAATGATTTCTTAGCCACACACAGATACATTGATCAGATTGTCTGTTAGTAGTTTATTCTATGTATTTATATATTTTCTTCCCATCTTACTGTCAGCTATTTTTATACTACATTTATCACCAGAGAATTAAAGTGAAAAGGCAACTTCCAAAAAACTGCCCACTCAACTCTCCAGCTGCTTCTCTAACAAGGGTCCAGAAAGAAGGGTCAACCTCTACCACTAAAAAATCTAACACTACCTGAAATTTTCCTAAAATCGGTTTTCTGAATTGTTGATATCATATTTGCATGAGGTTCAGTGTCAGAATAATTCTTCAAAGTTGACTCATAATGCCCAAGTATCAGTTAGATATTTTTCTTTTTTATTGAATTTATTGGGGTGATACTGGTTAACAAAGTTATATTGGCTTCAGATACACAAATCTATAACACATTATCTCTATATTGTATCATGTGTTCATCACCCCAAGTCAAATCTCCTTACTTCACCATTTATCCCTCCTGTACCCTTCTCCACCCCCTACAATCTCCCTTTTTCTCACAATCATAACACTGTTGTTTATGTCTGCAAAGTTTTTATCTTTTTTTTCGCTCAAGATTTCTGACAAGAATAGAGAATAACACACTCCAGCAGAATCAGAAAAAGGCATGATATCAGTGCAAGCATTTATAAATATAGTACATAATGTATTGTACAAATCAATGATTCTTAAGCATCTTTGGTGGTAAATATTGACTCAGATGTTGTGTTTTAGAGAAATATAATAGGCAGTGTTTTTTTGTGGACAGTATTAAGTGTATATTATACAGCCACAGTCCCTTGGGATGTGGAGATAGTGCTGCTTTAGGTGTATACCTTAGCATTTATCCATTGCTAAACAACACTCCTTCAGCATCTCTTGAAGTGTGGGCCCCATCAATATACTGTTATGAGATTTTCTGTGGGAAGAAAATGAAGAGAAATGCATGTAAGAAATGTTGTATACTTTATTTCCTTCTTAGAGATTCACCAGACAGAACATAAATGCACCAAACTAGGGGAATGCTTCAGTTCATTTCTATCCATCTACTGTAGGCCAGAGTATTTTAGAGCCTCGTGCTTCTTCCCAGATTTATACACCCATTACCTTTTACATGAATTCCTCTTAAATGAGCTCTTGCTTCCCTGTTTAGGTCCCTGGAATCCTTCTGTACCCTGAACTCAGACCCAAAAATCGAATCTGACCCTAATATTTCTTAATTCTTCAAAGCCTTCCCATGCTTTTGTTAAAGCATCAAGGTTCCTTAACATGGCATGCAACAGCATTATTCCTTATTCAACTTTTTACTTTTAGCTCTTCATTTGGGCCAAATGTGCATTTAAAGGCCATATTCTCTATGACACCTTAAAAAAGCATTGCAGACATTGTTGTGTCCTCACTGTCATCTTTCTTTAATTTCATGCCATCTTCTTCTTCTGTAGCCCTTAATTTAAGTGATCTTTAATCTTCAAAGCCTTAACGTGTCACTCTGGGTTTTATTTCCTTCCAATATGATGCATAGCCCGCTGCACCTGAATATGATAACATTTAATTGATTGCATGGAAGCATCTGCTTCTTCAAATTGGCTGTAAGCCGAGGAACGGTAAGTAACCGACCTGCCTAATTCACTATTTTATTTCCAGCACTTGGTGCTGTGCCTTTAAATAGCTGACTTCTTGATTTCAATTCATTTCTCATTTTTGAAACTGAACAACTGTATTTATTATAAAAATGCAGAATTTGGTGGTGGTGGGCAGGGGGGAACCAACAGATCCATGAATTGGGAGTTCCTATGTTACAGTAATAGTTCCAGAAAATAACTTAAGATAGTTATTATTAAATTAGGTTAGAGAAAGTTTTAAGTAACTAGATGCAAAGTTGGGGAACATACTAAAACTAAAGGCTTAAAGTGAATTTTGGAAGTTTTTGTACATGGAGTACCTCAGAGAAATAAGTTTTATAAGACTAATCTGGTGGTGGAATGTATGATGAATCAGAGAGAAAGCTTTAAGCTCTGATAGAGTACTTATGAGGTTTGTAAATTAGCACTTGTGAAAAATCCTCACCCTTCTCCCCTCACATTCCATCTGTCAGCTGCTCCTGCAGCCAACATCTTCAATGTACATAGCAAATTTGATCAGTTCTCATCACATCTTCCACTCCTACTAAGCCCAAACCACTTATATCTCTCCCCTGTCCTGTAGTAGCAGCTTTTTAAGCAAACACTTCTCTGTTTCCAGCGTTGCACTCAGGCTGATCTTGCAGTCTGGAATGCTGTTTTTGTGAAATATATCACAGAAATGGTGTATTATGGAACTCATTTTTGTGAAAGTTGTCCTAGAGACAGTGGCAAACCCACAGTAAAACATGAATGTGGTTTTTGAGTGAGATTCTCCCCTGCTCCAATAATACATGACAGAAAACAGTAATTAAATGGTGAATTTTCTGGATGTGAAAGGGAAAGAAAAAAAAAGTACACATTGGTGGTTACAGAATAGACAGGGGGATGTTAAGAACAAAGGAAATGGAGAAGCCATAGAGCTTATATGCATGACTCATGGACATGAACTAAGGGGGGCATTGCCAGAGGAAATGGGGTATTGGGTGGAGGGGAAAAAAAAAAAGAGGGGAAAATTGGGACAACTATAGTAGCAAAATAAATAAAATATATTTAAGGAAAAAGAAAAGAATGATCTTGTAAAAAGGCAAGCCGGATCATTCACTGCCACTTTGGATCATCCCACCCAATGAATTCCTAAGTGATCTTAGTAAATTCCAAACTTCACACAAAGACAGTGTATGGCTTCAACCAGCAACAACCTTGGACTTCCTCTCATTGTTTTCACCTTTTTTTCTTTTTTCTTTTTTTTTAATTTATTTATTTTTTACCATACTTTGTCTGGCCTGTTTCTCTATCCCTTTAGCATTCTGCTCATCTGGCCACGGGAACTTGAGTACTTTGTCTGAACCTTATGTTGGATATTAGCAAGCCTGATTTTACTTTTCTTCATCATTCAGGTTTCTGGACTCATTCATACCTGAGTTCTTTATCTCCCACCTAAACTTTTTTAGCCTCCTTTTATTTGTATGATCCTTAGTGTTTGAATTTACATTACTTGTTTACTTGTTTGCTTATGGGTGGGTACACATACACATGCATCCATATACAAGCATGAAAATAAATGAAAAATCAAGGCACAGAAAAAACTAGAAACACTCTTGTATTCCCCATTACCCATTAGAATATTAGTTCCCTAAAAAGAGACAGGTATTTAGCTGACTTATTCGATATGGTTTCTGTGGATTGGGAACAGCAGTATTTAGTTTATGATGTGCTCAATAAGTGATTAATAATTGCAAATCACAAACCATTTCAAAATAGCTTTTTAAAAATGTTTATCCTTGGATGCTATGTACATCTTCCCAAAGTCATTATTTCATTAATTTTATTATCCAATATAGTATTAATATTTGCATTGAGATGTAGCTCTGAAAATGACAAGTAATTTGGTTGTGATATCCTTCATTTTCTTACCAACACATGTTTGCCCACCAACATGCCTTTCTTAACTTTGTTCCTTCTAATTTCCCATGTCAGGAAATTAGCTTTGACTGATGTTTTAAGGATTATTTATATTGCTTGTAATACAAGAAACTGTCACCATTCTTAAAATGGAAGTAGCTCACTATTCCCTGAGGATCAGACTATTTTGCTTGTGCTTCAATGATGGAATTCTGCATTAGGTATGTGGTTTATGGTGAGTCCCTATAAAGTGACAGGATTCTTGATGGTATAATGCATTGTAAGCATCTACTAACAACATAAGCAAACAAACCTAAACAACAAGGTTATAAATATTTTACTTTTTATCCTATTGAGTCTTATTTTTTGTTCCAACCTAGATGCTGTTTCATAGTCCTTCTCTTTCCCTCTGTGAATCAGCCTTTCTAATCCAGCCAAAATTATGTATACTTTAATATGTAAGTTGGGAAAGATATCCATTGAAATGGGATTGCATTTCATTTTAAGTTGTCTCTTTTACCAATCTGAGAAAAATTAATGTTGTTGAATTAACTTCCATGTAATATGATTGATGTCTCTAATGGTATCAATCCAATAATCAAGTTGCTATATGAAGAGTAAAAGAATGAACTATTAAGCATTATTCAGGGTAGGCAGATGTTGTAACCTTTTCTATAAAATTTAAATGTAGTTATGGACCATTGTCCCTCTTTATCTTTTTCCTGAACTTCCTATATTTTTGGCATAGACATAATGAATAATTAGGCACATATTTCTGTGCATTTTCAACCTAACTATAAATTCTGAAACAAATGTGATTCAGTACACTGATTACAAACAGGCACGCTGACATTGTATTAAATAAATGAGTTTGTTTGTGCTCAAAGGAGAGGTATGTTTTATTTCCATGTATTCCTTATAGACCTGGATGTATAGTTTTCTTCTATTGTGAAACTTCAAGGGAATACAAGGTAGCCCTGAATATGCCACTTAGAAAGCTCTTCAAACATAGGGTATGGCAGTGTTGTCCTGTGTATTCATAGCCCAGGGCATAAAACATTGCTAATCTTAATCTTTACATTCATTGCAATCTAATTAATTTACCCCAAATAGCTCAATTAGGACTTAAGCAGAATCTCTGCTCTTCAGTATCACCGCCTGGAGTCAGATTCCTGAGACATTCTAAATCTTTGCTTCCAAGCTACAGAACTTGGTAGTAACAGGGCTATAAGGAAAGAACCAAAACAACTCAAAACTATATTCCTCAGATATAATGTGAACATTGGCTTAGCTATACTGTTATTTACATATTAGTTATTATCCAATTTAAATTTAGAAAAGTGATTTGGCTTTTTTTGTTTATAATGTATTGAAATTGAGCTATAGTAATATAGTTGAAGGTATATATATGGTAAACATCCCTGTTTTAAAATTATTTAAAAAATATCCAGATGTACAATGTAGCAAATATTAAATTTTATGTGTTATAATATACTAGCTACTATTTTACACAGTAGCTTAACATAGTTCCTTTATCCCTAGTATATCTCATGTGAGTCATACTCTGACTCAAAAAGTGCATGCCTGTCTACAAAATTGGTGTTTTTGTTGGAATAAATTCAATAATCCCCATGGAGAATTAAATCCCCCATCATCACTATGTAATCTTTTGTTTTCTTAGTCTACTGAAGAGACATGTAATCATTTCCAATGACTGTCAACACTTGTAATCAAAACCACTGCCGAAAGGAATTATTGTGTGGGGCCCGGTGCCACAGCACTGTTTCTGAGGGCTAATACTTCTCTTACTCGTGCAAGCAGATGCTATGCTAAGTGCTGAGATTGTCTACTCAAATAATTATTCCATATTAGACACCCCTTCTAAAGACTGAACGTGTTCTTTTGAGCAATAATTCTTCTCAGCTGGGAAGTGAATGTCAAGCATCCTTTTCCTTCCCATGATACCAAGTATAACTGCCCATTCATCTTGGGTTACTCCCGCCACCACCATTCCTTCCTAGGATTTGAATAAAAGGCTTTCATCTCTCCTTCTAGCCAGGCCTACCCTCACCTAACTCAGTTCCAGACTAAGTGTGTGTTGAATTTAAAAGTTAGAAGTACAAAGCAGCATATCCAGATCATGATCTACATTTATAAATATGACTTATTTTGATACTTTTGTCATTTGCTATTTTGTTAGAATAGAGATTATTGCTACTTTTTTAGGTATTGGTGAGACAAGTGAGTGTCAAAAGTTATAGTTTATCTAATGTTACAGAGCAACTTGGTGGTGAACCTAGATAGTCTTATCTACTCCAGAATCCTAATATTCTTCTGTTTTTGTCAGAACCTGGTTAAATCCTGTTAAAATGCATAGGGGCATTTGAAGTCAGTTTTTCTGTATTTTTCTGACCAAGATGAGAGGAGTAAATATCACCCTAAGAACAAACTGCCCTCTGGACCAAGTCAATAATATTAAACTATTAAAATATAAAAATGCTGGTAGAAGTTAACATATGCCTAAGAAAAAAGTAGCAAATGAGTGGTTAAATTTTTAGGAAAGATTAAGGCTTTTCCTTTTAAAAATGAAATAAGCATTGTTTAAAAGCCAGGAAGGCCCTTAATACTTCTTCATTTGTATGATTAAGTTGTATGGTTTTCATTACAACTTCCTCACAGGTGAACGATATTATATTGACATAATGGTTTTAAAAATGGATGGGCTGGACAAAACGAGACACAGTTAATTTGTTAGGATTCTTGAGGGGACCTGCTAGGAAACCGACTTGTTCTGCAATTCGATGGTAGAAGTAATACGTAAATGATGTAAACTATGAGAAGAGGACAAAACAGAAATTCTTAAAGTTCTTAATTTTACCTTTGTGTATTCTAAAAGGTAGAATGCTTGGTGGGGTTGCGTTTTATTTTTGTTTTGTTTTGAATTATATTTCATTACCTCCAAATAAGTTATTTTAGGTCCTTTTATATTTGACAGTTTATTTCCTTTAGAATTTGTATGCATCATTTCTAATACATGTATAAATTTTATGCTTTCTTGTGTTGAAAGAGCATATTCAAGCCCTGGCTGGCAGCTTAGAGGATAGGCATTGGCCTGCAAACCCAAAGGTCACTGGTTTGATTTCCCAGCCAGGGCTCATAACCAGGTTGCAAGCCAGGTCTCCAGCCAGGTCTGTAGCTGGAAGCAGGTGAAAGGCAACCATACATTGATGTTTCTCTCCCTCTCTGCCTCTTTCCCTTCTCCTCTCTCTAAAAAAAAATACATAATACATAAAAATTTTTAAAAAGGAAAAAGAAAGAGCATATTCAGTGAGCACTTTGAAAGGCTGAGAACTTTAGCTAACTTTATTTAGCAAAAAGAAGTAATTAGTAAGTATGTTTCTTAAGTTAGCCTGAAAGAAGACAAAAATCAACCAATTTACAATGTGTGTTCTTATGTTGTTTCATAGCTAAACAATGTGACCAAACTGTCATAAAGAAAAGCTACTAATGAAAGCCAAGTACAACTAAAGTAAATGAAATATTTTTAAAAATTATGTTTTGGGTGTGTGTGCATACACTTATGTGTGCAAGCATGTGCTTTGAACAGCATTTTCTTTTATACTTTTTTCTTACCATTTAAAATGGTTGTAGAAAAAGTGAAAATATTCTTAACAAAGGTCAATTTGAGATAAGGGAAAGCTATAAACAGTGTAATTTGTAAAACAAAATATACTCAGTACAGGAGTATATGTAACTCTAGCATTTAATTTTTCTGTTGCTACAAAAATAATTTGCTGCTGGGAGATAAATATTTAATAGTGTTTACACTAACATCCAGAATTAAATTATTTCAGAGGTAATAAAATATAATAATGTTATAAATTATATACACACATGCACACATACACACACAGTCTGTCTAAAAAAAGTCCAGCCATTATTAGTGTAACAACAATGGTTTGTGCAACATTGATATAACCTGGCAACCAAGGATGGTGGGTTGGAATGCACATGCATTAACAACGATGACTTCACTGTACTAGTCCATGGGGGTGGTAGATGCCATTGAGTGAGCATGTGTACTGTGTAGCTGTCACATTCCAAATGACTGAGCAAATAGGGCAACAAATCTGCATCAGATTTTCCTTTAGGCTTGAATATTCCTTCATAGAAACTATTTGGATGATGCAGAGGTCCACAGCTATGGGCAACTGGTGACTGGCAATTTCATCAAGACAACACTCCTGCTCATGCAGAGGTTTTTGGCAAAACATCAAATCACCCAGATGACTCAGCCCCCTTAATGCCTTGATTTGGCACCCTGTGACTTCTGGCTTTTCCCAAAAGTAAAATCATCTTTGACAGGGAAAAGATTTCAGATGGTCAATGAGATTCAGGAAAATAAAATGGGACAGCTTATGGTGACTGGGAGAACTGTGTGAGATCCCACGGTGCCTGCTTTGAAGGGAACTGAGGCATCATTGTCCTGTGTACAATGTTTCTTGTATCTTCTTCAATAAATGTCTCCATTTTTTATATTATGTGGCTGGATACATTTGGATATACCTCATATGTCCAGGTGCATATATATGCATACCCTTTGTGATTTTGGTAGTTTTTAATTAAGAAAGATATATTTCACCCATGTTTCTCAATTTGCTTGTTATGGTGTGCACCTGTGTTTGTGTAATCAGGTACTTACCAAGATTGTATTGAAGAGTCTTATTCCTAACAGGTAAGTTTCATAATGACACTAAAATAACAGAGACTATATAAAAATTCATGTCTATATTTATATTGTAAATATTTTAAAGAAGGTAGCCTTTATATTTCTATATATTTTATATAAAAAAGAACTGTAAGTTCATGATGATCAATTTAAATTCTACTTGAATCAGTTATTAGCTCAGTTATTGTGAGCAAGGTTTTAAAGTTTTAAGCTTCAACTTTGTCACATATAACTAATGGGAATATTAATTTCTACAGTAGAGTAGATTTTTACTTGAGTCATTCTTGACCTTGGAGATTTGAGTAATTTAACTCAAACCACTAAAACCTTATCCTTTCACTTCTCCAAATTTATACAAATGTATGACTTCTTTGCTTTCAAAAAATTGATACATTCCTAAACAATAAGTCATTTTGGTATCCTAATAAATTATGTAATACTGCAATACCACAAACTATTGTATTTTCCTAAAACATGAAGGGAAAATAAAATTCTGTGTTCTGTCTAATAATTCTTGGGCTTTTTAAGTAGAAATTATTTTAATAGTATGCTAAGATTAAAACGTTAAGGTGATAACTACAAATACAAAAGTAAAACTGGAAGTTACTTTGTTCTTTACTATAATTCCACTTAACTAGAAGAAGGCAGGTGGCAAAACTGAAAAAATAAAACATTCTGAAAAGCAGTGAGCTGTGATCCTAGAGCTGTCTGGACTCTAAAGCGTAGGTGAACATGGGGCTTGGGAGAGCCAGCCTGGAAGCCTGTTACCTGCCATTCAATCTCAGCTCTACTGCTTTAAGGGCCATGTCACCTTGAGCCCGTTACTTAACTGTGCTTTGCGCTTCCTTGTTTGTAAAATGATGGAAATAGCACCTGCTATGGAAAAGAGTTGTATTAATTGAACTAACCCATGAAAAGTGCTTAGGGCCATACTTATACATTGTGATTACTCAACCGAAGTCATTTTTTATAATCATAGGAAAGATTTCTTGTTCACCATTCTCTATATAAAGATTGTCTAATAAAACTTTGGACTAAACTTTGTAGGTCCATGTTGGATATTTTGCCCTGAAATTGGTGTTTTCTACATAGTATTTTAGTTAATATGCATACTATGCTAATTAAACACCAGTAAAAGTACATATAGCTATTGTGACAGTAAAGATTTTCCCCTCAGTTTTGAAGATTGTATGATTTTAAAAGGATTATTATATATTATTGTCAAGTACCTCCAATTGGTTATTTAAAGTGATAGCAAAACCTAATACAGGTTATTAGAACACAGAAGCATACATAACTTGAGATCCAGGTTTAAGGGTTAAGTATGACTTTCAAATGATGCTCAAGTGACACAGATGCACACATTAACTTATTTTTTTATCAAAAATATGATTAGGCATAAAAAGATCACCCTAGACTTCTCAGTAATACTTTACGATTGTATAGTGAAGTTGTATTGTTAGCATAGAGGAGAACGCTTAGACTTTGTCAGGTCTGTTGACTTGTGTCCTCAAATTTTCAGTGCCTTTGCTTTCTTATCTGTACAATGCCCATAATATAAAGTCTACTTGATATTGTGATATGAACAATATAAAATCATGGAAACAAAGGCCTGGCAGAATAAATTATTGTTGGTGAACCATTACGGACTCTCTTCATAATGTTTATGGAGTCAGTATCCATGTGGTGTTTTCTAGGGTAACTTCCCATTTGAAACCACTGTTACCAGTGTTTGAGTAACTACTTACTGGATAAATAGTAACCTAAAATAGTTTTATATTCAAGAGTTAGGAATTCATTTTTATTTTTATGCCTGGTGAATAAGAAGAGCAATCAACCTTAATAATGTCATTTGTAGTAACAAATGCAATTGTCTATTCAAGAATGAGATTGATTTTCCACTGTGACTTGTAAACTGGTCTGGAAGGCAGCTCCTAGATACTCTGAAGGGACACACAATATTCATGCTTGTTTTAAGATCACATTACCTTTTTCACAGTGGGAAAGGCAGCATGACTTTTTAAAAAGCAGTAGCTTTTTAAACAAAACTCAAAATGGAAAGACATATGTTTATTTAGCTTTAAAAATATATAGTAATCAATTACTATAATGAAAAAGAGTACCTTAATTTTGCAGCTTATAGTACTGAAGTACATAGTTTCTCAGACATACAATTTGAAGATTTAGACATTAAACCCTGGAAAGAAATAAAGAGCATAGCATGGCTGAACTCATAAGAGTTGAGTTACAAATCTGAACTTATAGGAGCAGTGTTGTTCCCTATTTTGATTTTTTCCTTTTAAATTACATTTTTTAATGACAAAATCACCTGTTATTGTCATCTAATTCTTAATAGCCCATGACAAGGAGACTAAATAGCATAAGATAGTTTACCTAAATAATAAAATAGTTATTCAGCTCAGCTCTTTAATAAGATATTGGCAAAGTGTTTAAGGATATTTACGGAAATATAGTATTGCTCAGCAAACAAAAAAAAAAATCATGCTTAGCAATCCTAAGAAAGAAGAACAAAGCTGAAGGCATCACATTTCCTGATTTAAAACTTTATTACAAAGCCACTCTAATAAAAACAATATGGTCCTGGAATAAAAATAGACAGAGACAAATGGAAGAGAATCAAGAGCCCAGAAATAAATCACACAAATACAAATATTTGACAAGGGAGCCAATAGTACTCAATGAACAAAGAATAGCCTCACCAATGAATAGCGTTGGGGAAACTGGATATCCACATGCAAAAGGAAAAAAAAGTCTGCACAACATAGGAAACAATCAGCAAAATGAAAAGGCAGCCTACAGAATGGAAAAAAAAAATATTTGCAAACCTTCTATTTAATAAGGCATTAATATTTAAAATATATAAGGAACTCGTATAATAACAACAAACAAAAGAAATCTAATTTAAAATGGACAAAAGATTTAAGTGGACATTTTTATAAAAAACATATACAGCTGGCTGAGAGGTACAAGAAAAGATACTCAGCATGACTAATCATCAGGGAAATGCAATGCAAAACCACATGAAATACCGCCTCATACCTGTCAGAATGCATATGACATTGTTAAAGGAATGTATTATTGTTTAACTTACTGTCATTACTTAGGGCTAAGTTTGAAGTTAGACTTAAAACAGATGATAGATTTGAAATAAATAGATGCTAATTATTAAGTAGCCCACTTGTCCAATGTAAAGAGATACCAAATTTATTTGAGATGAGGATATTTGGGTTTCATTTGGAATTATTTTTAGTTTGCGAAATGACCTGGACGAACAATTATACTGGTGTTTTTAGGAGAGCCCTTGTAGGCTAGTCATGTACATTTGAACGGAAGTTTACATGATACAAGCAAGTGTGGAAGCTGACTTGGTGGAGTCATAGCTCGAATGAGCCTGTCTGTGGCTTTTCTAAGTCAAACAGCTGTCCCGATTACACATGCAAAGATCTACAGACTGTACCTTCAAAATACAACAATCACTATCACGTTTCAGTTCACCTTTAGCCACCTCTTTTTGACTCCTCGGTACCAGCTGTCAATCTGCAGCTATTTATATTGATGTCACAGGGTGTCCTAGCTCCGCTGGAGTCCTTCAGCAGACACCATGGAAAGCCCCTCTGTGTCTTCCCTGAAGCTCGGGCAAAGGGAGCCTCGAATCCTTCAGCGCTGACACACACTCAAATCTGCACAGACAGGCAGCCCAGCTGCGAGCGGATCTTTAGGCCCGTTCGGTAGATGCCAAGGCCTCGTTATCATCAAAAACAGTTATTGACAAGCCAACGGGGTGAATTAACACTAAAATACTAAACATGCTCTTATTCATTATGCTTCTACTGCTCTAGTCACTTTTTTGTTCTTCAAGTAACTCCCTTAAAGAACCAAGAACAGCAGTGAACCTTACCTAAGATTCAGTATATGTGATTTATTTGTAGCTTAGATTCTCTCACCTAATAATAAGCTCAATGAGAGCAGTGGTCATAACTGTTCTGTTCAACAGTGTATCTCCATCCCCTGGAAAGCTGTTCAACAAATATCTATTGAATAAATAAAAATGATCCCACCTGTTTATCCATGGGATTTTGCTTTCAAATATTGCATATAAATTTTTAAAAATATTTTTACTTATTTTTAGAGAGAGGGGTAGGGAGGGAGAAAGAGTGAGAGAAACATCTCTTGGTTGCCTCTTGCACACCCCCAACTGGGGACCTGGCCTAAAACCCAGTGATGTGCCCTGATTGGGAATTGAACCAGCAACCTTTCAGTTCACAGGCGAGCACTCAATCCACTGAGCCACACCAGCCAGGGCTTCATCTAAATGTGTTAGAACATATTTCGTACATATAAAGAGGAACTTATTTTAAATAATAATTTTAATAATTTTCATATCAGACGGAGCTACGTACATTCTACTGTATTTGCCATTTTTAAAGTCATTAGGTGATTATCCATTAAATAAAACTTAGAACATTTTTATTTATAAATGACTGGGATTTATATTTAACATTTCCTACTTCATGACTTATTTATGAATCTTGGAATCCATTTATGCTCCCTTCAAATACATGAGCTATTTTGGCCATGCAAATAATGTAGACAGAACTAAGAAATTGTAGCAACAGTGCTAGCATTTCCCTTTCCCCTTTCATTTCATATATTTTTACTAGTAAAAGAGGTGAAAAATCATCAAGTGGCTAACATTCTGTGAATTTCATGACATAGTATGTTTATTTTATTGCTTTTGAAAGTCAAACGTCTGCATTTCATAGGTGAAGAGGTATGCATAGTTTCAAGCAACTCAGCATTCCTTCTACGAATAGGGACACAGGTATTAAAACCACAATGGAGAGCCATCATATGTGTCATTAAACTTATTCATTGCAGCAGCAAAAACTAACATTTATAAAGTGCTTTTGTGTTTGTTTATGGTATTTCACACATAGGGCTTGTGTACTTGGACTTTTTCTTCATGAATCATAGATATATGAAGATAGGACCTCACAGATTAAATAGTGTAATACTTTTATTTCACTAATGATGTAAAAGTGCTTTATTAGTTTAAAATGTCACGATTGATTTTATTTCAATTTCTTGCTGTCTCTTCACCACAAATTAACACAATGTCATCTGCTTCCCCAAATTCACAGAAACTTCTTTCCCTAATTTGAAAGGCATTCTACCATAAAAATTAGCATTTTTCAGGGTTGGTTTAAATAATTGTAATATTTGGGATTTTGGAACACCTCATATATGTAGAAATTGTTCATTGTATTATTTTCTAAATTTTTCCTCAGTACTTCTCTAACAAAATCTTAGTCTCTTTCATGGGCTTCCATTTTTCCTCCATTCTTAAGGAAGAGTCTTTCTCAGCCAGCTTAGTTAGTGTTCTTTTTTACTATAATATACTCTATTTGGATAGATATCAATATCCCCTCCACTGGGTTCCAAAGAATTTTCTTTTCATTTGGCAACCCATTTTTAAAGAAATAATATTCTTCTCTTGGCTTCAAATACCACCTGCATCTTAATTAACTGTTAAGTTGAAAATATGTCCTGACCTACCAGATTCATACAATTGTGTCTCAAACTCTGTAAACCAGAACTACTCATTCCTCTTTCACAAAAACTGCCTTTTTTCTATATGAGGAAAATGAAATCAATAACCACTCAATTATTTAAATGAGAAAATAAGTTATTCCCACATAAAATTCTTTCTTTTCTCTTAAACATATCTGCATTATACCTCCTATTTTTAAAAATATATCCACCTTCCCTTATTTTACTATCTGGAAAATAATTTTTAAAAATTCAGTATTTCACAATAGCTCAAACTGTTTCTGAACAGCCTATTCTCAACATTGCTTCCAGGTACACTTTCTGATATCCAAATTTGATTATATAATAGCCGTACTTAAAATACACCCCCTGGCTATAGCCCAGACTCCTGAGGAGAACATAAGGAGTCTCCATGAATAGTTCATTACCCACCAGACTCCTCCAGAGGCTTCTGCTTGAGGAATGATACCCACTGTGCAGGTATTGGAATCTATCTAACTCATGACCACCTGCCTGCCTTTCTACGTGTATCCTGGCTCTCTGCAGTGATGCTTTCTCCTCACGAAAAATACACCATTCTATTCTACTGTACAGCTCATTCTTTCAGTTCAGTTTTTCATATAGCCTATGAATTATACCCTTGTCCTTGCCCTGAGACAAAGACTGGTTAGTTATCCCTTTAGCTGAAGTGTCCTCAGGACTTGCCTAAGATGATCATAACACCCCTTTTTATCAGAGTGGTTTGTGTATATGTTGTGATTTTCCACTGGCCTTACTAACAGGCATCATTCATACCTAAATTACCTGTCCTTGGTACAAGCTAACCAGGAGGCAATCAGAACCTGTTGAATGAATCAATGCTCTTCATTGGACAATGCCCCTTAATATTATCCAAATCACTTAATGGGTTAGTAAAGTCATGCCGTTAGTTTTCCCAGCCTTTTAACATATATACTATTATCTATACATTATTATGCTATTCATAAGTATATATCTTATGAGTATGGTATTTAATGAATGTATAAGAAATAGTCCAAAAATTCTCCTAGGTTTTAAAACAAAATCTTGCAGAAACACAATAGAATAGAATAATACATGATTTTGAATAGATAAGCAATAAATTTAACTTTATTTGATTGTGTTTCACCCCAAATGCATTATAATGTGACATTTTGAAATTGGGAATTAAAATAAACATGATAGCATTTAAAAATGTTTTTGTACGATTCATATGTACTTCCTAACAGAACAGAAAATAATCTTGGAAATGTGAACCTTTCCATTTATTTCCAAATTTTGTATTATCTTTTCCCCCAAATGGCACAAAAGTATGCAATCATGTGGTGAAAAATGTTAATTTAAAAAGCAGACAGATGGTGCTTGCTTGTCTTACTGGAGATACAACATGAGACATCTTACAAAAAGGAACTATTGAATTTAAATGTCCAACAATAATTGACAATATGTCTATTGATTAGGTATTTGGGAATGACATAAAGAGCTAAAATGTTTCATTTTGTGAAAGTCTCATTTCAACTTTTGGTAAGAATTGTGATTCGTAAAATATCCTAACTATCAGAGTAGTTTATGGTAGATGGGTATTTATTTATATGTTTTCCTCTACCACTTTTTGCCTCAAAATAACCTTGTAGCATCATTGGAGCCAGACAGATGAAATGCTGATTGACTGATTGATTGGTTTTTGTTTTCATCAAGTTTTCTGCAGTCTTTAATATTCTGAGTTCTGAGGTTCTTTGTGAACAGATTTAGAATGAATGTTCCCCAAACACTTTATCAAGGGACACTTCTCATTTAATTTTATGCTTTTTGGAACAGACAAGAGCGTCTTGAGTTTAATACTACTAACAGTAGTTCTTTCATTTTGTTTCCAGGCAGATAATCTCAAGACAGAGACTTTTAAGTACCTTCTTTAGGCCACAAAATATGTGAACAAAAGAGCTAAGATTCTCTTTACTCATAATCAAATGTTCTTCCCACTAAAAAGCATAATTGAAAACACAATTTTATTTTTAATTAGAATATTTAATTTAAACAGCATGATGAGTTTTGTCAAGGTAAATGTTATGAACAAAAGCAATAAACAATCAAATTTTTAAAAATCCAATTATGGAGATCATTACTACAAATTCTTACACTTAATAACTTTAAAGTACATCATAACAGGTAACAAAATCTCTGGAATTAGTTAGCAGCATGTTCATTTATTTAAAACTACACATTTTAAAACTATCCAAGGTGTTCCAGAAGTTAAAAGAAATGTCTGTAAACAATTGGCTGATTGTTCTCTATTGAAGACTTTAAGTAACCATAAAAAGATACCTGCTTGTAAGATATTAAATGTTTTTACCTAAATTAAATCACTTTAAATCTTAATATATCATATATCAGCAAAACATTCACAGATATTTATTTTTAATCAGTTACATTTACATAGATATGTAAATGTACATATTTTAGAATGAAATTATGTGTATATATATATATATAATTTGAAAATAATAAAAAAGTAAGATAATTCTGGAATCCACAGAATATTTGCAGAAAGCTTTATTTTTCTTGAAAATGCTTCTGATTTTAGTCTTTCAGTATTGTAAACTTAATTATTGCTCATTCCTTAGGAACAAAATTTCAAAACATGCTTGTTCCTAGTCACTGATGCATACAGTCGTTTAAGGAAAATTGGCAGGATATATCTAAAATTTTGGCTCTGTGGTTTGAAGACACTGCATATGCTTGTGAAAAGGCAGGTGGCAAAATGTGAATCCAAAACTATATCCATTATGTTCATTTACTTTACCATTCAGAAAGCACAGATGTTAACTATATAGCAACAAGGTGGTTTTATTGTAATCACCTGCTGTTAGGGTCCCTCCTGGCACAGTAGCCAAATGGATTCTTGTTTCCTTCTCATCTACAAGGTGTTTTTTATTTGATGGCTCCAAACAAAACTGGAAATTATTTTTCATTCATGAGAAATGGTGAAGGCAAGATAATTTTGAAGAAAAATCAGGATAAAATTGAATTGCATACTATCATAGTTAATTGTATACATTCATCATAATGCAATTTGTGTTGATTTTCAGCTTAAAAGATCTGGTCCTCTCTTGGTTTATCTTTTGATTTGCTATTGTTTAGACAGAGAATTCCTTCTATTCACTGACAATCCTGAAAAAGATTGCTTGATTCAGTTTTCTTTTACCTTTCACTCACAAAAATGAAATGTTAATATTTTCTTATGTTTGATGACTAGTTGAAATTAATATTTTAAAGAGCTTTTGCTCTTTACTATCAAAACATATATATATATAAACACAAACAGATATTTATAAGTCATATATATTATATAACATATGTAAAATATGTATAATACATATGTATACTATAAGAATCTTTTCATCAATGTACTACCTGGAAATTTTTTTCATCAGGGAAATACTGACTCTAAAATGCACAAAAACTCTGTCCTTGGAGGTAAGAGCTCATTTGCCTTTTCCCTCTCATCATTTCTCATGTGACTAATTTTTTCTCTTTGGAGTTTATTTCTCAAGTATCCTAAATTTATTGCCTATGACAACTTCAAAGTGCAGAGTTCTAAAAATTCATTCCTGTCATAACTTTACTCTTCACCTAAGACTTGTTCAGTTTGCCCTTGCCCATAGCTAGGCCAAGTCAGAGTATTTGTCCCTATCTTTTCGTTAGTCTTTGCATGAATATCATAATTATAAAACAGTAAAGATTGATAAGCATGTGCTATACTAATTATGTACAATAAATACTGTAACTGGTTAGGTTAAACTAGAAATAAAATATATTTATTCAATCATTCAATAAAATGTATGGAAGAGCTACCATTTGCTAAATATAACTAAACTCTGGCATTGAAAGATAAATAATATATGGTTCTACCCTCAGATATAGTCTAGTACTGTGGAAGCAATCACATTCTGAAATTGTCAGCTAAGTTTTCTAAAATGTCAAGACCTTTTTTTTTTTTAAGATTTTATTTATTCTTTTTAGAGAGAGGGGAAAGGAGAGGCAGAGAGGGAGAGAGACATCAATGTATGGTTGCCTTTCACCTGTCTCCAGCTACGGACCTGGTTGGAGACTTGCCTTGCAACCTGGCTATGTGCCCTGGCTGGGAATTGAACCAGCAACCTATGGGTTTGCAGGCTGGTGCCTTATCCACTCAGGGCCTTTTTTAAAGTTAAAAAAATACCACCCTGGCTGGTGGGTCAGTGGATAGGCATCAGCCTGTGAACCCAAAGGTTGCTGGTTCGATTCTCAGCCAGGGCACATAACCATGTTTCAAGCCAGGTCTCCAGCCAGGTCCATAGCTGGAGGTAGCTGAAAGGCAACCATACCTTGATGTTTTTCTCCCTCTCTGCCCCCCTCCCTTCCCCTCTTTCTAAAAATAATAAATTCTTGAAAAAAATACCATCTTCCCAAATAAAACATCATTTAAAAATATGAATAATAATATGGACCAAAAGAAACCTATCAAACCTTCTTTAACTCTTTATTGTCTTTTTATTGTTTTTTCAAATATCATTATTCTAAAATGGTTAAAAATGCAAGTATACACAGTTTTCATTTGTAAAGCCTTTGTTTATTTTGTAAATTGCTCTTTGAATTAATAATAAATATTTGAAACATTACTATATTAATGAATGTTAGGGTGTTTAACAAATAAAAACATTAGGATGGCTCAAACACAAGAGTTTTTTGCTCATTTGAAAACCAAAAACATGTTTCTGAAAGGCTGTTAATTCTCCTCCAAGTAGTAATTCAGGGACTCAGTTTCTTCCATCTTATGGCTTCATTATCTTCAATACATAACTAATTTTGGTTCATCTATGTCATGTCCATGAAGGAAGTGAAGACTTCTGGTCACTTACAGCAGAACAGGCTCTTTTGATCAAGTGTAGAATTATCACACATGGCTCCTGTCCATTCTCCATCGTCTAAATCTCTGTCACTTAATCATACCCCATAAGGGAAACATTGATAAATGCACACCCTTGTGAATCAGAAAGAAAAAGAAATGAGTTTGGAGAACAGCTGTTCATCATGTGTTTCAATAACCTATTTTTAAATTAAAATTAGTGTGTTCATGTATGTGCCATGTGTGTGCTTACGGATATATATGTAGTATTAGTTGGCCTACATAATGGAATTAATCCTTAAAGGCACATCTATTTGAATCTTGAGAATCACAAGACATTCTTAATAGTAATCCTGAAATTTTTTTCCTTCTCTTATTGTTCCTATTAATTCCTTACCTTGAATAGAGAGGAAAATATGTAATAAACCATTTTCTGTAATACTTGTCTTTCAATTATACTTTCTAAATTTGTGAGTTATAACCTATTTCTATTACTTGACGTTACTTAAACAGTAGACAATGTAAAAAGAAGATCCTGGTAAATTCTTGTAAATAGTTTTCTCCTCTGTATTCTTGAGAACTAGTTTTGGAAAGCATTAGGAGACACTATTTTCCACTTTAAAAATATCCCATCAAAGAGTAAACATGAAAGATTCAGCACTTTAATGGGACTGAAACTCATCAATGTCCTTTTGAGAAAATTGCTGTGCAAGTTTAAAACACACTACAATGACTCTTTACTTTTTTACATGATATTCTGACAAAATCTAAAATATCAATTTCTGACATAGCCATAATATTTTTTAAACGATTGAGAAGATGTAACCCAAGTTTTCCTCTGAATTACTATTATTATTAAAGTGTATGATGTAATCATATATTTTTCATGCAAACTTTATTAGAATATGCTATTTATACTGGAATTTTAAGAAAAATTGCCATAGTTTAAATGTATTTTTAAGTGATTGAGAGTAAGTTTGGATTTTGGTTCCTATTTGAAAATTTTCTTCCATCTGATGCAAAGGCTTTAAAATATAGTATACCTGATAATAGTACTTTCCCTTAAAAAACAACAACAAAAGTCACTCAATGTATATATTAAAATGCCAATAATACTGCATTGTAGAATGTCTAAAATCCACATGAGAGACTGGTAGAGTATAAAAACTGGAAAGTGAAGATTAATTTTGGGAAACAGTAGGCCTTCTTTATTTCACATTAGTTATACAAAATAACATATTGGGGGAAGTATTTTAAATCCTGTGGCATAAAATAAAATGAACCAAGTCAATGGAACAAATTGCCTATTGTTTGCTAAGTTGTTTGACAAAGAAAACTATCGCTTGTTTCCAGTAGACATTTTTGAGCTCTCCATGATATCCTGTAGTTTATTTATTTCTCCAAAATATCCTGTAGTTTTCCAGTTTTTATAACAAAATATGAAGAAATGTATTTCACCAAACTATCATCCACTTCATAATTAGTATTGGGTAAACACATTACCTCAGATATAAAAAAGTAAGGTTAATAGTATATTTTATTGAAATAGGCAAAGTAATGAATATAGTATACCATACACATTGTTATTTAGAAGGTTAAAGTATACAAGAATGTACAAATTTGGGTTCCTTTCAGCATATGCAATTTTAAAAACTTTTTCATCACAAACCTTAAATGAAGCCTCAAAAATGTCAGGAACAAAGTAGTTATTCAGAGTGGGTTCAAACCCCTCCCCAAAGAATCCAGCATTTAAGGACAAGTTGGGGGAGGGAATAAATTCAGTAAAAGTAATAGGTTAAACCAAAAAAGGCAACGATTAGTAGATATAAAACGCATATAGCAAAAATAGTTGTTATAATTGGTTAACAGAGATTCTTGAGTGTTAGATTAGGTCCCATGCGTTCACAACACAATGCAAGTTTGGAAGGCCCTCAAATGAAAAGGGATGATCCCTTGACTAGTTTAGTAACATTAAGACTGACAGTGTGCACTAAGATCCAATGATTTGATGTAATTGAAATAATCTAAAAATACTTGTGATCCCAGAGCCTTTCATCCAAAAGTCCACACACATGTGCGCAGGCGCGCAGGCGCACCCGCGCAACAGGTCACATTCAGTTCTCAAGTGGGCCATCAACATTTAAATTTCTGTACAAATTGCGCTGTATAAATAGGATTGAACACTTTAAAAGTGCTAAAAGGTTATGAGGATTGTTTTGACAATAACAACACCATCTTTCTGCTTAGAAACCTCCGTCGCCTCACTGTGTCATCGTGGAGCCCATCTGGGGCCTCTGGTAAATGGCGTCCGTATCTCTTGGGAAATGCTGGCCTCCAAGTGCTTTTGCTGAGAGCTTTATTTACTCCATCAGTGCCTCTTCTTAAAAAGTATTTTCACTTTTTCCACATAAGCCATATTTTCTGCATAATTACATTTTTTATCTCAAACTTATTCTGAAAAACTATTTTTTCTTTAGTTTACAATGCACTGTAATTTTTGTGTGTAGACCAGCATTATTGAAATCCTTGGGAGGAACAGGTTATAAAATCGTTTCTCAAATTTATATATGGGTTCCAAGTTTTTTCTTGCCTTTCAACTTAATTTTCCACACCTTTTTCCAACTTCAACTTTGGCCCTTGGATAGACTGTTTTTGTTATTGTTGTTGTTTTGACCTATGTCTTTGATCAAATTAGTTTACTTGTTCTATATTCTGGTTTTTGAACTCTAGGTTATAACAATAACATGCCCTTAATTTGCTCTGATTATTCCACTAATGATAAAGGTATAATTTTGACCTATCTCCTTACATGATTACTCAGATTTGAATATCTACATAGTTATGGCATCATTCTGAATAAGTTAGTATCTTTAAAATTAACCATGGCTACACCCTGGCTGGTAGGGCAGAGGATAAGGCACTGGCCTGTGAACCCACAGGTCTCTGGTTCGATTCCCAGCCAGGGCACATAACCAGGTTGCAAGCCAGGTCTCCAGCCAGATGTGTAGCTGGAGGCAGGTGAAAGGCAACTACACATTGATGTTTCTCTCTCTCTCTTCCCCTCTCCCTTCCCCTCTCTCTAAAAATAATAAAATCTTTAAAGAAAATTAACCATAGCTAAAATATGAGTATGTGATATGTCAAGTTACTTATTTAATATTGCCGTAACTTGATATGTAAAATTATTTATTTACATAAAATAAATAAAATTATTTATCTTCCATATAATCTATCTTTAAGAAAAGCCAATCAGTCAAAATGTATATACAATGCTCAGAACTATGAAGGGCCCTGCTGTATGTTGCAGGGGAGAAGGACAAGCAGAGAGACCCAGATTTAAAATCACAGTATTAGACAAGAACCTAGTATAAAGGAACCATGGACATGGACAACAGGTGGGATTGACTTTGGGGGGAATGGGTGGGTGGGGAGGGGGACAGAGGGGAGCAAAAAGGGGATGGATATAATACAACAACAATAAAATTTAAAAAAAAAATCACAGTATTAGACCAGATAGCTGTTCCTCACCACCCTCTCTCCTCATTAGTGTCTGTATAACAGTGTTTCAATGAATAATCAGAGTCCATCAACATCTGAAGTCTAGTTATTATCCTTTGGCTTTTGTCTCATGATTTATTTTTATATCCTGT
Organism: Noctilio leporinus; assembly: GCA_004026585.1. Taxonomy (NCBI): domain Eukaryota; kingdom Metazoa; phylum Chordata; class Mammalia; order Chiroptera; family Noctilionidae; genus Noctilio; species Noctilio leporinus. The sequence goes on from PVIW01000726.1 coordinate 35,593, forward strand.
TTGAACTAGGAAATTCAGATTTACTTGGATTTTCTATGTAATTTCTAAGACTCTCTTTTAGCCTGGGTTAAATTTTTCCGTGTCTCATTCCTACTTACTTGCTCAGAGACAGCTCTTAGAGGTTTTGTTTCTGTGTAAAAAGGAACCAGGTGAACAGAAGGCTACCTCTAGGTTAAACTAGCAAAATTATAAACCAAAAAATATATGTGAAGGAAGTCTCTGTATAATGGGAAAATGCTACTGTCTGTGGAAGGGAATAACCCAAGGATACTTCAATTGCCACTTGAGTTTTTATGATATAAAGATATAAAACTACAGGGATTAAGCTTTAAACATTGATGATAATAATATTGAATCTTGTATGTGTAGCCCCCAAACAAATATATAACTAAGTGTATCATGTACTTTGGAATATACTATAGCTCCCAAATGTGGGGGGAAATTCATGTAGAAACCTGTCCCCTCCAGCTTGCTAACAAGTTCTGTGATGGCTGACAAAACATCATTTGCTTGTTTACTTGCCGGGACCCAAGCCTGAGCCCACCCTGAGGGCTCATCTGTCAAATGCAACACTACATCCCCGTGGCTTCATCTATTAGAGCATGATTCATATTAATCCAGCCCAGAGGGCTGATGCCAGTTTTCTAATGTTTTATGTGTTAAATATGTGTTCCATATTGGCGGCTATTTCAGCAAAAGTGCCTGCTTTCAAATACAATTGTTACCCCTTAGTTCTGAGTTTTTGGTGGAGGTGGAGTGACTTTCATTTGACTTATTTTCTGTTACTTAAATGGAAACATTCAATAAGTATATGAACTCATTGTAGCAAAATCAATAGTAATGAAATTCAGTAATCTACTAAAACTATATATAAATATAATGGATCGCTAAGAAATGTATTAAAGTTTTGACTATGTTAATTTTTCACCAATGTTGAAGCCATTCAGATAGGAAGCAATAATGGGCTATATAATGACTCTTAGGTAGGAAATTATTTTTTTAATATTTCTAAATGGATAAGTAGACTGACCATTTATTTGGGCAGCTGAATAAACAGTCACTTAAGTTAGGACGAAGCTAATGGTACAGTTCTTGTTTTGAGACAAATTGCTGGAGTAACAAAATAATAGATGTTCAATAAAAGATGTTCATGGAGTTAAAATTTTAGAAAAGTATTTTTGTGTGTAAAAAGACATATAATGAGATTGCTATTTTTTATACTTAGGATATAAATATTTACATAAGTAAACATTGTCTCATATTTCTAAATTGGTACAACAACATTGAAAAGCTGCAACATGCTGTATTGCAGAAATGTATAATATCAGCTGAAATTATTTTATCTATCACATGATATTGTCGATATTAGTCTGTACGTACCATTCTGTTTAGGGTATCGAATGTGTATCATATAATGATGGGTTTGGTTATTTAAGAATAAACATAATACATTTTGAAATTAAAATTTAAGATACATTTAAGGTTAATATTGAAAAATTTGAAAACTTTCAGATATAATTTAAAGCTGCTTCAGACAAATAATTTTTTAAAATTCTGTCTGAATTTATTTATTGCATTATAGCCATAATTAAATAGATCTTAAACTTACAAAATGAAATTTAAATAGTACTACCTTATCCTATGCATGTATAGTTGTTATCTGTGCTATGGTGGATACTAGTTGCATGCATATCAGTCAGAGTTATGCCTTCTTTTGGCTTTGAAACATTCTGTAGTATAAGAAAAACACTACTGTATCCTAATTAGTAAAGTCTATCTTATAAAATGGACGAAATATAAAACACGTAATTGGCTCATCTGTTACATTTTTTGTCAGCACAGCATGAACAACTGCACTAAATCTAAGTATACAAAGGATTTTGAGTTTGGAAACATTTTCCCTTTAAAAATCAATGTCATATACAGCAAAAAATACCCCCCAAAACAACAAAAAACCCTTTACATAAAGCAAATCTTCCTATCACACTTCCATGAATCCATTGCAGCCTAAAGTGAATGGTGAGGAATTTTCTTGTTTCCAAGTTGTCTTGTAGAAATGGCACTTGGAGTTTGTACATTTAAAGTACTTTATACCCTGGCTGGTGGCACAGTAGATAAGGGGCCAGCCTGTGAATCCAAAGGTCGCTGGTTCGACTTCCCAGTCAGGGCTCATAGCCAGGTTGCAAGCCAGGTCTCCAGCCAGGTCCGTAGCTGGTGGCAGGTGAAAGGCAGCCATACGTTGATGTCTCTTTTCCTCTTTGCCTCTCTCCCTACCCCTCTCTCTAGAAATAATAAATAAAACAATTTAAAGTATTTTATGATGGCAGAAAAACCTGTGCAAATATTTAAACGGCAATAGTGTATCAAGAAGGAAGCCAAACAACCTCCTTTACAGGCTAGTTTGTCTTTCCCTGGATTTCATCCATAATTGTTGCAGGATTTTCTTAGCTAGAGTTTAGTAGAACTATGTAAAACTATACATATTAACATGATTGGAGACCCCAGATTTCAGGATTAATTAGTTAATCAGACTTTCATAGAGCAGCAAATGCACTGATACCTTATTTACATGCTAATTCTCTCTAATTTCATGGTTCTTGTTCTTCTCTATCTCCCCTCTCTCTCCCTTTCCTTTCTTCTCATCTTTGTACATGTTTGTCTTCACCTGACTTTCTCTTCCCCCAACCTTTCACTTGTTTTCCTTCTCTTGCTTTATCTTTCTTTCAATGCAAGGTGTTCACTCTCTAATCCTGTCTCCTCTTTTGCTTTTCTAATTCCCTTGATCTGGTTTTCTTCCTTTGCAATCCTTCATTAACCCTTCATTATACAGATACAAATGCATTTACTGAATAAGTTCTTTCAATAAAATTTGCATTTTCTTTTTAATATTAAAAACAGAGGCAGAACTAAAATATGATAAGCCTTGTACTTGACTTTTATTTCCCTCTCCCATTTGTAAGAGTTAGAGATCTTACCAAAAACTCTTTTCTTTAATAACCAACCCTTGATATAGAACAGTAAAATAATCATAATTATATAGTATAATAAAATACACTATATCTGCTCTGCACTCTGCTAAAAGTGATTTGTAGGTAAGTCAGTTAGATAAAATACTAAACCAAAATGTCTGGTTTTTAGAGATGTCCTCTTTTTCACAAGTGAGCCAGGGCAGAAGCTACACAATGCAGAAGGCTCACAGAAGAGAAACACCAACTAGCTATTTGCACAACCACCTCAAACTGCAAGATTCAAGGAAATTAAACAACTTGCCCACAATTACTTCATAAGTGGTTGACTCTAAGTTTACATTCACTTCACACTGTAATGTGCTGCCTCTAATAACATTTAATTAAATGCAAATCTTTTCATTCTTCACGGTTTAACATAGTTATTAAACATGACCATAGAGTGGCCTTGTGCAGTTTTAATGAATCTTCCATAGTCTCATATCCCCATTCCCCTAATCCTTTCTAAAGACCTCTTAGAGTCTGACTTATCAAAGCAGTAACACAGAAAAATATTATTTACTGGTTCTTACTACTTCTAGGAGAGAATCCTTTCTGGGGAAATGTGTTGTCTTCAATGAAATTGTTCTCTTAAATCTAGAGATTCACATCTACACTCAAAAAAAAATTCAAATACCATCTTGAGTAGCACAAAGAATAACAAAGGCTGGGCTAGAATTATTGAAAATGTGGAATAGGGTAGTGATGAAATGTGCTAAGGCAGGATTTGCAATTGGTGCAGGGTTCCTCAGAGCATCTCTGAGGAACCATGGTGCCAAAACAAAAACACCATGGACCAGGTGGCTTAAATGACAGACATTTGTCTCTCATAGTTCTGAGCCTGGAAAGTCCAACAGGAAGAGGCCAACAGGCCCTCTTACCAGTTGCAGGTAGAGAAGTGGGAGGGAGAAAGGCCTCTTTCTTTCTCTCTTTAAAAGAGAACTAATGCCATTCCTAAGGGTTCCATTCTCATGACCTAATTATCTCCCAAAGGCCCTGCCTGCAAATCCCATCACATTAGAAATTAGTTTTCAGCATATGAATTTAGGGAAGGGGTGACATAAACACTTAACTCATCACTCTTATAATAACATTCAGGTATTACTGAGGGATTTAATTCCAATGGACCCCAAATGCTCACATTAAAATTCAGTTTTCATTAGAACCTCATGCAGTGGTTTTGTTTGTTTGATTTTTGTATTTCCCCCCCTTAATTTTAGATAGAAAAAGTGAGACACGAACAGGCAATGCTATCTACACAAAGTCATACCTAAACAATGGTAGGTGGGGTTTTGCCCATCAAGGTAGCTCCAGAGGTCAGCTCTTGGCCACCACTCCATAGTACGTGTTTACTGATTGTATAACCAGACAAGCTAGAGAAAGTTGCATCAGTGCAATCCTTTCTTGAAAATTCACAGTACTCTTATAAATGGTCTAAACAGCTTCTTAAGAATATTTGCTTCAATGTTTCTTAAATATATTGCTCTCACAAACTTTTTCTTCTAAAAATATTTAAGAAAATATTTTATAGAACTAATGTTGGCTGCCTAAATCATAGTTTTGAAACAAATCTGTATACCAGCTATTAAATTTTTGGCTCCATCGATATTTTATGTAGTTTAGTATAAAAACAGGTATTCTAGAATTCTGGAAGAGAAATATTTATTAATATTTATATTTTTTTCAGATATTTCCAGAGTATCACATCACTGTCATGTATCACTTCAATACTTAACTCCCCAGTTAGAAATACTCATAGGATAGTACCAGAAGTAGTATTATCAATAGTGATTCTTAGAACTTTTGACTTGTATTCAGTGATGCAGAACTGGGAACCAACTAGAAAATTTTGTAATGTTAGATCACTTCTAAGTTTATTTAAGTCCCAGGATAAATATTTATTGCCAAGGCAAATTTTTGGACTATTAAACACTTAAATGAATTATGTATGAAATTTGCTGATTTACAGCAGAATAATGGCATCTCAATAAAATATTGTGTTTTCAATGATTTCATAGATTAGCCATGATTAATGACACATTTTTAAAAATACAGTCTTGATTTGACCATCAAATAGAATTTGAAGTCAACCTTTCATTTATGATTTCATCTCAATGCTTTCAGCTGTCTTGTACACTATGGAAAATTCGTTCCCTTCTCAGAAGAGTCATTTTAACATTAACTCTGTTGCTTGTTTCAGTGAAAGCTGAGTGAGGAAAATTTAGATTCAATTGTAGTGCATATAGAAAGTTCATTAAAATGCTGTCACAATATACAAGTCACTCAATAATTCAAGTACTTGGCATCTACATGAAAGGAAAATATTTAAAAAAACTCATCATAAAATAAGGTAATAATTTTATCCTACAAAAAAAAAAAAAGCATGTAATTTATATATACTTTAACTCTCTCTTGCTTTGACATCAGTGAAATTACTTGTTCAATCCTGTGGTGGGCAGTATCTTAGAAAACCTTTTTTCACTGAACAGTGAATAAGATGATTAGGAGAAGGAACAATCACAATGCCCTTATTTTCAGCATAGTCTCCCAACATAGATCAACAGTTCAAGGACATCAGCTTATATTCTCATCCCCCATGACTCATTGCCTATCCTACTGATTGGCAACCTCCACTCAGGGGCAAAACAAGTTTCTGCTTCATTCTCTACAAACAAATTGATATACATTTTTGTCAGAGCAACCACTGGCAAACTCTGGTGTGTGGGCTAAATGCAGCCAGCCACCTATTTTTGCAAATAAAGTTTTATTGGAATACAGCTATGACCATTTATTCATATATTTTATGTGGCTGCTTTCAGATTAAAATAACAATTGAGTAGTTGCTACAGAGATATATGATCCACAATCCTAAGTTACTGTCTGACATTTATGGAAAATGTTTTCTGACCCTTGTCTGTACAGTATCAAACATTTTGAAAAATAACACCATCACAAATTGAGCCACAACTTGAATATAAATTCTGCTCAGCAACACTTCCACATTATCAGAGTCATCTCTGTCTCCATATTCCTCAGTCACTATTTCAAGTGATCTATTTTTTTTTTTTTAAGACACTCGTAGTAAATGACCTTGAATCATCATTCAAAGTGAAAAGCATTGTCATCAATTTTATGCTTTGGAGCCAAGTGATTAGTCTGTATACAGGCCCATTGCTTCTGATTACCTCTTATTATAATAGAAGATAATTTTCTCACCCAGGCATGATTTGTCTTCCTATATGCGGGCAGTACTCTCTCTCTCTGTGTTTTCATATACTTTACTTATAACTATTCCTTCTTAATTTTAATTTTTTCTCTTCTTCCCATTAACAAACATACCAGTATGTGTGTGTGTGTGTGTGTGTGTGTGTGTGTGTGTGTGTAATCATATATAATCTATGGCTTATAAAATATATAGATCTCCCTTGAACCCACCTCCATTTCTTGACCCTTTTTATAATCACAGTCAACTATTTCTACTTTCTCTTACCAACTTGGATTCTAACCAACTGGATAGGATGACCTTACTCCCATCCTATCCAGGGCATATTTATGCTCATCTGTGATTTGCTTCTTGCTATGTCTGACAGCCATTATCAATATTTTTCTTAAACATAGTAACTGGCCTTCGCAGTGGACACTTCTTTTTCAAGCCTTCTTTACTCTAATTGACACATTCTATTTTTTCCTCCCCTTACTTTAACCCTTCTTTGAATTCTTGATAGATTACATACCCAAGAGTGATATGATAATTGGAGAAATGTAGATGCACACAAATGTACCTCACAGAAACATTTTATATAACTCAATGATAAGAGTATTTCTTCTGATACATTTTTAGGATTATATGAATTAATGTACATCAAGTGCTGCAGCAATGTTGTGCACATGGTAATATCTCTATACTAAAGGGGATAGGGATGACCAGTGAAACCTTCCTTGGCCCTCCTAGAGTTCATGGATTTTAGAATTTCCATATTTAGATGCCCTGAATATTTTAAACATATTACAGGTCCCTCTCATAATAGACTACACTTTTCTCTCCTGTTTCACCTGATACTTAACCAAATGAACTATTAACCTTTATCTCTACTAAGAAATTTAATTCAATTACTGATATTTATGTAGCATAACTCTCAAAATTCTCCAACCATCTGCACAGCCAACAAATCCTTATTACATATTTATCCATTTTTATATAAAAGATGATGAAAATGCATCCATATTGTAGGAATTATCTTATAAATAGGGAAAGTATGATTGTCATTTTTACTTTAAAGAAAATGGCTTGTACAGAAAATATTTGGTCATATGAGGAATTGCTCAATATATTTTGGCAGGTAATATTTTCAATGAACATCACTAAGTAATTAAAGTTTGAAAATAAAGTGTAATTCAAATAACTTAATAATGAGAAACTAGGATATGCAGAATAACTCAAAAAAAAAATATCTGTGGTAGACAGAAACTGCCCTCCACCCCAAAAGATACCCATATCCTAATTGCTGAATCCTGTTCTCTATCATGTGACACAGCAAAAGGAACATTGCAGATAGAGTTATAGTGATGGACCTAAAGGCAAAAAGATTAGCCTGGATTATCTGGGTGGGGTTAACTACAAGAGCCCGGAAAACCAAAGAGTTTACTCCTGCTAAAGTCAGAGAGAGAGATCAGCAACTGAAGAGAACATCAAAGAGACTGAAGGAAAAGATTTTAACTTGCCATTGCTGGTACTGAGATGCATGGTCGGCATGTACACAGCACAGTTGCTAAGGGTAACAGCAAGAAGGCTTCAGTCTTACAATTTTAATGACATATTTGTTTAACCGCCTGCATGAGTGTGAAAGCAGATTTATCCCTAGAGCCTGTAGTAAGGAAGGAAACTCAAAGCAGAGAACCCCACTGAACTACGCTATAACCAGACGTGTGACTTAGAGAAATTATGAAAAAATAAATTAAAATTGTGTTAAACCACAAAACTAGTGATCATTGTAGGGCAGCAATTGGAAATGTAAAAAAATCATATTACTATAATTTTATATAAATTACTGTTCAGTATCTTCAAATATAAAAAAGCATCCATTTATGGAAAATTACTTACTATACTAAAAGTGATATTCACCACTGTTAGTAAGTTTTACTATTTTGAACCTTGAAACTTTGAAATTGGACTATTATAAAGCCAGTAGCAGAATATTTGATAATCAATGTTTTACAGGTTCATAGATAGGTATTAAAAGACCATAAGATTGTTAAAAAGAAAAGAAGACCATAAGATTGTATATTGCTGCTCATCAAGAAGTATAAGCTTTTACATTCCAATGTTTTGTTTATATGGTGCCATTTTTGATGGATTTCAAACATGCTTTGAAGCTTACTATGCTAGAAGATAAATTTTACCAAGTTAATCAATCATGAAACCAGTGGTAAACACTTGAGCACTACCTGCCCAGAAATAGAATAAAGGTTTGAGCAATTTTTGAAATGCCTTATGCAGAAGTCATGTAGCATTGTTCTCAACATAGCAACAAATTAATTCTCTACTGAATTTGTAAACCGAGTGTAATCTATACTGGGTACAGAATACTAGAAAATTGCAGAGTTCATTTTAAGTGTTGTACACTTTAATTCTCTCTGTAGATTCTTATCATCATAATAGGAGAAAAATAACTTTTCACAGATAGTGAATTATTAAGTTTTAAAAATTATTTCCAAGTGATTGCTTCAAAATATATTCAACTCATCTTTCTTCAAGTGTGAGTTTCAGGAGGCACCCTTCTATTCGATGATGCTGAGCTATCTTGAGTGTTGGAACAGAATGGTTTTTAATCTTCATCTACATATGAATAGAGTTCCTCTTTCAATAACAGAATTTGTATTCTCAGTCTCTTATGTTCTACCAGCAGCAATGCATGAATTGAAGGCACTCTGAGAAATAGTGCCTGCCAGCCTTTAAATTTTACTTAAAATACACCTGAGTATTATAGGTATTGATCTAATAATAAAGATAATTAATGCATGGGATTTAAAGGATGGAACATACAGGCTTAATAAAGTTGCTCATGAAGTAAAGTTTATTATCTCTTTTTACTAACTAGACAAATGGGTATTGGAACAGAACAGAGTAAGAGCTCCATATCATTCTCCCTGAGTACATTGTCTGCCTCATCATTTGCCAGGATCCTCTGGCTTGAAAGATTATAAATGCACTTACTGTGTTAGATTCAGAATATATTATCACCTGGCCAGTGGCTTAGTGGATAGGCACTGGCCTGTGAACCCAAAGGTCGCTGGTTCGATGGTTTGATTCCCAGTCAAGGCATATAACCAGGTTGCAAGCCAGGTCTCCAGCCAGGTCATTGGCTGGAGGCAGGTGAAAGGCAACCATACATTGATGCTTCTCTCCCTTTCTTCCTCCCTCCCTGCCCTTCTCTTTAAAATAAGGAATAAAATCTTTAAAAAGATAGAAAAGAAAAAAATATTATCAGTATGTCATAATCACACAGTACCTTTATGTTGACTGGTTATAGAAACTCTTTGACTAGAATCACTATAAGTAATGTCCCTGAATTAACTTTTCTGGGGTATAGTTAACCTTCTTCCACTCCTGATCAAAGCTATACCTATGTATTTTAGCTGCATAGCAAACACAGTATAGGTATCAAATATCTGCATCTTCAATAACATGTGAAAGGAGAATACAAAGCAATTATTATTTTCCTAATAAAGGAAATAGTAAAGGTTAACCAGAATAGTCAGTCAGTGTCTCTCTCTCTCTCTCTCTGAATTGGAGGAATAAATATATATGTGTATATATATATATATATATATATATATATATATACACACATATATATTTAAGTATATACAGGCACAAGACCATTCAATGATTGCATGACTTTATTTCCCTGTTGTTGACTGAGTATTATAATGTAAGATTCTATCCTTGAATACTGTGCAAATAAGGAAAAAGACATCTTCAAAGAATGGCGTATCCTGCAGTTTATTTGCTGGGGAGAAAGCAGCACATTAGTCCTGGAGGCACAACGGGAACCTCTCTTTAATCTACCCTCCATACATCGCAATCACAGCTCATCAGGGATTCAAGGAACTTGATGGAATTCCTGCTATATAGAGACATTTTTCTAAAAAAGTGGGGTTTTTTTGTATTATTATTATCCATATTGTATTGGCTAGGTAAGATACTTATAAATATTTATATACAACAGTAATAAAATGATATATTCAACCATAGTTTTATAGGAATGTATCAGTTATGTTGAAAATTCTGATTATAATATGTTTAAAACTGAATGTGCTAGATAAGAGACTTTAAATAGAATGTCTGGAAGGAGGAGAGACCCCTTTGCTTTCCAATTAGGAACACAGAATGATAAAACAGAAGGAACTCTTGATAGTGCAGAAATAATTCTTTCTCGTATTTCTCTGAGGAGATTTTCCTCTAAAGAAAATCCTAGGCCCCTAGAAAGCATAAGGCTGAGGAACTGTCATATCTTATTCATTTCTCCACAAAATAAATGTACATGGAGTGAATATATAAACCCCAATGGAACACCCACTGTTTTCCAATTATGCTGTATACTAGCCGTGAAAAGATTAGGAAGAAGTAATAATACAGGTCATATAGAAAATATATAGTTCACATTATCCCTCACAGAAACACTTCTGCTCCTACAAAAAAATGCATGAACAACAAAAACCTAAACATTAAGATGTGTACAACAGTTAAATAAAAACTGTGACTAGCAAAAATGCTGCTTTATTTATTTTTTACCTCCATAATGTGACAAGTGTAGCAATTTCATCACCTAATACCAAACCCTGCAGCTGTTTAATGAAACACAGCCACTGCTATTTATCATTACTTTCTAATGGTTCTCAGTATTTCCACATTCCTATCTGAAGAATGAAAATTAATGGAATCACATAGCCTACGATAAACTTATCGACTGCTTCAAACTATGAAAAAGATACATTTCAGGATAGTCCTTAATTCTGTTATTTTACCAGGGATTGGGTGGGCTCTTAGGAGAATCAGTTGTACTATTTGCTTATATGGAAGATATTTATGCTATCTGAAGAACAACTTGTTATGGTCATGCTAAGGCAGTTTATTGCTCACATTTTTTAAACTAGTAATTTTTGGGGACACTCTCTGAATTAGAGCATTGACTGGCCTTTAATAGAAATGAACTCTTTAAATTTCCAATTGCCATTTCAGTGATTTAGAAGTACTCATTCATCAGAGTTGTAGGTATTCAACCAAAATCTAAATGAAAAGTTAGCATTACTTCAGGAGTAAGGAAGTAAGTGATTGTGTCTCAACGGAGGAAAGGGTAATCTTTGTATATTTGTAAGTCTGTCAGCCTGAGGGAGATTTTCATTTTTTAAAGATTTTTTAAAAATTTAAATTGAGTCTACGTGAAGGCTCTGAGATGTCCTTCGACACACACATATTGAAAGGTGAAAATTGGCCAGGCCCTGTGGGGAAAGCCATTGACATGGACCCTTGTCTGATGCTTAGCATAAAGAAAGAAACAAGTGTCATATAGAAATAAATGCCCTTCTCAGCTTGTCCTTTAAGAGGGCTTCTCTCTTGCTTGGGCAGTTTTCATGTGTTATTTACTATATTTATCCTATTAAATGTAATTAATCTTTGGAGACAAAATCAATAGCATAAGCTTGTTCTTTTGAACCATTTCCTCAAAAAGAATAGGTATAGGCTTTGTTTCAGATCCCCTGGGATTAGAAAACAAACAGAATGAAGATGGGAAAGGGATTTTTATCACAGTGATAAAAATAAAATGTATAATTAGTGCTTTAAGATGAGACACTTTTTCAATAATCAGTTAGCCAAGTTTAATCTTTGCCTGTTTATGGTATTCTGTACATCTGTAGGATATGGTAATCTAAATTTGAGCAGATGTCCTGAATGTTATGTCAATATTTGAATTGGTATTATGGCTATGACTCAATGTTTGTAAGCATCTTAATTTCAAGTGGCTTGAATCACAGCACAGTGGGTAAACACACAGACTCTGCAGTTTAACTGCCTGATTGTCTAACTTCGCTCCACTATTCACTAACTATATTTCTTTTGGAGACTTCACATTCTATTGACATAATTAATCCATCTATGAGAATAAATAACAGTTATTTTATAATATAGTTTGCAAGGATTAAATGCATTGTTACTTAGCTTTGTACCTGTAATGAAGCAAACATTTGATTGTAATTGGTTGTTACTTGTGTATACATTAGGTTAATTTCCTCATTTTCTTTTGGAGTCAGGTAGCCGTACATTGTACTAAAGTATCTAAAATATCAACTCTGAGAACCAAATCTCTAGTGCAGAATAGAGAGCGATAGTAAAAAAAATTGAATCAAACATCTCTTTGTTTTTATTTTCAAAGTAGTTTGGACAAAACCTAATTTTTATGTATTTTACCTTTACAAATATAAAAACATCCTAAAGAAATGTCTTTAAAATGGATCAATATCACGAATATCTAACCCCAAATAACTGTAAGTAGAGTATCAGTATTTTTATTTATTTATCATATCTCTCATACTGCACTCATCTCTGGGGTGATGTATTCTGTTTATGTTGAAAGAAGAATCCAACATTTGGAGGGACAGGTTTTAGCTGTGTACCATAAACTGTGCTGAGCTCTTTGCATATAGAATTTAACCATTTTGAAAAGGTATGACTTAGCTTTTGGTATCACTATATTAAGCTTTGGGCTCTAAGGCATAGACATAGCAAATGACTCATTCACACTTTACGAGTATATTGGAGTTAAGTTCTTAACCAAGGCACCTTAGCTATTGGTAATTGAGAACAGTCATTTAATAATGCATGGTCTCATGTATTCAACTTAACCTACGGTTCACTTCTTAACTTTTCATAAGAATTTACTGTAATGACTTCACAACCCATCATAATTTATCTAAGGAGTCTAAATCTCACCCTTCTTCCTGTCCCCACAGTTTCCATTTTCCATTTCATCCAGTTAAAATCTTTTTGATGTTTAGTAATTTATTAATTTCAATTATTACAACAAAACACCCTCTCATTTAGCATTCCAGGTCAGGCTAGAATTTTGGCTTGGCTCATCTCTAATGTACTTAAACTTTGTGATTTTGTTTTTGTTTTTCATTTTCAAATAAGCTCCATCTCTGGATTATATCATTGTGAGTAAAAACAAGTATTTGTAAAATTTGAGATGTTTAAAATAGATTCTTGAAACATGCACCTAAATATTGATTTAATAATTATTGATTGGGGCTCAGAATTTGCATTTGGACCACAATATGATACCACTGGCATAAACTAATATAGTGCATTTTAAAAAGATTTTATTTATTAATTTTCAGAGAGAGGGGAAGGGAAGGAGAAAAAGGGAGAGAAATACATCAATGTGTGGTTGCCTCTTGCACACTCTTAACTGGGGACCTGGCCTGCAACCCAGGCATGTGCCTTGATTGGGAATTAAACCAGCAACCCTTTGGTTCAAAAGCTGGTGTTCAATCCACTGAGCCACACCAACCAGGGCTATAGTGCATTTTTTAAAATGCTTTCAATCATTATGTTCCCATGAATGTTTAGTACCTTTTTTTAATCATTAATATGAACATTGTTACTTTTAACTCTTAACAAAAATTTAACTAGCCAAATACCTATGTTAGATAGAAGTTGAGCCCTGGCTGATGGCTCAGTGGCTAGGCACTGGCCTGTGAACCCAAAGGTTGCTGATTCAATTCCCAGCCAGGGCACATAACCAGGTTGCAAGCCAGGTCTCCAGCCAGGTCTGTAGCTGGAGGCAGGTGAAAGGCAACAACCATACATTGATGTTTCTCTCCTTCTCTGCCTCCCTCCCTTCCCTTCTCTCTAAAAATAATAAATAAAGTCTTTAAAAAAAAAAGATAGAGGTTGATAAACTTTTGATTCTAAGACTGCTTTTTCTTCTTCATTTACTAGATGTGTGTCTGTTTTTCATAAACTAGAAAGCAAGGTTTCATGGAACAGGGAGCTGTCATCTTGCATTCGGTGACCATTGTCCCAGGTTGCTCGCTCTCTCCTGGTAGGCTGCAAGGAGCACAGACTTTTAGGCAAACTATCTGAAATTCAAATTCCAGCTCTACCAATTTTTCAAGTGTATCACACTGATTAAATTATTTAACCTCGGTGTGCCACAGATTTCTGATCCAAATATAAAACCATAATAGCATCTATCTCATTAGGTAGTTTTAGTGAATAATGTATAAGGCACTTAAAATATGCACAATGGAGGGTATATATGTTTTACCATTTACTTTGATGATGTTTTGTTTTACATAATGTAAAATATTACATAATGTAAAATATTTTCTTGGAATCTAGTACCTGATAAGGTATAATGAACGCAATAGCCAATGGCCAAAATGAAATTGAAATCTCACCTTAACGTATTTTTTGTGCTTTTATGTTTTTAATTCAACTATAATTATTTCTGACATCCTTATAATTGAAACATTTCTCATAGAAAATCCTTCAAAAATACCTCATTAATGAAGCCACAACTAGCCATTACTATTTATGAGATAAGTAATTTCCTATTCTTGAGAGCATTACATTCATTTGAAAAATCCATTTGAAATCCTTTAATAAACAGAGTACTTATAAGACAGAATCCTCCTTTTGTTTTAAAATCCGTTTTTTTCTAATACTGTTCCATGTACTTTATAATTGAAATTTAGTCATCAGGATGGATCAGATGTTTGGCCAAATATTTATTTCAATTCCTAATTTTGGAGAGGACTTGTCTTTCTCATGCAAGAAAAGCTAATCGTGCCAGTGTGGGAAAGAGTGGTGTTTTACATGATTAAAACCAAAACAACATAAACGAACTATTCTAGGAAAATTAAGTGCTGTATTAAATATTATTAAGCAGTTCCCAGAATGTTGCAGTGACCAATTTATAATAATTGCGTTACATGTATGGACATTTAAATAATTTGAGTGAAATGCAATGCTTCCCGTGCATCTTCAGTATGCTTTTGGCACCATGACCCTACTAAATGCATAGTATGAAATCTTTGCTGAAAGAAACAGCACAGCCAACAATCAATCAGCTGTCAGAAACTTCAAAGTATCTGATGTCAGTACGCTAGACATGAAGATTTTAGGGGGATCATGAAAAGCAAGACTGCATTCCAAGTTTCCTTTTGGACTTAATATACAAAAGAATGGTGAGCTATTTGAGGCTTTAGAGCAGAAAACACACCTGACAATATAAATTTATAGATGGCTTTAACAGTAATTAGATTGCAGTTGGCAAGATTAAAAGCAGAGAGTGTTACAACTTAGCCAGTTAATAAATTAATGCTACAATCAGATGACTAATAAAAAGTCCTAAATTAACTTACTAACAGTATGGATGGAGAATTATAGGTATTAAGAATCAAAGATGAAAGAAAGTCAACTGAGATTAAGTAAGCATTTATCTCATCACCTCCTTAAGACTTCTTAATATACTCCTATTGGTATCATTCAGAATTAGTACTATGAAATTAGAAACAGACGTTTTACATGGTCATGCAGTAAACAAAAAATACCAATGTTTTATTATTTCCTGAAGACCCAACATTTTGCTTGGTTGGATTCAAAAGAATTGTCCAGTGACTGTGCCCCTCTGAAATGCCTCTTAGGCTTGCCTGCACCTTCTCATGAGTTATCAAAAGCACTCATTAATGTGTGGCTACAACTCTGGGTAAAAAACTTTCCAAGCAAATTCTGCCTTTGTGGAAAGAAGAAAGCACTGCCGGATGCATACAAACCTACTCTAGGGTGCCTGGCTGGAAAAACAAGGTGCCCACCATGGTTTTCAGTCCCACTTACTGACTTTACCAAGTACCTCTGTGCACTGCACAGCCAAAGGAAAGCTTGCTTTTATTGTTTTGTACCAGATATCATTTTTGTATTTTATTTTATTTTTACTAATGTATTGTTGTTATATTATAGTTGTCCCATTTTTCTCCTATTGCTCTCCCCTACCCCACCCACCCCATCCCCTCTCCCATAGTCAATCCCGACCCTGTTGTGCATGTTCACGGGTCATTCATACTAGTTCCTTGACTAAAACTCTTCCCCTTCTTTCCTTATTTCTCCCTCTCTCCATTCTCTCTGGTCGCTGTCAGTCTGGTCCTTGTTTCCGTACCTCTGGTTCTAATTTGCTCATTTGTTTTGTTCATTAGTTTCCTGTATTAGGTGAGATCATAGGGCATTTTACTCTAAGTAGGCTATCTAGTATGAATTCAAACAAGGACCTTTTTCATGACCATCCAATTTTCATACCATTATATGCAATTCTTAATCATAGTGTTTCACATCTAATGTAAAGAGATTAGACAATAATATTTTAAATCATGATTAAAGGAGCATGAAAATGCTGCTTTTTCATAGTTGTTTCATTAGAGAAAAAATATAGAGAAAAACACCGAAGATATGGGTAAAATGAAATGGTGTCACTATTAGTGAATAATATTCAACTTAAAAGATGTCACATTTTTCTCATTCACAGCATGCATTTTGGGGAACCATTCGGGAGACAGTACACCAAAGCTACTGATTGATTCCTGCTCTTACTTGGTTTTAGCTCCCTGAAGTACACACAAGACTTTGGCTTGATTCAGACCTGATTCAGGACCGGATCCCTAGTGCAACCCCATTCTTTTGAAATTCTGCTAGGTTCAGAAACTAACTGGACAGCTATGTGAGGCATGATCTGAACTTCTATTTTATTTTAATGACCCTTCAAATCATTCCTAAATGATCTTTCCCAGACTTGGTCTCATGGAAATAAAGAAAAATTTGGCACTTGATTTGTGGAAAAGTTTTAATCATTTTAAAAGTTCAAGGAAATATAGCTTTTTAAATAGTTCAAGGAAGATAGAAAAATTTTATCATAGAATGAACAATAGGAGAGGAGGGAAGGGAAAATATCTCTTGTAAAATATAGTCATCTATTGACTTAAAAAATCCCCTGTACAAGATAAATGAGTTATCACTATGCACATGTTAGAATGATGAAACTCAGAACATTGACAATACAAATGCTAGTGAGATTATAGAGAAACAGGAAATCTCATACATTGTGGATGGGAATACAAAGTGGTATAACCACTTTAGAAGATATTTCAGCAGTTTTATACAAAACTAACCATAGTCTCACCACACATACCTATCTCTGTGTGGGTTTGTACTAGTAAATTTGCAGAATTAGAGTAGTATCTGAAACAAAGTAAGTTTACTTTCATTTTATGTATACTGGTAAAATACTTTTTAATAAGAACATTTAAGTAAAGTTCATGTAACATGAAATAATTTACAACCACCATTACCATTTTGACATTTAAATAGATGTTTCAGTTAAATTTTGTTTTAATTATGTTCAGACTACTTTTAAAGAAGGTAATTGTAATTGCTTCAAACACACAACTTAATAGATAATTTTCTCTATTGAATTTCATTCATATAAGCTTACTAAATCTATATACTAAAGTTTTGACATATTACTTTGCTATATTTAAAGTATTTTTGTAAAAGTATGTAAAAAGAAAAAAGTATATAATTCATTTAGCAATTATGGACTGGTTTGAAGAAAAAGTAGTTTCATGTACATTCTAATCATGAATAGAGTTGTCATTACTATAAAAGCATTCAATTTTTATTATTTGAATTTTTAAGATTTCAGCTTATATAAGCATAAAATTAATCAAATTCTAACTATAAATGTTAAAAAAGAAAAATGTATTCTTATATACATAGATTTGAATACTTTTGTGTTGATGGGAAATGGTACTTTTTACTGATGGATGAGAGGGAAGGATAAAAATGTAATTTAAAAAAGATAGAAACAAATTACAGCCTTTGAAAAATGTAATAGTAAGCATAATTGATATAATTTATACTTTTGAGCACTTATGTACTCAAAGCTGATGGTTGTACTATCCAAAATGTAAAATGTAATTATCTTCAATTCCACAGAGACTGGGAGAAGTGTACTGCTATCTACACAGGTTGGGGTCCTTGGAATGTCAGACTTTCTGCATCTATCCAGGCTCTTCCAGGCCAAATGGGTTTTAAGTCCCTTGATAGAATGACTCTGAGTTGAGAATCACCATAGAGTGGTGTCATGGGAAGAAAGCTGATGCAGCTGCCACATAGGGAACTCCTGTATCTTGTTCTCAGTGTCTAGGACACACGGGGTCGGCAGAGTGGATTTCTTTCCAGTCTCCCAAAGCAGGAAGTGAACCAGGAAATCTTTTGTTCCCATCAGCTGCACCAGCCTAGCTCAGTCAGTTGATTAAGTGTTGAGAAAAGAATCCTAGCAAAGCCTGATCATGAACAAACAAAAATGTTTTATCTCCCTGCCTTATGTTATTCTTGGTTGAGGCCACACTATCTCAGTACCTATTCTTCCTCATTAATAAGGTTGGTTCTTTTTCTTTCACGTTGAAACTTATTGAAAGGGTAAGAGCTATTTAATATTTTCAAGTTTTACTTTGTTTTTACTCCTTATGCCACTGTAGTATGAACTCTGCCTCATTTATCCACTAAAATTGCCTTTAAAGTGGCTACTAATTTAAACAATATAATGGACAGGTTTTACTGTTTATCTTTTCTCCTATTCTGAAACAATTGACATTTCATCAGAATCTCTCTCTTGAAAATGTATTTTCCCTTTAGCTTCTCTTTATTTATTTATTTGTAAGATTTTATTTATTATTTTTAGAGAGAGGGAAAGGGAGGGAGGCAGAAAGGAAGAGAGACAGCAATGTATGGTTGCCTTTCACCTGCCTCCAGCTAAAGTGTCCCATTTTTAGTACTTTCCTAGTTTTCCTGCTTCTCAGATACTACTTTATTTTTTCATTTTGAGTTCTGTTTTCTATACCTGTAATTTAAATAGCAATATTGCCTTGAGTTTATTATATTTATTTTTCACTTTACGAATAATCCTTGAACAAACTCACTGAATCTATGTGTAAGTTGATTTTAAAACTCAGTTCAGAAGATAAGGGCAGAGAATAAATGAGGGAAAAGATATTGCCTGTGTGTAAAGATCATTGTTTCTTTCTAGCTGTATTATTTGAACAAGTTATATAATCTTGTTTCGTCATTTGTAAAATGGTGATAATTATATTGTCTTTTCGGATTGTTGTGAGAGTTAAGTGTTTTAATGAGTATAAAGTTCCTGGTACATAGGAAGCCTGCATGACATGTAATTCATTATTAATAACAAATGCACCTGTTTATTACTTTAAAATATGTGATAGACTTTTATTAAGTATGTAAGTTAAAGTTTTACCTAATTTTATTTTTACTTATTATACATTTCCAGAGAATATTTGTGCCTTCACTTCAAAGTTTTTATTTATTTATTTTTATTTTCTTTGCCTTGCCAGAAATTTCTCAATGCTCGGACTTAGGAAATTTACAGTTTGGAAACAAAAACATCAATAGAGAGCATCACAATCATTGTATTACTTAATTAGACTATAATTAGAGTGCCACAACCCAAACTGTATCCCCTCCCCTAAATATTAAGTGTTGATTAAAAGGTTTTCAGCATTTCAATTCTCTTTTCCATCTACCTCATCAATATTCTGATCTCCTCACAGCCTATGATCATAGGTCAGCTCCTCCAAACTCAAGTGCCCATCCCCTGTCAGTCACATGAAAAGATTATAGATCCAAGTTCAAATACAGAAATTCCATGTGGGGCTACTGGAACATTCTATTATCCTTTTTCACATTTTTTATTGCACATTTCTCTCTCTTCCCAAGCACATCCACATGTGCACAAATGCACACACAACACATACGCACATGCGTATACACACACACACCTACAAACATACTGTAAGGCTCCTTTGTGCTGCTTTCACGGAAACCAAAATTGCTCTATTACTCTGGATTTTATTACTTCTCTCCTTTGTTAGTGGTGTCTGTGATATTATAAAATTATATTCTTATTGTTCTTTACTGAGAATAGAATAATGCAAAATTAATCTGCAATACAAAAGTTTACACTTTGTTGTAAATAAAAGAAATTCTTGACAGCATTGCTCAACAATAAAATTGATGAATAACAGTATTTTACTGTCTTTGAAAAATAAGGTAGTCTCTCATTTCCCTAGCAGAGATTGTTTTTAAAAAGAAATGAAATTTCAATTATTGCTTTTCAACCCTGGCTTCTTAGTCATATATTTAAAATTCTTTAGAAAACTTCTTACAATTATAGATTCTGTCAAATTTTAGTTGTCGAAATTGACTGCAATTATAAAGTTGAATTTTTTCCTAAAAATATGTTGTAAAAACATTGTTTTTCATTTGTGAATTATTAGGCACTGTATATTCTATACTAGAGTTTATATCATACTTACTCTTAATGGTATGCAATTCATTTCAACACACTATTTATAAACACATCACTCTATGAGTCCATAGTAATTAAAATTCTTTGTAAAATAATCATGTCAATATTTTAGAATGACTGCAATTATTTTTGAAGATATCAAGCCAAGCAATTGTTTTCATTAACTGGGATGTACCCACTATTCTGATGGTTATTATATGGAAGAAATGGACATTGTGTAATGCATTGTTATTTCAATAAACTCATACTTCAGTGGTGGAGAGGAAAGTTGAAAAGTTAAAAATATAAGATACAATATGTAACTGTATTTCATGTTATACACAGAGTGCTCTAAAAGGAGAGATAAATAGATACTGAAAAACTAAGCGAACACTTTCAGTAGAAGTATGGGCTTAGTGGCATTATAAATAGAATTAATAGAAAACATAAATATACACACACTAACCTTCTTTGAAACCCAAATATAAAAAAATACTTCCAATTAAAAATATGCTACAGTATTTTGGAGCCAGATATATACTTGTTTAGGGGCAAATTTCAATACCATCTAACCCCTTGCCTTGAGCAAGCCATTTCATCTTCCTGTGCCTCATTTTCAAAATCTGTGAAGCCAGACCTGACTGGTGTGGCTCAGTGGGCTGGCATCATCCTGGGGACTGAAGGATCCCTAGACTGATTCTAGATTAGGGCGCATGTCTGAGTTGTGGGCTAGGTCCCAGGTTGTGGCAATGAGAGGCAGCCCATTGATGTTTCTCTTGTACATTGATGTTTCCTTCTCTTTTCCCTCCCTTCCCTTCTCTCTAAAGTTAAATAAATAAAATCTAAAAAAAAAAAAAAAAACCAAATTAGGGGGGACAGAGGGGAGCAAAAAGGGGATGGATGTAATACAACAACAATAAAATTAAAAAAAATAAAATTTGTGCAACTATCAATAGACTTCTGATTTATGAGGATTAAAAACTAAGATAATGTATTTAAGCACTGAAGTAAATTAGAGCCATCATGTATTTCTCTGTCCCTCATGGAACCAATGACTTTGGCATAAAGCAAATGCACAGTAAATAGATTGTTATTAGATTTGATAGAATGAAAATGTTCTCTCCCACCATAAAAATAGTGAATTTTTTTTGCACAAGTTGTAATATATGCAATGTAGAAATATAAAAATTATGTACGAAGTATGATATCTATAAGATACCAGCTTGTAGACATTAATTAAATGACTCATTTTCAATAATATTGCTTTGAAAATAACTAACTTAGTTTTTTTGTTATAGGAGATAACTGCAAGGCCACTGAATACAGCAAGATGAAAAGCATGCTTTTAGATTTGCAAAATCAAAAATATATTACACAAGAAAATGAAAACCCTAATGATGATGACATATCCCGGAAGAAGTTGTTGGTGGATCACATGTTTCAATATTTTGATGCCGACAGTAACGGACTTATAGATATTAATGAACTAACTCAGGTATGATTACTGATAAAATTAAGAAGCTCATTTAAATATAACATATACGAAATATTTACATTTGTGTGAGCTTACTCTATATTAATATATTTTATCTATATTATTTAAAAGTGTGGATATACAATATTTTGAGTAAAATTTGACTACAAGCAATGTTTATTTCAAGTAATTTTATTTTATATTTTACAGCTTAAAAAAGAGATACTTGACAGGTTTTTATACCTTAAATACATAAAGGAATTACCAGTGCTCTATTTTATTGCATTTATAAGATATCTTCAGGTATATTCTGGAGACTTTGTGGTGTTTAATCTTCTATCAGTCAATAAAACCTTGTTTAGTATTCAAGGAAACTATTGACCAGCAATTGAGCACTTCTATAATATAATGTAAATAAATGATTTAAGGTGATATTGAATTTAGAAGCTATTCCAGTACTTTTTTCAATAATCAGGAACCAATCATAGTGTATTTAATTTTTACTTAATATTAAGCCCCCTTTATTCAGCTTCATTTCTTTGAAAATTATCTCCTAAATGATACCTATAGAAAACTTATTAAAGAGGATATATTAATAAACAAAAACTGTTTATGTGAACCATTTGGAAAAATAGAAATATTTTTATGTGCATGTCATTGAGACAGACAAGTTGAAGTATACGTAATAGGCAGATTAAAGAATCTAAACTAGCTCTGGATAATACTGGAAATGTAAAATAAGGAGCATGTGATTTCTTGAGAAGTATATACAGGTTTCAGGAATTATTAGAGAAAAAAAGACAATCTAAAGTGACTAGGAAAATGATGATAGCACTAAGGAATTTTGCTGACTTATCCTTCTAGTCTATCATGAGGTATATTTTGCTGCTGTGTATAGTGGTTAATTTAGTTTTCAAAAAAAATCAATAGTCTATTTCCATAACATTATACCATTCATCTTTTATGGTTAATTTTATAGCTTATTTAAAAATATCTGACATAGAATATTGGTCCTATCATGCAAGTATTTCTAAACTTTAGAATGGTATAACTTAGTTTAGAGACTTCATATTAAAGTGACCAAGGGAGCAAATTGTCTATAGTTCTTGTCATTCCAGTTAATTAAAATATATATCATTTTCATTATCTTTCTAATTCAGCCTGCATTTATTGAGTAGTTACTAAGTTCCAGGCACTAGGATTTAAGCAACTGAACTCTGGACTTTTAGGGTAAAAATAGAAAAATTTAATTACAGTATCTGTGTTGTCTTATACCTTATGATTTATTTTTCAGAAATGAAACTCTGAAATTATATATAATAATAAGAATTGCTAATTACATTAAAATGAATTCATAATTAGGGCATACCACCTTGATCTATGTGTGTCAGGCATATTTGAATATATGGTGCTTTTGTTTATGTGCTTTACTTTTATTTTTTATTTTTATAATATTTTTAGCTTTTATGAACATTCATGCCACTGCGATCATTCATTGGGTACGAAATGTGATCTGACCAAATCTAGGAACTATCATAATGCCCACACCTAAATCCAAAGGGAACATTGCTAATCATCGTAGAATTGCAATGGCAGCCCTTCACCTCTTTATGTTTGAAGTTTCTGCCACATTACTGTTTGCATCAGTTTCCTAGGGTGGCTGTAATAAAATACGACAGACTGGGTGACTAAAATAAACGAGGTGTTGATAGGCCCATGCTCTCTCTGATGTTTAAGGGGAGATATTTTCTTGTCTCTTTTAGCATCTGGCTGTGCCAGGCATCCCTCTGCTTCCATAGTCATGTTCCTTCTGTATGTCTGTCTTCATCTCATTTTGCCTCTTCTTGAAAGGACATTAGTCAGCCCTGGCCAGTGTGGCTCAGTTGGAACATGGACCAGTAGAATGAAAGGTCTTGGGTTCAAATCCCAGTCAAGGCATATACCGAGGCTGCAGTTATAGGTTCAGTCTCCAATCTCTCTGTCTCTCCATCTATCCCTGTCTCACCATCTCTCTGTGTGTCTCTCTCCCCACTGACTCTCTCTCTTTTTCTCTTTCTTTCTCCCCTCCGTCAGCCCCACCTCAAGCAATGAATAAAAAGTCCTCGGGCGAGCATTAAAAAAAAGGAAAAGGACACCAGTAAATTGGAAAATATGCAGTCTACTCCAGCATGACCTCATCTTAAGTTATCTAATTACATCTTTAACAACATTACTCCAAAAAAGGTCACATTCTGAGGCACTGAGGGGTTAGAACTTTAAAATACCTCTTTGGAAAGAAACAATTCAATAGTAAAGTTCATCTGCTTCAAAGTTTACTTTCATTCTTTACCTTTGATTGGAACTCACATTATGTCTAGAAAGTGTCCTTTCCATTCAGCTGAAAGTTATGATGTGAGAGCAGTAATTACCTTCAAAAGTCCATTGATATCTTGGCCACATATGAGGCACAGGCAAGGAAGGGTCTGGGAAGGTAAAGTTTACTGGCTTCCTTCTTTATACATTCCACTCTTCCCTTCTGCATTCTACAGTGGAAATGTTAGCATCTTATCCATCAGCAATCAACTATAAAAAGAGCAAAAGTTTATAACAGGCACCCTGGAGAAGAGAAAATAAATTTCTAGTTATTTCTAGCACAATTATTGTTTTTGACTTGTGTATTTTTAGGTTACAAGTGCTAAGAACCTGTATGTTGTATTATAACCAATAATACACATACACTTATAAACTTGGAAACATATATCATCATTTAATATGATATTTACAAATAATTTAACTTAAGGAAAGGATCTTAATGGTGGCTGTTAATAATTTACAACATATTATTAGCAGAAAATATACTGTGTAGCCCAACATATTGCCAGTGACAAGTGAAAATGAAAGAACATGACTTGGCTTTAAGGTTTTATAAATGCAGCATAAAAGCTGATTGTACACATTCTATTCTTGCTTGACATAATGAATATACATTCTAGAGTTGCTTTTGCAGATTTTCAAGTCAATTAGAACCTAGAAACTTATCTGGATAGAGGTAAAAGACATAATAAAAAGCAGTAGACAAACCAGGGAGTGGATTTAGTATAAGGTTAACAACTCATCATAGCAAGAAAATATTTGCTAACATATACCCATCCATTATAGGAATAGGCCCACTCCATCCACCTCTTCACCACTCTTACCTTAATATGACTGTCGATACTGTATATTTAGTCTTCCAGTCTGAGGATGATTTTATACATGAGGTGATTTTTATATGTTGGAAATATTTGACAACATTGCAAATTTATCACAAAGTAAATTTTGGGACTTTCAGAAGGCTTATGTTTTATGAATATAAAATTGATGTTTGAATACTGTTAGATTTGTCCTTGATAATTGAGGATCTGGAAGAGTTTAAATGGGTGATAACGGAAGAGAAGTCAACAAAGATTAAGATGGTATATGCATTTCAGAAGGTCAAAAGAGAATGTTGAAATAGCAAAGGACTGAGTGGCCTTGGTTATTTTTCAAAAATTATTTTTTATTGTTGTGGCATAATGCTTAAGAACTTTGATTATAAAGTTTGGGTTCAAATCATATCTTCACTACTTGCTTTGTAACTTCTGGCAAGTTACTCAACCTTTATGACTTAGGGTTTTTTTTTCCCCTATAGACTGGCAATGGTAATAACACCTAGTACATACATTTGATGTTATATTTATGTTATTTGAATATGTAAGACTCTTAGAAACATGACTAGCATATAGAAAGCATGATGTAATTTTTAGCCACCACTATATTTTCAAATCTGATATTTGTGAGGATGCTGTGATGACAATGATAATAAAGAGGGCACATTAGAGGATGAACAATTGATCAATATTTCCATCATGCTCAACCTTTGAAGTTTTTTAATGCTCAGAATAGGATGGTAGGTGAGATCAAACCAAATATCATTAGTTAGCAGTCATTATAACTGAAAAATATACATAAACATCATTAAACATGGAAAACCTTTTCATACCAAGTTTTAAAATGAAAAAAATCAGTGAAAGACAAATACAATATGATCTCACCCATTACAGGACAATAATGAACAAAACAAACAAGCAAAATAGAACCAGATAAATGAAAACAATGAACAGACCTTCAGTGGGCAAGGGGAGAGAAGTGGAGGCAAAGAAGGGAGCAGTTTAGTCAAGGAACTAGTATGGAAGAACCATGGGCATGGACAACAAGTGGGACTGATTTTGTGGGGGAGTGGGTGGGTGGAGAAGGGGACAGAGGGGAGTAAAAAGGGGATGGATATAATGTAACAAGAATAAAATTAAATAAAAATAAATAAATAAAAATTATCTTGCAAAAGAAGAGAAATGGTTTTGGTTATTCTAAGAAATTAGGAAATATAAATAACATGTTATTTATTTTGCTCATGTCATTTGAAGTACTCATCTACTTATCTCATAAAACTAGCATGAGTGTTGTTAAATCCCAAATTATATCCTAGAGACAGGTAAATATTGTTGTTCTGCAACCTGTGATGTTGGACATTAATTCCCAGAGTATATAGTATGTGTGACTTGACACATATAATGTTAAATTGAAGTGAACATGTAAAAGAATAATATTTTAAAATTTTGAGATAACACTAAAATATCTCTATCAATATGTCAAATACCTACTTTTTTAAAAAAATTTACTTATTATTTTTAGAGAGGAGAAGGGAGAGAGGCAGAGAGGGAGAGAAACATCAATGCATGGTTGCCTTTCACCTGCCTCCAGCTACTGACCTGGCTGGAGACCTGGCTTACAACCTGGTTATGTTCCCTGGCTGGGATTTGAACCAGCAACCTTTGGGTTCACAGGCCGGTGCCTTAGCCACTGTGCCACCAGCCAGGGTTCAAATACCTACTTTAGCGCAGTTTTTATTGCCAACATTGTTATAAGAAATAAAAATTTATAGTAACTGAGTTAATAACAGTAGTAATACTAATGATACTGTAATATTAAATATTAATATATAAATATTAATATTAAACTATTGAATCTGAGAATAAAATTATCCTCCAGTTGTTAAAATTATTGAACAACTGGTTATTTTAAGGGATAGTCAGAAGTTTTAAAAGTCAATATGGTAAAGAACATGTTTTAACAAGAAACAGAAAACAAAAAAATAATTTCCTGATCAGAGAACAGTATTCCCAGGGGCCCTTTGATGGGTTTGAGTTGGAAAAGAACAGAAATTGAGTCAGATTGGGAAATGTGCACAGTCATAGGAGGAGACTTGGATTTCATAGGGTCTCAGAGATGAGCCAGGGTATGAGACCCAAAGAAATTTGTCCAAATTGTCCTTAGAGGAGAACAAGCAACTATTTCTTGCATTGTGGTTTAATGCGTTTGGCCCTCAAGGCACGTTGAGAGGATGCCCAGGTCGACATCATTTGCTACAACGGTCCTCTTGACTTAGCTGGCACTAGTAAAGGATAAACTGAGGCATATTCAACTTTTAAGAATTTATGTGAGCAAAAATTCTTTCAAAGTGGACAGCCAAACTGGAAATGGCTAGAAGTACTCCATTAGAAGGGAGTTGGGGGTGGGGGAAACTTTTATAGAAGAAAAAAAAAAAAGCAAAAGCAAACTAACAAAATAATTGATTAGCTGTAGTTCAACTAAATGGCTGTTTGTGATTGGTTGTCCTTGGGTTTTGATTTAGTAACCTTGAAGCTTTTATAGGCTCAGATTTTGGTTTGCTTATGTAAAGCACTTCTGCCTTAAAGCTGCCTCTGTCTAATGACTTCTTGTTTAATTAATTTAATAGCAGCAAATGTAGGGTTCTGCAGGGAGAATGGTACTAGCAGCTTAGAAAATCTGCTCCTTAGGTCTCTTCCAATTTCACAAAATAACACTTGTAGAATTTAAGTAAGCAAAGTCATTCTATCATGATTCTGAGTTTAAACAAGCATCGGTATTAAGTATATTGATTTAGCTTTTTCTTCATTTAGATTTTGTCATCTTAATTAGCCAATTCACATTAGGAATGCATATTAGAATGAAATATCTCCCTAATGTGCATATATGCCAACTCTTTATTAAAATAATAAAAAGAACTACATGTTCACAGGATTTAGATTATTATGTTATACATATTTGACTTAAAAAGCCATTTGCTCAATGACTACCATATGTGAATACATTTAGAAAGTTAAATAAAAAGCAGGAATAAATAAGGCTAGATATTTTTAATCCAACATTATGGACATAGAGAAGGTGTTTTTGCAGCTTTGATACATAACGATTTTCTTTAAAAATTATTAAAAATGTTGCTTGGGGAATGTACATGGGGAATGGGTACTTAATCTTTATTTTGAGTTTATAAAGCCTATTACATTTTTAAAGACTTTTAGAGGTTTTAATGTCTAGTCGGCATATTTATTTAACACTCCGAGATTGGTAAGAATTGTTTTGTCTCAGATAAAAAGCTGTTTTAGTGGGAACAAATTACGTACAGATAAGTAAGCACTTTTATGGATAAAGAAGAATGGAACAGGAGAACTTTCAGAAAGTGTTATGATAATTAACCCTATTTAACATTTTAAAAGCCCATAAACCTACCAGGTATTCCAAGTAAGGCCAGAGAAACCAGGTGTTTGACTTAGAAGGGCATTGGCAATGCCAGTAGATAGGTTCTCCTAGTACTGGGAATTTCTTTTCAAGTGCTCAAGACTTCACAGCAATTATAGCATTTACAGTGACCTTAGAGAAAGGTCATTGTTGATTTTGGTGCCACTCAGGGCTACAATTAAACACCAGTACTTTCAGTTATGCCTGGAAACATAAGTGACTGCTGCCAGAGGTAGACTGGTCTGGAATAGGTTATTGCTAAATCACAGGACCTTAATTTAGGGGATTCACACGTAGGCGGATTTGAGAAATAGCGGCAAGATTTAGTGGCAGCGCGTGCCGGACACAGGTGCCTCTGAAAAGGCTGCTACACGGCCTCGGGCCCAGCCAGGTGTCCAGCTCTCAGGGCCGCAGGTCAGCACTTGCGCCCACGTGGCCCAACAGGTCAGAGCCCAGAAATTCTGTACCGTCAGCCCGGCAGCGGCATCGGGAGCTCCGGGAACCTGGTTCAGTCTCTGTCCCCTCCCAGCCCCGCACAAAGGATACTGGAGAGCCAGAAACGCCTGCCATTGTTCAACCTTGATTATATTTCCTTGGACTTGGGAGAAAGTAAGCTTTCTTTCACACTGTCGATCTCTTTCCTGGATCTCCCTGGGGCTACGCGGGTGCGTCACCCTATCCAGACTTTTTCCCTGGATCTTCTGGGTTGCTTGACTTTATCTTATTCAGTCCTTTCCCCACATTTTCCCAGGCCAGATTCATCCCCTGGACAATCACTATTTTAGTTCCTACTGTGCACGTCTCCCAGTTCTGCCTCTTCATGTGGCTTCTCCCGCACATTTGCTTAGTAGACCAGCTGCCGCAGCACAGGCTTGGCTTCTACTGCGCAGGCGCCTCAGCAGAGGCATTTCCCCACCCTGATTAAGAACTTTTCACATCTTAATCAATCTTACTGTTGATTCCGTTTGCCCTCTTGCTTTGGTAATGCATAACTAACTGCTTAAGCAAACACTAGTTTCAGATATGTTTAAATGCCGTTCCTAATAGGAGACAACCGAAAATTACAATTTTTTAAAAGTATCACCATATTATTTGTGGCATCTTTCCTTCGGAATGTCAAGGTGGATTTAAAACTTGGGCATGCATGTTCAGAGAACCCCTGTGAGCCACACAGAAGGCCTTAAAAATAAGATAATTTTCTTCTCACCAGAGGTTTCATAATGTTATCTCTTGAGCTGGCCTTTCAAAAGAATTCATGTTAGTCCTATATTATTTTTTAATGCTTTCTAACCTGTTCATTTAAATTATTTTCATTTAATCCTTTTAATACATCTATTGTAGGATGGCATCAATTACATATGATTATAATACTAATTATTCTGTCCTTTCATCTTATTTTTGGAGCACTGAATTAACCATTATCTTATTTATTTAACTTTTTAAATCCCATGTCCCCACTCATCCTCTCTAGCATATTATCTGCATGGAGGCAGAGATGCTGTCATCCCCATTCTTATTTACTAATTTATTTTCAGCCCAGCCCAATTCTTGGCATATTTTCTTGCAAAGAGGAGGGAAAGGAAGAGGGAGGGGAACAGAGGAGGATAAATGAAGAGGGAAAGTACACAAGAGGTGTTCAGACAAAGTGGTAGAGGAGCTAACCCATATTGAATATGGAGGGAAGCTTATGGCTGATGCCTGGAGATGGGTGTCCCTACCAAAAGAATATTTTTATTTTGTGACGCCAAGGCATTGATGTAATTGACACATGGCCAGGTAGAAAAGTGAATATATTTGCCTCTTCTCAACTTCACAAATAGAGGATTCCTGAGCTCTGATTCCTCTAAGGCCATTGAGACATTGACATAGTCATAATTAGTTTGAGAAAAATGGTGTGGATGAGAAAGAGATGAAATACTTGGAACATATGGATGATGTGTTTGTCCATGAATTTGCAGTTGCCATTCTCTCCAGTTTCCACCAAATAAAGCCAAGGATGTAAAACTGACAGATTCCACTCCTCTGTCCTTTTATATCCTCTCACCCATAGTCTCATCAGCATGACCAGCCTTGAGATCATCAAAATCAATTTCATGTATCTTATACCTTTCATGGGTATCAATATAATAATCTTGGATTTCCAAGTCATGACAGATCTCCATAAATCTAATGCTCACATCTGTAAAGCAGTGGAACAGTTTTCCATACCCATCTCTGACACTCTATTTCTCTAAAATTTTATTTATTTTTAGATAACTTATCACCTGATATATTTCTTTGCTACTCTGTCACTGGGATGTAAGGCTCACATGGAAGGGATTTTTGCATGTCTCTGTTGGCTATTTTCTGGAACTATGGACTGTGTCTGTCACATAGGTGACAGTCAAACATGATTTGTTAAATAGATGACAAAATACATAAATGTAAAATAATACTAAGAAGACTAGCTTATTGTAGGAGGGACAGGTATGTGTGTGTGTGTGTGTGTGTGTGTGTGTTAATTTTCTGTTTTGTAACAAAAAGAATACAGTACCAAAATACTAAATCACCTTTGAGTTATTACAATTCCACATGCAACTTTGACAGTTCTAGCACACTGATGTTAAATGTACCTGCTCCTGAATTCTGTGCGTAGCTCTCTTGGTGACACACATTCTGCTGATATTTCTGTCTTGTCACAATGAGTCTAAACCTCTTTGAGGACCAAGGTTCATGCTACTTGATCTTTAGTCAGGATTTTAAAAAGTATAGTTTTTTAAAGTTTCTCTAGTCTTAACAAGTTCACCAAAATCCTGGTAAGTTCAGGAAATATCTTTAATATTCTACAATAGAAAATATAACATAAGTGGCCTCCGAGACTGAAGTATCTTCATAGACAGTAAACTGCAAAGTATTCAATGACTCTCGTCCTGTCATGAATTACGAGTTCAAAAATAGGTAGCATGTTTGTGGTGAGAAGCTGAGAGAGTAGGAAGTTTTGAAACCTGCGCCAGATAGAAAATGAAAGAAGTTCAGGGAATTATCAAAGGCCTACAAGTTTAAATCTCCTGTGTGGAAAAAAAAAAAAAAAAAAAATGCATAAGGCCTGACTGCATCCTGGGGAAAGAAGGCTGCTGAGGTTTTCTAGCATGCTTTCTTCCCAATGTGCAAATGCTCCTCACTTTAAGTCTATCAAAGCCCTGGATATCTGAAGTGGTTTTCCCATGCTGTTGAAAGCAAGAATTTATGAGACATTATGTTGTATGCTCCTTGACCAGAAATGGAATCAGTGAGGAAAGCATGTATCTAAAATACTGATGAGTGAGGGAATGCTTGACTCCTTTCCTGTGCATGGCTGTGAGTTTTTCTAGGATGTGCCCAGCTTAAGTTCTGTAATCGTGATCAAATCAGGATCAAACTAGTCTGATGCCAGAGCCAGCATTCAGGACAAAGGTAGACACGTGTTCTTTTGGTCTCATACATCATTTAATTAGAGTATCGTTAAAACAGAATTAAACGTGAGATAGAAAATGATGACAGCTTTCTCCCCAGCTTTCTCTTCCATCTGTATCCCTTGAGAAAAAAAAGATATGAGAATAAAAGGCACTAAAATATGATTAAAATACCTGACTGATTCCTGGGGCCACTGAATCCTAAAATTGCCACAGTAGCATTTTGAATCTTTAGGAAGGGCATAGTAAATTAAAATCAAATACAACCCACACCCCCCGCACACCCCAACCAGGAACAGTCATTTTTCCATGCCCTAACAAATAACAGCTGGAGAATGACTGAGAGCTCTGTTGCTTTCTAAGTAGGGAAGCAGTACTTGCTTTCTCGTTAGGCTGGGAGGAAGGGTGGCGAAAGCCATTAGGTAGTTTTGTAATGCCCCCAGCTGGGCTGTCCTCTGGTGTAGGGTTTAATAGTTGCTATAAATAGTACCTGTTTAGATGGACCAATTAAAGCAAAGAAATGTTTTGCCTTTTCTACCGGCTCTAAGGCAGGAACTATCAGCTTAACCTATGTAATTTGAATACAGTGTGTAAGAACAGAAAGTCAGTTATGTGGTCAAAGTTGTAGTTAGCAGTGAATATATTGTCATTGTGTGTCATTCCCCAGGTGGCTGAGGATGGGGCTGGGCACTCTGGTGGGTCACATGCTAAGCTCCATCCTCAGACCTGTCCC
Source organism: Noctilio leporinus (assembly GCA_004026585.1). Lineage (NCBI taxonomy): Eukaryota > Metazoa > Chordata > Mammalia > Chiroptera > Noctilionidae > Noctilio > Noctilio leporinus. Next base: position 68,253 of record PVIW01000726.1, read on the forward strand.
AACAGGTCATCCAACAGTCAGCTGTAAGTGAACTTTTAACAGAGAAGTGTTTCTAAAAGGGTTAAAAGCGTCTGAGAATCTTTAGAAATTAGAATCACAAATCTGTCATTGACATAACAAAGAAAGTCTGAAACTTACTGCTCTACTAGAAGAAGCAGTAATACATTATGAATGCACAACCACAACACTCCCAAACTGGTTTGCAAATATACAGTGAATTATTGGAATAAGAAGCATATGTCTATAAAAGTCATTATCTGTAAATGATTCCTGTTGCATGTGTACTATATGTTAAGTTTTGCCTCTGACTATACACATGTATACATGTATGATTGTGTGTTTTTGTGGAATCTTTATTACAACCACGAGAGAGAGGGAGATGTTACTATCTTCAGTTTCTAATTGAGGAAAGGTTAAGAGGTTTGCCAGAAATTATAGAGCTGTAAAGTGGCACTGACAGGAGCTGACCCCAGAGCTGGCTGACTTCAGAGCCTGTTTTCTGACCATCCTGCTTAACCTTTTAAAAACACATAGTGATGCACAGCTCTAAGCATGATGAACTACTGCCTGTGTCTGTGTGAGAATGGGGAAGCCCATGGAGCAGTCATGCAGCTGCCCAGAATGAATAGGGGTGTCGGAAAACTTGGAGGAGGTGGCTCTTTCATATGACAGGCAATAATCAAAAGCCCCAGCCTCAGTCCATAGGACAAAGCAAAGTAGAAAAACAGTTTGAGGATATTTTCCTCATACTTGGATAAATTTTCAATATCAACCGGTGCATTAATTCTTTCTGGCTCCCGGATACAGTCATTCACTAATAGCTCCTTTGTGACCAAGGGAGTTAGTGCACAGCACCACTTCCAGTGGGGAGGAGATGAGGCAGAGGCATGAAAACAGCCTAACTCCATTTTTCACAAGTAACACAAGGACAAAAGTTGGCACAAACTATTTTACTTGTTCTGTTGGAAGAGAACCCCGTTTTATTTTGACACAGGTCATTGAGACATAGGGGACAGTTTTCATGTGAAGATTATTTCCTTGAGTCAGTATAAATGGAGTAAAGGAAATGAAATACACAGTATCCTTTTAATGTTCAGGTTTTGTGCATCGTACTGTGAGATCTTTTTGTAGGAGCATGTTCGGACCAAATTCTAAGTATCTGTCTTAAATTTATATCTTTGAAGTGGCTAAGGAAAATTGCCCAGTAACTGAAAATGAGATTTTTTTTTTTTCAGATTCAGTTCTTTGCTGAACTACACACTTAAAATGATTTACAAACTGCTTATTGCATATAATTAATAATACTGTAGGAATGTTAAGATACAGATATAATTGTATGGTTATCATTTTCTTGTCAGGTGATAAAACAGGAAGAGCTTGGCAAGGATCATTCAGAATGTATTTTGTATGATCTACTGAAATACGATGATTTTAACTCTGACAAGCACCTGGCTCTGGAAGAATTTTACAGAACATTCCGTAAGTATAAGATTCATTCCTTAATCCCTCTTTCATTTTTTTTGTTGTTGTTTATTTACACAAAAGGGTATGTTTGCTTGATCCCAAAATACAAGTTCTTAAGAGAAGTCATATAATTGAGATAGTTTGTTTTCAGCTGTATTGAAATATATGTTAAAATGAAGAGTTTTAACAGTTCTAAAATAAAGAGATGGAAATATTTGATACCCCTGATTCTAGTTTAAGACATTGAATCCTCAATGTAACTTCCAAGGTTCTTTTAGAGTGAGGGTAGTGCTTGACCAGTTGTCCTCATGTAACAAAAATAATTGTATTATTTACATACTGACATTATTTTTACTTTACTGGGAGTCAAGTTGGATTAATATAACTTTTTATATTTTTTTAATTAAAATTTGGGGTGACCTGGGTTAATAAGATGATAGAGCTTTCAAGTGATTGTATATTCCTAGGATACTTAACATGAATATCGCATCGTGTGCCACCACCCAAAGTCAAATCATCTTCTGTCACCAAATATTGGCCTCCTTTACCCTTTACTACCCTTTCTCACCACCATACTATTGTTTGTGTCTTTGAGTTTTTCTTGTCCATTCACTTGTTGCTTACATTTCCATATCCCATATAGAAGTGAAATCATATGGTTCTTAACAATTTCCATCTGACAGGTTATTTTGCTTATCATGATATTCTTAAGGTCCATCCATGCTGTTGCAAATGGCAGATATTTCACCTTTTATTAAGGCTGAGTAGTATTCTATTGTATGTATGTGCTATATATTTTTATCATATATTTTAATAACAATTAGCATAAGAATGCATGATTATACTTAAGTTCCTTTGGAATAATTTTTATTGTTTAAATTGCTGAAATAGATTCTTTACACTTTATAAAGCAGACTTACAAAGATGACTTAATAAAAAAAAGTCTGCCAAGGTGTTGTTTAAACATAATTCAAAGAGAAAGAACTAAGAAACAAAAACAAAAAACAAAAAAGTTTCAGGAGCTGTGTGCAAGAAAAATAGAAAAACTAAATTAACTGGTTGGTATTTATAAATCACCAATCATTTAAATAAAATTTATTTCAGCACCTGAAGCCAACATGTTATATATAAACATGCATTATATATTAAATATGCATGCATTGCATATTGCTTTCCAAGAAATAGAATTTATACTTGGCATAAAAAGATTTTTTATGAATTATGCCTCCACCAACTAGCAACCTGTTATTGGGGAGAGTACTTAAATCTCTGAAAATGCATAAAATAAGGATAGTAATTACTTGTCGTATGATTATTTTGTATTAAAACATTAATTTGTATTTCATGTAATACTTGATACAAGCAAACTAATATATGTGAAATAGTTGCATGTTACAAACTTTAAGGCGAGATCACTGCGCTGTTCAGATTTAATCAAATTGCATTTCCATTTTAAATGACAAAGCAGAATACAAGATAAGATGATTCAGTAAACAGTTATCCTTTAAAATTATTCTCAGCGGTAGTCTACTCTTCAACAATAACAAGAAAGCACCATATTTATTTGAGGTTTCTTTGAAAAAACTGAAAAACAAATTAACACAGTGGCTGAGTTTATAATCAAAAGCATGTTAAACTAATTATGAAGTCTATATGTTTTCCACTAATCACTCTGTAGTAAACATTGTTTTGTGTATTCAGGATGTCAGGGAAAAGATATTATAGTTCATCAGGGAATAAATTATATGATATTAATTATACTTAATACTGTCATGCAAGGTAGAAGGGAATAAATGTCATAAAAAGGCCTGCATAATATATTAAGTTAATTTCAAATATAATATCCAGCTTTGGGTAACGAGGAAACTTTATGAAGATGATAGCAGTTGAATTAGTCCTCAGGATGACTTTGGGAGATAAGATGTGAGAGAATGACAAAAAGAATAACATAAAAAAAGCTGAAATGCAAGAAATACCAGTGTATTTACAGAAACTAGGCTAACTGCAAGATCTGTTTCAGATCTAAATTTATACAAAAATATATCAATTATTACTGTTTTGCCAATTTATTAACCATCAGTCTAAACTATCAATGCCTTACTCCCAACCTCATACTAGTACATGGATATGACTAAATAACAGTAGTTGAAATATATAGCAATAGCAGAAAATAATTTAATGGATGTATCAATTTATAGAGCATATAAAAGATCATTAATGGACATATTTGTGAGGGATTTTATTCAGAAATGTACTACTGTTGATGGTGGAATAGTAGAGCTATAAATTTAAAAAAAAAAAAAAAAGCCTCAAATCTCAAATAAGGTCAAAAAAGCCATCATTAACAAATCAACAAATAAGTGCTAGAAAGGATGGGAAGAAAAGGGAACCTTAGTGAACTGTTAGTGGAAATGCAGACTGATGTAGCCACTATGGAAAACAATAAGAAATTTCCTCAAAAAATTAAAAATGAAGTTGCCTTTTGACCCAGTGATTCCACTGCTAGGATTATACCCAAAGAACCCTGAAACACCCAATGTTCAGAGCAGCGCTATTTACAACAGTTATGTGCTGGAAACAGCCTAAGTGCCCAGCAGTGGATGATTGGATCAAACAACTGTGGTACATTCACACAATGGAACACCATGCTGCAGAAAGAAAGAAGGAATCCGTACCCTTCTTGACAGCATGGACAGAAATGGAGAGTATTATGCATAGTGAAATAAGCCAGGTGATGAAAGACAAATACCATGTGATCTCACCTATAAGAGGAATATAATGAACAAAATAAACAAACGAGCAAAATGTAATCAGAGACATGGAAACAAGGGACAAACTGATGGCACCCAGAGGGAAGAAGGTGGACAGGAAGGGGAGAAGGAGGGGAAGGGTCTAATCAAGGAACAAGTACAAAGGACCCATGGACATGGACAACAGGGTGGGGACTGGCTGAGGGAGTAGGGACAGGGGGCAATGGGGGAAAATTTGGACAACTGTAATTGAACAACAATAAAATAAAATATGTTAAAAATGTGAATAATGTGTTATTTTTATGATAGCACAGTAATACTGAGTAATGATTCCTTGCAATATCAATAAATAAGAATTTTGCCTATAATACTGATGCTCCCACACATCTCAAGGAGAAATAATACTGTTTAGGGGTCATGGGTTAAAGTTGCTAAGGAAGGCAAAGTAGTATATTGTTCTGATAAATAATATTCTGCAGTTCAGAAATCATAATAATTAATAAAAGTGTTCAATAGAGAAACAGTAAGTGTTTACTGTTTATGAAGGAGCCAGGTGGTATTTGATTGGATAGAAAATATGTAGTATTTTGTTAACTATTAGAAGGTAATATGGTTATCATTTTATAAAAATTATTGATAGTAAATTTCCTGAATTTAATGAATATTATAATTATTTTCTGTTAGGTCAAATATCTACATTACATAAAAGGTCTATGTTTTTAATATTCTGAGTCACAAGATATTAGGTAATGAAAGCCCTTGCAATAAGCAATCACATTATAAGCTTTTTCTTTGGATAATCACAAAACTATCTCTTAACAATGATAAAATGATGTTCACATAATTATTTAGAGAACACATTTTTTGCTGGAATTATATGGGATGTTTTAATGTACCTTTGATCTCACCAAACAGTTTTCTGGAAGGTCATTGCATTTTCAATGTTACATCCTTGTTTAAATAAATCATCAAACTATATAATGACCATTCAGAGAGAGAGCAAAATGAACTGTATGGATGTATCTGCATTAACAAAAATGGTATTTTTCCTTAAATGTGAATAGAAAATATATATCTATTTCTTTCTCTCCACCTGTTATATTACTTTATAGCTAAGCCCACTTTGTGAAATTCAGTGACAGGTTTTATATAATGACATGATTTTAAAAAAGTTATTCTATTATAAAAGACTAGGTAGCATCATGAATAAAATGTGTAATAATAGTGAAAAAGCAATCTATTCAAAAATTATATATTAAGTACTTAGGTGTGTAGAGTATTGTGATAGTTAAAGCAAGCTGAAAAGATATGCTTTTTTTCCCCCCTTAGGAATATATAATCTCAGGCAGGCAGTGATAAAAATGACAAATATGATAAGAATAAAGACTAATCATTTTCTACATCCAGAATGCATTTCCCCTGATAGTTCCTTAAAAAAGCCCAAGAAACAAATACTCCTAAATCAGTATCTATAAGAAAAGACTAAGGCCAGAGAAGTTAAAAACTTATTTTTGATTTACTTGTAGATACAATGGTAGACAGATTTCTTGTATACCAGCTTTTTATCCTCTCTGCCGTGGTATAAAATGGTAGAAAGGAAAATAACAGCTAATTGCAAACAGGAAAACATTAATGATGAAAACCAGCATAGTATTGACAATTATACTATTAGTGTTATTTTAGGTGTTGTAAGGTTTTCTATAAAATAGCTTTATTATTTCCTGGATAAGATGAATTATTTCAGTATTTCCAATAGGAATTAGATGGTTTTCTTCATTTTTCACCAGAACTATTGGCATTGTTTGTAAAATTCTTTGATTTTTACTAAGGTATTTAAAATAAACTCCCGCCCTGGCTGGTAGCACAGTGGATAAGGCGCCAGCCTGCGAACCCAAAGGTCACAGGTTCGATTCCCCAGCCAGGGCACATAACAAGGTTGCAAAATAGGTCTCCAGTCAGGTCTGTGGCTGGAGGCAGGTGAAAAGCAACCGTACATGTATGTCTCTCTCCTCTCTGACTCTCTTTTCCCCTGTTTCTAAAAATAATTAAATAAAATCTTTAAAAATAAATAAATAAATAAATAAAATAAACTCTCATTGGGATTGTCATGTATTTCCTATCATGCATTGTTTGATTCAAAAACTTAAATATTTAATGGGATCAAGTAAAATTTAAGTGATATCGCTGACATAATTGGGAATACTTGGAGGAAACTCTGTATCTCCTGGTCAGATCATGGATATGCCTGCCCCTGGCACTTTGTTGTCTTAAATACTTTAAATAAAATATGTAGCTTTTTAAGCGCAAAGTTTTTCTGTAAAATTTAAAATGAAGCCCTGGCTGGTGGCACAGTGGATAAGGCACCAGCCTGCGAACCTAAGGGTCACTGGTTGGATTCCCAGCCAGGGCACATAACCAGGCTGCAAGCCAGGTCTCCAGCCAGGTCCATAGCTGGAGACATGGGAAAGGCAACCATACATTGATGTCTGTCTCCCTCTTTGCCTCTTTCCCTTCTCCTCTCTCTAAAAATAATAAAATCTTTAAAAAAAAAAAATAGAGTAGGTAGCTAAGATTCTAAAGTTCAAAAATATTAAAGCATGGGATAGTTATTTTAAATCACCTCACTATTCATGATTATATTTCAAATGTCATCTCTCTTTAAATGGAATATATTTTATTCTATTTATTTTTAAATATTTTATTTATTATTTCCAGAGAGAAAGAGAGGAAGGGAGAGAGGCAGAGAGGGAGACAGACATCAATGTATGGTTGCCTTTCACCTGCCTCCATCTATGGATCTGGCTAGAGACCTGGTTTGCAACCTGGTTATGTGCCCTGGCTGGGGAATCGAACCAGCAACCTTTGGGTTCACAGGCCAGGGCCTTATCCACTGTGCCACGAGCCAGGGCTGGAATATATTTTAATGGAATGTAGATTTGATAATGACATTATAAGGAAAGATATTAATTTGCCTAGGGAATCATTTCTATAATAAAGTATTACTTATTGGAACCATCTAATAACAATAATAATATTAACATTCATGGCCCTTAGATCATTAGTATATGAAAGATCTTTATTTTGAGAAAAATGTCAGAGTTTAGTGATGAGAATTAAGACTGTTGCAAGTTGAAGGTGAAAGCAACCAGAAATGGAGAAGCTAATAATATATCAGTCATAATGCATGCAATAATTCAAGTATTTTCCATATTAGCAAATAACTTATAGCCAGAATCATCTTGATTTAATAAGTTACTACATATATTTACATGAGAGGGAGAGGCTAGGGTCAAGGATAATGTCCATTATCTAGCTTGCATATTATCATGAACACTTTAGTTCGTGACTGAAGTGACAAACACAGGAAGAGAATCGAGTTTGGAGTCATAGAAAGTTAAAATTTTGATTTATTGACATATTCAAATAGAAACATTTGGTTGTAAAATATTGTGGCCTAGAGCTCAAGTGGGAGGTCTGGGTCACACGTAGAAATATGCAGCACGTAGTTAAAATTTGATTCTCAGACAAGAATAAGGTTTCCTAAAGTGTGTTTGGAAAAAGAGAATCAATGGGCAAAGAGCATGAGGGAACTAGAACTAAACAATAAAACACTTAGAGAAGTAGGAAGAACACCAAACTGCATTATTAACATTTAATAAGGGGTTCTTGGCCAGTAATTTCTAAGGTTGAGTTCAAAACAAGGAAGTTTGTGGCAGGTGAACAGCCCCTGGATGTAGCAAGAAGGAAGACATTGGAGGTTTTGCTCACAGCCCTTTTTAGCGGAGATGTATGGGGAGAAGCAAAAGTACCCGTGGTTGAGAGGTTAGATGTAAAAACTTGGGAAAAAATAATTCTGAGCAAAGAAGCAAAGCACATAGGTACACAATAAGTCTGTATTTAGATCAAATCCAAAATAAGTAAAATTCATCTATGCTTTTAGTAGTTAAGATGATGATTGCCTCTGGGAGAGCTAGAAGGGGATGGGAAAGCAGTTAAGACAGGGAGCTTTGACTAGACCTTAACAATAGTGTATAAAAATCCTAAGATTTAGGTGGAATACCTAATATTAGTTTGAGTCTACTTTCTCTTGTTGAAACAAACAAAAGTGAATTAAACAAGAGGAATGATTTTTGAATTATGTTTTAGACCAAATCATATATTAATAAAAGTTTAACCCAAGTCTTTTGCTTTTATAAACTACCATAATTTCATATCCTTTTTAACAATGTCTGTTAATTATTGTTATTGTAAAATTTAAAAAAGAAAGCATGAAAGAGAAAATAGGACTCAAATTTAATTCTATTATTCAGCTATAATTACTTTGATATATTGATATATACACATATTTTCTAAAAATGTGACTATTATTTTTATACCTTCAATATTTCTTTTAGGTCTATCTTCTTTTAATTAATATTTTGAATATATATCAGCATCAATAAATATAATTTAACATTATATTTTAATGACTTGCATTGTGTGAAAGTACCATAATTGTAAAGTTATATTCTTATGATTATAGCACTCTATTGATTACTATTCCAAAGCTATTATTTTCTCTTCTTAAATATTTATCATGCCCATTTAAAATATGACACAAGAAAAAAAAGTCATCCTAATAATTTTTAATTTTCTAGCAGTAGTTTAAAGAAGCAAATAAAATTTATCCCAAAATATTCAAAATATTAGCACAACATATGATCACTATTAAGAAAATAAGTTATAATATTCCCTACCAAGTTTTGAAATCTAGTATATATTTTACATTCATCACATACTTCCATTTGGATTAGCCACATTTCAAATATTTCATGGTCACACTAACTACCATTTTGGTTATGGTAAAACTAGGGTGGTAAAAATAATCTTTTTATTTTAGTTATTTTAAATATGAGGTTAAGGACACATTCAAGTTGTAAATAAGAAGCATAGTGTGAACTTTATGTTCGTACCTGTTTCTCAGGAAACCAGAAAAATATAATGTGTAATATAAAAATAATTATCTAATATACCTTCAATATAACTGTTTATTTTAAAAACAAAGTTCAGCCCTGGCTGGTGGCACAGTGGGTAAGGCACCAGCCTGCGACCCCAAAGGTCACTGGTTTGATTCCCAGCCAGAGCAACATAACCAGGTTGCAAGCCGGGTCTCCAGCCAGGTCTGTAGCTGGAGGCAGGTGAAAGGCAACCATCCATTGATGTCTCTCTTCCTCTCTGCCTCTTTCCCTTCCCTTCTCAGAAAATCAATTAAATTAATTAATTTAATTCAATTAAATTAAAACAGAGTTCAATAAAACATATTTAAAACCACCTAATTCTAATGTCTCCTGAATGTTGTATTATCCATAAATCATTTAAGTAATATATTCTTACCCACTGTTTGACATCTTTAAAATTATATTTTCTGACTTTTAAAATTATCATTCTTAAATTAACCACTAATGTTTCCCTTTGATTTAGAATAAATATCCTAATTATTATGTCTTCTACTGAGAACCCGTTCTGTCTGAGAATTAAAGGGCTTCTAGTTTGAGTTATTTCAGTCCAATAATTAGCAGTAAGTCACTTTCAGGGAGCTTTTATACCAGAAAGACTGATGTTTTATATTCATATTTTGTCATATTAAAAGTAGCTCCAGAGTATTGTAACCTCTAAGAACCCTAAGGGCATTAATGTACTACATTGAACATAACCTAATAATTCAGTAATGGTTAGGAATTACTAAAATATTATCTAATGGTTCAAGGTCATCACAATGGAAAGAAACGCATACACGCACACACACACACACACACACACACACCCACATCTGTGGTATCTGCAGAATACCTTAATTGAGGCAATGATACTTTCTATGGTGATTTCTTTCATATATATTTTAAAACCAGTAACAAATTAGTAAATTATTTTTTAAGAAATATTTTAGGAATTGGCAGAATAAATTGTGAAGCACAGAATAAATGATGTTCAACAAATGCAAAGTACTCAATGTGAAATGTGTTTATCCTAACACAAACTGTTCCTATGAAAAGGAAGGAAATTGCAGTAAACTGGTTACCAATCATTCAAGTGATGTAAACAGACCCTTGTTGTTAGTGACTGGATAGGACTAAAATGCATTTATGGTGTTTAAAGCATTACAGATATAACAGGTTATGGATCATCTTGAGAAAGAATGCACATTAATACTGACTGCTTGGAGGACATCAAATGATTACTTCTTTCTTCTGATGTTGCTGTAACTAGTCATTAGTGACGATAATACTGGAGTAAACTAATAAGTAAATTAGATATCCTACCATACGGTATATAGCACTTGTCTATTCCAAAAAGAAACATTTTCAACTAAAAGTCAAAATTAGAAAGGCAAGGATTGATGGAAGAAGAGGCTGAGAGAAGAGAAATTAAAGAGAGAAAGCAGAAAGCTGGGCAAATAAAAGATATGATATATTTTATGTAAGTATTTTGCAGTTTAAAAATTATCAATGGTACAGTGATCTAACTGTACACTTTTCCATATTTAAATTAATGTTTCAAGTCATAGTGATTAACCTTATACTAAACAACCAACATTTGTTATACTGTTATGTTACATTATCAAGGTTAGTCACTGTAACAATGAAGATAGATAAAAAACATGTTCTCTTCTCAACTCCAGGAAATTAAACAAGAAAGACAATTACAAAATAATATTGTGTGCAATAAAAGTGACATATGAAATACCCACAGGGCAACAAATAAGGTACCATTCTCAGGGATGGATTCTAAGCAGAAATAACTTCTGAATTAAGTATACCCCTGAATGTAGGAGTTGTTAAGAAGAAAGTCAGAGAGATCAAGGCTTTTCTGCTAAGAACATATTAAAAAATGGAGAGGAGTGGAAATTTGTAAGCAGTTAGGTAGTGGAGGAAGGCGGAAGTGCAAAGTGAAAATTAGTGGGAAAGAAAGAGGCTTAGGAGGAAGGTAGCAGCTAGATCTCATAATACATGAAAATACTGAGAGTCCTGGCCGGTGTGGGTCAGTGGATTGAGCGCTGGCCTGAGAACCAAGGGATTGCTGTTTGATTCCTGATCAGGGCACATGCCTGGGTTGCGGGCCAGGTCCCCAGTAGGAGGTGCATGAGAGGCAACCACATGTTGATGTTTCTCTCCCTCTCTTTCTCCATCCCTTCCCCCATCTCTGAAAATAAATAACTTTTAAACCTTTAAAAAATATTGAGAACCCGAGATAATCTATAAAGTAATAGGTAAAATATGGAACTGTCAGATCTAAATTTGGAAAGATTATTTTTGAAGCTGAGCACAAGATGCAGTTATGAAGAAAGATCAGAAGCAGAAACAACAGTAGATCAATGCAATCAGCAGAGCATTGAAGTAAGTGATTAAATTTTCAGGAATTTTGCGATCAGCTTGATGTTATATTGGAAACTGGAAATTGGCTCATAATGGGAACCTTTGCAACACAGATATTGAAAAGTGTGTTGACAAGTACCAGCCCTACCTCCCAACCTACCTTACTCCATGTCAAAGAGCTGGCTTTTAACATTGACTAGAACACTCACTCCAGGCTGCAATCCTCTAGGTGGTAAATTTTGAGAGACTAACAAGGATAATTAGGTAAATAAGAGGGTGTGGATTTAGGATATATTCAAGAGAAAATACTCAAAGTGCCTGGTGAAGGATAAGGCTGATAATTTCTAGGAAAGATTCTTAGAATATATATATTTTGCAATCCAAAATTAGTATGAGTAATAATCCTACACGTGTTCTCTGTGATTTAGGAAAAAAAGATATCTGAACAAGTCTACTGAAGACAATTCGTCAAACTCCACATGAAATGATATTCTCATTATCTCTAGAAATCTTAACATAACATGCTATCATGGTAGAAAAATTTACATGAGTGATGCAATAGGATTTTTAATGAAAAAATGTTTTGAGCAATTTGTTGCAAATTTTTTGAGTGACTTAAGTAAGTTTAACTTTTATCAATGAAAAGTGAAAACTGAAATGATAAACTAAATTAGTTTGAGTAATGTAAGACTCTGAACCAGCAGTTGTGCTTCATGGTGTATGTACTATTCACATTTCCAATGATGCAATTCATTATATTAGAATCACCTCTTATTAGAACTGCCTATGTTAATACTCTGAGAAGTAGATAGGTGACAATTCAACATTTTTTTAATGTTTGCGTTTTGCTAGATTATACAAAGTGGTAATATTTTCTTCTGAGATCAGTTTATCTTACTGCAGTATTGAGTGTGATTATTTTTTATTAATGGGTTGACACATTTCTTTTATAAAGAATATTAATTTTATTAAGTCTCATTAAAATGTGTAGATTATTATCCTGCCCCTTGCAGACATTTTAACATTCAACTAAAAATGCATAATTAAACATTTTAGCACCTTTTAACTATGTTTAAGCAACAGGCAACAGTGTTATATACACCATTGGCTATAAATATCACATATTGTTATCACCCCATATTGTAATTAAACAACCTTATTTTAATATCATGTTTGTGAAAGATGTTATATTAGCACTGCATTCCCAGTTTTTATAACTTAAAAAAGTAGCACATTTTCACAGAGCTGTAGGTAATAGGAAATAAACAGTAGCAGTAAAAGATTTTTCAAGTGAGACTACACTTCCTCTTCAGTCAATATTTTTCAGTCTTTTGGGATTTCAAATATTTTTTTCATTTTCTTATTTTTATTTCAAACTTGACTTAATGTCACTTCCTGAAATGTAAGGGTTTTTGAACTATTATGATAGTTTAGGGTGATAGTAGGGCTTATCGACTGTAATTGAAATTACTCCTCAAAATCGAGGCAAACAGGGTTACCTTTCTTTTGCCCTTTTAGCAGAATTGCATTCTTTTTTCCATAAATTACTCACTCCTATTGTTGCTGACTGCACTAAAGGAAAATACATCACATCTGATATTTATTGTCCCTAGAATTCATCTTATAATATGTGTTACTTGGCCTTTTACCATTTTTTCATGCATGGACAGCTGTTCAAAAAGTACTAATAAATTATGGAAATTTGATCTACAGTATAAATGTTTCAACAGAAATTAATATCGGTTGAGAGAGTATCCTTATTTTTAGAAGTAATGCAGCTCTAAAAGTGTTAGAGGATTTGGACTGAAAGTGTTGTATGCACACTGTTATCAACTTTTTTCATTTTAGTTGAAACATAATTTCAAAATGTTAGAAGCAGACCTATGCCAATTTGATCATTAAGAGTTATTAGACTTCTTGCAGCAGCTACCAGAGATCTCAAATAGCTGGAAAATGAAAGCATTGATCACCTCCCATAAAGAGACAGCTTGCTTGGCTACCAACCATGATATGCGTGTTTTTTTGGTAATGTGGGATTTGATGTGAGATTTACTTTCACCTTTTGTCACACTTTTATAAATAGGAAGAGACATAATTAGGGGTGGAGTTACAGTATTATTGTTGCTAACATATGTTATAATGTTATAGAAAACATTGCTTACCATAATAACTGAAAGAAGCTACACATTGTGTTAACTCTGCCTGAAATCTAACATGGAAGTTGGATGCATAGTTGTATCATAGTCAGAAACTTGTGGTGCAGATAGATTTCTTAAATAAGTTGGACAGGATTCTCAGATGGTGTTAATACTATCTAAAAATGTCTACACAGGATGGGTTCATCCCTTATGCATCCCTGACCATATGTTTTTACTACTCTTGTCTATAATGTGAATGAATCATCTATTAGTGAAAGAACAGAATATTTGATAATAAGAAAAAACAACTTATATTTGTCATGTTCTTGGAATAGTGGTAGAATTTGCACCTGGTTGAGTACAACAGATCTAATGGCTCTGAACTTGTCAGCAATCTAAGCAAGTTAAATTTACAAACTGGATTCTACTAGAGGGAGAAAAGAAGCCTGTTCTCTTAAAAAATTCTACTACTTAAAAAAAATAAAATAGGCTCCAGCAAACACAATATCCCAGATGCAGCTGCATAATTCTTCATTTTGAAAATCTTGTGAACCTTATTAACTCTTCTGTCCATGTAAGAAATGACCTGTACATTTTACAATTTACAAAGCAAAGTATATTTATATTAATTTTTACTTGTAAACATGCCTGGTATTTTAAAGAAAGAGGTTACAAATGTGGTAGTTTTAAAATATATCTACAAGATATTTATTGAGTAGGGTAAGAACTTTCTACTGTTGTCTTTGGTGCCCAAAAGGCAATTAGGTTCTTAGGAGCCCATTTTGTTCATTTTAGTTTATTGGCAACACTCCCCAGTGAGTAAAGAGAAGATAGGTCACACTTGCGAGACAAATTCTCCCTGTATCTGAATCTACACTCCTCTTTTCTTCACTATCTTTAGATACAAGGTAAGGACACACTTCTACATTTCATGATGTGCTCTGTATCCATTGAAAAATTTTTTTTTGCTATATCCTCTAAGACCAGAGTCTAAAAGTGATTTCTTTACAGTATACCTTTGTTCTCTCACAGTATGAAGGCTCCCTTGCATTATTAATTTTAAAGATGCCACATCTCTGTCCACTTAGAGAGTATGCTTTCTTCCATCCTAGCTGTATTCTCTTCTCAGTCAAGCTTTTATAGCTTCAAATAGTCACCATTTCTGTGCTTACCTTACAACCTGATTCCCAGACTGCCACTCCGAAGAAGCTGCGCTTGCCAATACCAACATTAACTTGCTTGTTATTAGGCCCAATGGAATGTTTTTAGCCCTTATTATATTTGATGTCTTCTCAGTATGTGAAATTGCTTACTATTCCCTTCAACTTTAATGTTTCCCTTCCTTGGCATTTCAGTCAGCGTCTTTCCTGGAAATCTATCTGTTGGGTCTTTCCTCAATTTAGTGATGCATTCCCTTCGCCACCACATTAAGGATGAAGTTCCTCTTAGTGCTGCTCTATGGCTTTCTTTTCGTTTAAGCCACTCAGTTTCCTTTGGTGATTATCATCTATTTGCTTCACCTGCAGACTAGGCTTCTCATAGAAGTACAGCCCACCTTGGCCCGCTGGACACTGTGACTTGGATTCCCTTCTGGCACGCCACTACCATTTGTTCAAACCTCACTTTACTGTGTATCTCATGTTCAAGTCTACTCTTACGCCTGCATTTGTACCTCAATGTAATATCACCCTATTTCCAGTCACTAGTGGACCTTTTGACCTTATTCCTCAAGGAATCCAAAGATCTCTCTTGAATCTTTTCCTTAAAATAATCTAAAGTAATCAGGTCCCTTTTCTCTATTCTTTATACAGGTTTCCTCTTTCAGGCTGCCCTGATTTTTAAATAGAAAATGCAGCCTCCTTTGCTGTGGTTTTACTGCCTCTGTTGTTGCTCCCTCTCAATCTACTCCTTTCTAGCAGAATAGTTGTTCTGACAATGCAAAGGCCCCCTGAAATCAGTGTAAAGGCCCTCCGTCCCCTAGAGTTACCAATTGCATCCTCCTTACTTTATCTGTCAAGCCCTTCTTTAGCCTTAGATTTGGAGACTTTGTTGTTGGTGTGCTTCACAACACTATCCAAACTACTATCCAAAATGCCACCTTTCTTCCTGCTTTTTAGTCTTTATACCTATTAGTCATTCACCTTCAGCCATAATACTAACCCCGCTATTCTTAACTACAGCTCATTCACCCTTCATGTTCCATGTTCTTCCCAGTGTCTACGCTGTGGTTAACAGACTTGTCTTAGTATTTCTGTACTAATTTATATTTCTCCACCATACCACCCTGCTGTAATCCCCCGTTTGATTTTCAGAATTCTCTGTTTGGTTGTAGGATGCCTTAGATCAGAGATACAATCTGGTTTCTTTCCTACTGTTGCCATAACAAGTTACCCCTCCTCCCAAATTACTGGCTTAAAACAACACAAATTTATTATCTTAGTTTATCATGGGTCAGAAATCTGACATAGGTATCCCTGAGCTGAAATCAAGGTGTCAGTGCCATGGGTACAGCCCTTCTGGAGATCCTAGAGGAGAATCTGTCTCCTTGCCTCTTTTGACTTCTAGAGGTCACTACATTACTTGGTTCATGGATTCATTCTTCAGTCCTCAGAACAAGCAACATCGGATCCAAATCTTCTACAGCTTCCATTCTTCTAGTTCTCTTTCTCCTGCTCCCATCTTCCACTCTCAGGGCCCTTGTGGTTACTTTGGGCACCTGGAATATTCCAGATAATCTCATGTCAAAATCAGTTGATTCATAATTTATAGTCCTCTTTGTAGCCTAAATTTCCCTTTCTCATATAACCTAATATATTCACATGTTCTAGGGATTATGATATGGATATCTTTTGCAAGAGGGTGTGAATAGTTAATCACATTAAGTAGATCATGTATTCTGAATACATATTTTATGAATGAAACAATAAATTTCAAAAGATAGCAAATTCAATATTTTAATGTTGAATTAAAATTTAATATTTTTGAGGTACCTATGAAAAAATCATTGCACAGACATAGCTCTATGTGGGAGTCAGGGCAATATGCTATAGCACAAATAATATAGAACTTTTTGTCTCAGTGCTATTTTTTACTTTTCTTGATTTGAGAAAAGTTCATTTACATTTCAGAAACTCAAGTTTTTTTGCATTGTTTACTTTGCTCTTGAATTGAAACATGGATTTGGAAATACAAACTGATGTGCTTCCTCCATAAAAATATAAAAATCAAATTAGATAGTACATTTGAAAACACTTATTTTCATTCACAATTAGAATGTTGTCAATTGAAGCTAAAAAGGGGTGCTTGAATTGTTATCTGGGATTATTTGGCTTTGATTTCTCTTTTGAACTTAAATGTAAGAATGGTTTAAGTTTTAATGTAGTCTATAATACAAATTTTCTTGCTTCCATGGAGCTCTTTATACTCAGATTTAAAAAAATGTGTATTAGTCTGGCTTTGTATGTTTTATATATGTGTTTAAATTTTAAACATGGGACAGAGATATTTCATTTGTTTCAAACTACTTTCATCCCTATCATCCCTTCTCTTTCTATTGAGCACCTTGTTTTTGCACAGATTTAAGACATCAACCCTTGACTCTGGGTCCTCATCTCAGAGACTGAGGAGAACCTTGTTCTTGCCTCTCTCTATAACCATTCCCCATTTAAAACATACTTGTAGAAATATTTGAGTCACTGTGTACAAAATTAGGTAGTTAAAAGGTAGTGACTATTTTAGAGATAAAGGCATATACACAAATTGCATTTGTTTGCTAGGGTTACTATAACAAAGTATTACAAACTTGGTGGCTTAAAAGAACTTTACTGTCTACAGACCTGGAAACTAGAAGTCCAAACTAGGAGCTTCAGTAGGGTTGGCTCCTGAGGGTTGAAGAAAAGGTCTGTTTCAGAACTCTCCCTGGCTTGTCAGAGGCCATCTTCATGTTCACATGACCTCTCCCTGCACACATCTCTGTGTCCAGTGTTCTCCTTTTACAAGGACATCAGTCAAAATAGATCAGAACTCTTTCAAATGACCCAACCTTATCAACTAATTGCCTTTGCCTCAAACCTTTTTTTTTTTCTCCAAGTAAGATCACTTTCTCAGGAATGGAGTATTAGAATTTGAACATATGAAATTTGGGAAGACACAGTTCAACCCATAACACAAAAGGTCACATCATACACACTTTTAATAACATAAAAATAGAGAAGTAAGTGGAGCATTTCAATTATGCATACATAAACATTGGTGAAATTTTTCTATGTAAATACTGCTTTAAATAAAATTTGGACAAGAATGTTTTTCTGTGTGAATTTTGGAAATAATCAACTTATAAAAGAGCTTGATTGCAACTTATTAAGGAAATTGTAATCTAAGCAAAATATGCAAATAAATGGGCATAGTCAGAAAACACAAGTGTTCTAAGTATTATAAAAAATTATGCAAATAATCAAAGGCTTGTTTTGTACTTTAACATTTTGTTAAATTAACAATTTTGTTTAGCATATAATTTTCCAAGTAAGTAAAGCATTATTATTTAAGTTTGATCAACACAAATTAATTTGGTTACCTTTCAGGTAGGTGTTCTCATTATAGTTTTTTTTTTTTTTTCCCACTTTGATGGGCTCTGACATAGTACCAGCTACACTTTGATAATGATTTATTATATTAATTATCCTTGTCTTTCACGCCCAGTTTCAATGCCAGCGTTTCTTATTTTTATTTTATCTGTATTTATAACATACATTTTAAAAAAGGTTTTTAAATTTTATTATATTTAGAGAGAGGGGAAGGGAGGGAGGCAGAAAAGGAGAGATGCATCAATGTATGGTTGCCTTTCACCTGCCTCCAGCTACAGACCTGGCTGGAGATCTGGCTTGCAACCTGGTTATGTGCTTTGGCTAGGAATTGACCCAGTAGCCTTTGGGTTTGAAGGCTGGCACCTATCCACTGAGCCACCAGCCAGGGCCTTAGCATACATTTTTAAAATTGGCTTCTTTCTATGTGAGAGCTGGAAGAGTGAATGAGCATCCTCTCCATATTTTCATTCCTAACCTTTCTATTTTGTCATTGAAATAAAATCATTACTAAACATATTCTGAACTATTATTTCACAATCATTGAGTCAAATTACATGTATTATAAAGGCTTCCTGGTTTCTAAAAGCCAGCAACAGAAATTGATGCATTGTTAGGATTGTTAGAGGTTAATGGCTACTTCTGAACACAGGAACTTGTTTAATAGACAATCTCCCCCTAATTTTCTCAGGTAAAACACACTCAGAAGAGAATTTAGTGTTGTCTAGAAATTATAGTTTGTAAGTAATGAAAGAATATACTTTCTTATACATTGTAACAAGAAGAAATGTGTAGCATAGTTATTATCAGATAAATGCTTCCCTCTTTAAAATATTATGTCCACTATAATTTAGAAAACCAGTAAAGTTTTCTTATTTTTATTCAGTCTTAATCTATATGATTATCTTCTTATCATTTGTTCAAAAGAATAGCACTGAAATTTTTAAAAGCATTGCTCTTAAAACTTGATTCTTTAAAATTAATCACAATGATTATGTTTTAATGTGTCATATTTATTTTCTGAAGTTATAAAGCATATTACAAAGTAACTGATTTAGAGAAAGCCAAAAATAACCCCCCTTTATGCCATTTTTCTTAAAAACCAATTAATAAATAGAGGTTAACAGTTAATGTTATCAAACATAAAAAATAGTGAAGTTTCTCAGTTTGGAACTATATCAGCTTTGCTTAGTTGAAAATGCTATTCTCTTTGATTCTTGACCTCCTTTTTATCCTTATAATTTAACATAAAATATTACCAAAGATGATGTCTGAGAGCTACTTATTACCTGTACCCAACTAGTAATAAGAAGGCTCTAAAAGCTAGAAAGAATATTAATGGTTTTCATATTATTGTTGCAGATTGAATTTATGAGATATGACAATTGTTCTACAAAAACAGTTGTCCCCCCTTCTGTAACCCTTCCTGTGATTCCTACTCTATTTTAGGATCACATTCCTTTTCCGAGTCATCGTTATGATTGTGTGTAGCTCCCTTAGCATGAAAGCACAAAGGTTCACTAAAGGTCATGCTTTCTTTCTCTTTCCTTTCCCTTTTCTTTATTTTCCACAGAACTAACATACAGTGCTCTATATACCAGCCAGGTACTCATAAAGGATTAGGTCTACTATGGGGAAGTATAAATTGCAATAGAAAAAGCAAAACCTGAACTTTAAATATGACATTTCCCATAAACCAAAACCAAAAGCACCCATTAAGTTAATAGCAATTCCTTGTGGGTTTTTCCTGGTCGCTAACCTTCCTGCTCTTCCTGCTATCTAGTAATTCTCTAGGAAATTTCCTTCTTCTTCTGAAGTCCATTTTGTAAATCTTTATTAAGTTTTTGGCAATCTAAATTTTACAGTTGCCCAGGGCAGATATTGGACACTGCAAGTCCAGAATCCTTAAATAACCTTGTGCAGAAATGACATTTTATTCTGTAGACTTCCTAGGATCCAAAGTTAAATACAAAACACACACACACATATACACTATTATCAGAATTCTATATCAACAGCCTGATTATAAATGTATGTAGAAATAAAGAGTATTTACAGTAGCCAAAACTATTTTTCAAAAGTAAGAGCCAGTGAGATTTGGATTTAATTTGAAAATATATCATAAAGCTATAGTGATAGTGTGATATAAAACAATGGAATGGAAAGAGTTAAGAGAAAGCAGATGCATATTGTCCATTTATTTATTTAAGATTTTATTCATTATCTTTAGGGAGAAGGGTAGGGAAGGAGGAAGAAAGGGAAAGAAGCATTAATGTATAGTTGCCTTTCACCTGCCTCCAGCTACAGATCTGGCTGGAGACCTGGCTTGCAATCTGGTTATGAACCCTGGCTGGGAAGCTGAACCAGTGACCCTTGGTTCGAAGGCGGGTGCCTTATCCACTGTGCCACCAGCCAGGGCTCAATTTATTTTTGACAAAAGTGTCAGTCATACAATGAGGAAAGAACAATCTCTTCAACAAACGATGCTAGGCTAGCATGGATAGATAGGCATAGGCAAAATAAATGAACTCTGACCCTCATCACAAATCATCGACTCAAATTTAACTTAAGATAGATCACAGACTAAGAGCTAAAACTATCAAACTTTAAAAACTATATAGAATAAAATATTATTTGCCTTGGGAATGCAGAGCTTGTTTAACTGTACATCAAAAACCCAACTACCAAAGAAAAAATAATTGAATTGCTTTGCATCAAAATCCAAACTTTTGTGAATGAAAAAGCATCATTACACAATAAAAAAGATAACCACAGGTAGGAACACACTTTCAAACCTTATATCCAATAAAGGACATTTTTGAGAAACTATAAAGAATTATTTCAACCTAGTAACAGGAGGACAAAAACCTCAATTTTAAAAATGGCTGAAGAAGTTAGCCAGTTAGCGCAGTCAGTTAGAGAGTGGTATTAATAAAAATGTGTGAAGGTATTAAAAGACATTTTACTAAAGAGTATGTACAAACAACAAATATCCGTATAAAAATGTTCAATGTTAATCATTAGGGAGATGGTAACATTAAACATTTATATACCTTACAAAGTGATTATCACAGTGAAACTAGTAACTATGTGTTGAATCAACTGTTGGTACACATGACATAATGAATAAATCAAAATAATTATTTTGAGTAAGAGAGGCCAACAAAAAAAAACTAGATTCCAATGAGAATATCTTAGAAAATGGAAACCAATCTACAGTAACATAAAGACAGCCTATGTTTGCCTGAGGATGGATGGCACAAGTGTGTGATTGCGGAGAATCCAAGGAAGAGATTACAAAGGGAAACGTGGAAACTTTGGGAATGATGTTCATTATCTAGAGGGTGGAAATGTCTTCCCGGTGTGCATACACATTAAACACAAAAAATTATGTACATATGTAAGTTCATGCAATTCAGTCCATAACAATTTCATCTCAGTGCAGAAATAAAATTTGATATAGTGAATAAAATATAGTAATAAGCAAGAAACATCATTTGACAGTGACTATAAACAATAAGTAAAAAAGTATAATATGAATAAATAATCTCAAGCCCATAGAATGCACAACACCAAAAAGAAACCCTAATGTCAATTATAGGATTTAGATTGTTGGGATGTATCAATGTAGATTCATGAACTGTATGTAGCAAAGGAGTTGATGTGGGAAAGACTGTTCATATGCAGGGCAGAGGCTTGTGGGAAATCTCTGTTCCTTCCTCTTAATGCAAAGCTAAACTGCTTTTAAAAAGAAAGGCAAAAATAATAGATAATCTTAAAAATTATATATGTAAATATGTATGTTTTTCTACTTTGCCATGAACACCAGCAACATTTTACTTTTTGTTAGTTTATTTTGGAATAGACATATAGTTATTTCCCCCCAAATTCTCAGTGTTTTTTATTTTAAATATTAGTGTTTTCATTACAAATTTTTATAAGATGTGTAAGATTCAATGGGACAGAGGGGAGCAAAAAGGGGATGGATGCAATACAACACCAATAAAAACTTTTTAAATATTTGTAAGATTCATGCCAATTAGAAATTCAGCTGCAGATCTGAAATCCTTCCAAATCTCTGTGGCTTCTAACATTCAGGTGAAAGCAAGAAAATATAAATTAGTGTTGAATCAAAATTTATGGACACTTAGGCCCAGTATTCTGGCTAATGAGGCAATGCATCATTTGGGAAAATGGGTTAGATTTGAGAATCTGGCTGAAAGGGGATGTGAAAGGTCAGCAATTGAAGACAGATTCTGACAGCAGCAAACTTTCTGCACTAGTTTTTATATGAAGAGTAGAGGCCATTTATTAAGGATATACCATTGTAGGAAAATCCCAATTTGTTCATTATTTGTGAAAAGTTATTTTAAGCATGTTTAAATAAATAAAATTTTACTTAAATAAGTGATTTTATATCAAATAAACAATTTAAACAAAATACAAACAAAATGGAAAATATCTCCCTCTGTAAGAAATTGTTTTAGATACTTAACATTTTTTATTTTAAGTCTGTTGTCAATGGGTTCAGAAAGCATTACATACCAGAAAAATGTCTCAAAACAACTTATTTATAATTGTTGTAATTCCTTCCGCCCTGAAATCTACAACAAAAGTTTCCAACATAATATGGATCCTTTATACTTGTCAAAGAATGTCAAAGACTTCATACAAAAATCTTTAGTCGTATAACTCAATATGGGTAAATAGAGGAGGAGGGAGCGGAGGAAGGGGAAGCCATCAAAAACAAACAAACCCCACAGAACTGGAGAAGACTGGCATAAATCTTATTCACAAACATGACTAAGAATGACAAAACACCAGAAACATTCATCTTATAAAAGTTGACTAGGAAACACGCCATTCCAACAATGGCTTATTTAAAACATTCAAGGTCAAAGTAACTTCTCATTTCTCATAAGGAGTAAGTATTTATGTAAAATGTGCTACTGCTTACTTGTAATGTAGGAAATGATGGCATTGTCTGCATGTCACGCACTGTAGGAGCTCATTGTCATCTCAGCTTTCTGCATCCTCTGCACCGTGTGGAAGAATTTACAAATCTCTATCATCCCCATCTTCCCATACCCGAAATTCTTTGGAATTCATTTTTAATTACTGACCAACTGCTGCCACCCAATATCAGCATAAATGCCTGTGGAAGTAAACGAATAGCTGTACACAGAAGAGTAAGATTTCATTTGCTTTTATTCCCAATCTAAGGGAAATCGTTTCTTTCATATTAAAATAGATTTTCATCATTCAGAACTGCCTTTGCTTAAAATATCCATCTTTGTTCTTTTTTTTTTTTTTCCCCAAGTCTTTAAATCATTGAAAAGAAGAAAAGGGAGACAAATCAGATCTCACTGAACATGATGAAGTGGTAATTGCCATCTCTTATTAAGATTGCTGGGCTAGAAAGATTTTGTACGAGGGCAGAGTTACTCAGCAGTGTGTGTTTAAAACCCATGAAGCTTAAAATGTGACAAGCTCAGCATCATAAAATATTCTCAACTGCCTCTACCACTAGGTCTCACACACTTCTCAACTTTCACTTTCAGGAAAGTGATGGGAAAGGGACAGTATAATACTCATTTTACGGCATTTATTTGGGGGGTTATAAAAATGGAGGGGTAGGCGAGAGAGTAGACAGTAAAACTTTCTTAAACCTAAATTTATAAACCCATTTTGTTACTTGGGCCACACTCCCTGACAGGGTATCAGGACTTGAAGCGAAGCAGCAGGAATTGAGTTATTTAAAGGAAACAACAGCAAGGCCCAGGTGAAATATTCGTGCTGCTGTCTGAATTGAGTACTGAGATGTGGAGAGGCAGACTCTGCCCGCCTCCCCTGGGTTGGCTTCTGTGGGGATATTTCCAAAAAATGACCACAGGCTCACCGTGCTTCTGTGGCCGGTGTCTAGGATTTTTAAGGTCATTCTCAGATTGATGCCTGGAAGGGTATGAATGAGTTGAAGCAGCTGCAATATGAGCTGAAGGTAACAGCATATTTATTTCATAATATTAGGGGAAACTTCTGAAACCACATCTGTTAGTTTAAAATGTTACTGGGAAATCTGAAAGAATATAATCTACCATCACATACTTATCATATTCTACAACTTACAGGTAAATTCTCCAAGGCTTTATTATATTGCACATTTTAATTGCACCTTACAGTTTTATTATACAGTTGTCGTAGGAAATGGCTTACTTGGTAAATATTGTACATGAAAGGTGGTTTCACACTGGTGAACTTTGGCATCTGAAATTGTATTCGTTACTTTTGTTCAGTGCCATTTTTCTTTAGTGTGGAATGCTCAAGATGAAATAAAACACTTCCCAGATTATTTGTTTCTTTGTGAGCACTTAAGCAATTTTATTTTGCCATTGCATGATGTAATTAATGCCATCTAGAGTCTTAGCAGTATCACAGCATATAGTTATGTTTTCTCTTGCTGTCGTAACAAATTACTGTAAATTTAATAGCTTAAAGCAACCCACCCATTTGCTTTATTTTTTTTAAAGATTTTATTTATTATTTTTAGAGAGAGGAGAAGAGAGAGGGGCAGAGGAGAGAGAGATCAATGTATGGTTGCCTTTCACCTGCCTCCAGCTACAGACCTGGCTGGAGACCTGGCTTGCAACCTGGTTATGTGACCTGGCTGGGGAATGGAACCAGTGACCTTTGGGTTCGCAGGTTGGGGCCTTGTCCACTGTGCTACCAGCCAGGGCCCCACCCATTTATTATCTCACAATTCTGCAGGTCAGACGTCTCAATCCCAAATTGCTCTGTTGAGCTCTGGCCTTACAGTCTCAGGAGGGCAGTTGCTCAGGCTCTGAGAACAACCTCCAAGCTCATTCTGGTTGTTGACAAAATTCTATTCCTTTCTTTCATTTGCCTTTTTTTTCTTTTCTGGCAGTTGTAGAACTGAGGTCTCCATTTACTTCCTGGCCATTGGCCAAGCCTTTTGCTCCCAGAGCTGGTCACATGCACTTTTATGTTCTCCGTGTAGTAGCAATTCCAGCGATGGCTGAGTGAGTCTCATGTTACAGATCTTTCTGGTGCCTCTCTGACTCCATCCGAAGAAAGTTTGCTGTTTGTAAGGAGCGATGTGAATAGATAGGGCCTGGATTACCCTGAATGCAGGATAATTTGCTTGTTTTAAGGACAGAACCCTAATTGCACCTGCAAAGCTGTCCTTGCGAAATAATGTATTCACTGGTTCTGGGGATCAGGGCATAAGCATCCTTGAAGGCCCACTCTTTGCCTGGTACAGTATAAGATAACGTTCAGACCAAAACCTGGGATGTGTTCTGCGCCCCTGCTGGAAAGTAGGTCCTTTTTCACCAGTGTGCGCTCTATACGCACAAACTGCTATGGTCTTTGCAGCTACTCTTTTGTGCCCCATCTGCTGCCGGGGTTCTTTGTGGTGAAGTCTTCAGAGTTAGGGCTTGATGTTGGCCATTGTTGCAGTTGTTGTTTTCTTCCCCAGAGCTAGTGTGCCTGCTGTATCCAGAGGAGCTTCTGGGCTGAGACAATCATGGCAGAAGAAGCAGATGTTTTTTCTAATCCCAGCCTTTGTCGAGAGTCTGTCATCATTACAGAAACCCCACTTCCTGAAGGCAGCGTCCTCTCTTAGAGGCATTCAAATCTTTTAAGGGGGGAAATAACCTTTTCAGATAAGAAGTATCTTAACACTGAGTATTCTTCTCAGTTCCCTTCTTATTTCCTGTGCCCATTTATTCATTCTCTTTAGCAACTGTCTACATGTTCATCTAGTCAGAAGATTGGTGACTGACTACTACTACACCAGTTTCTATTGCCGTTTTTTTATAATACCTCCTTAGCCATTGTTACAACTATATGAGCTTCCTTATTCCTGTGTGACACTGGGGACAGCAATATGGGCTATGTAATGGTGGAAATCTAAGCTCACTCATAGTCCCGGGAAAGATACATGCATTTAGAGAGCAAATAAAAGGCCTTATTTTGTAGTGGTGGAAAGTTTTCAGTACCTGGAAATTCCTTCTGGCAAATCTGTCTCCCCAGTTAACTGTGGAGTATGTGATGGTAGTGGGGGAGAGACACAGTTTACCATATATGTTCCCTTGAATGACATCTTAAATTCAAAATAAATCAACATTATTATCATCCCTTTGAAGCTATCATTGCTCCCTTATTTCCTCTGTGATGTAAGTACCCATTTGCACACACAAATCTCTGCACTAACCTTAGTGGTTTTTTCCCTTGCCCTAAACAATCAGCTGTCAACAGTGAAATTCCATTGAACTATCTCTCAACAAGGCCCCTTTCCATCCACGATTTTACTAACCAGTTAGTGCCTTCAGCCTTTATTGCCTAAATTATTGCAATCTCTCCTAGTTAATATTTGTTTCAAAAATTCTCAATTTCTGATCTCTAAACTGTTAACAGGCAATATATCTACATTTTGACACTGTTCCTATAAATCTCCATGACTTTGGGATTCAAGCTGAGGCATCTTTATGGTCTGGACTTGGCTCAACTTCTGAGCAGCATTTTGCTTGCTTCCCTCTTTCCTGTGTGTAGCATTTTCTAGGTTGTGACAACACATTTAGAACTTGCCATATTGTGAGTGATTTAAAAAATGTTTTAAATGTATTTCTATTGTATTTTCCATTACCATTTACCCTCCTTATTATATCCCAATCTCTGCAATCACCATACGGCTGTCCATTTCTATGACTCCTTTTTCTGGTCCCTCCACCCCAAGCCCATCCACCCAGAGCTGTCATCTGCTCCCCATCCAAGAGTTTGTCTCTGTTTTGCTTGTCAGCTCAGTTTGTTCATTACACTCCGCTCACGAGTGAAATCATATAAGCCAGTCAGAGAAAGCCATGCACTGTTTTACACCACAATTTTAAAAAGCTACTCTCTTTCCCTTGAACGCAACTCTCCTCTTCTTTGCCTAGTTCAGATTTTGCAAAACTCAGAAGTCATCTATTTCAGAAAACCATCCCTCATATTTACAATTTTCATTTGTTGCCGCTCCCCTGCTGCTACTTGAATGGTAAGGAGAATGCCGAGTTGGGCATTAAGTGGATAAAGATATGTTTTCAACACATACTAGACAATAGATTAGATTAGAATAAATATTCTATGTAAAGAAGCAGGGGCAGGGACAAAAGCTGTCAGGGAACAAACAAAAATTGTGAGAAAATTCTTCAGCAATTGGGTAGGTTGGTCATTCAGTAAAAATGACTTAGGTAGGTTGGTATTTGTAAATAGGCCAGCCTTGCATATTATTCAGCAATTTACCTCCCTTCCTACACTACTGAATTGGCATGATACCTGCCTAGCTGGGCCTAGAACTAGATCTGATTCTGGTGGTTTCTAAATCAAAAGTAGATATGTTAACACATAATCTCTCTGTATATGTAATTTTAGCTTCTTCCTTATGAAGGACTAACAATTCAAATCATTTTAAAATGTACTGAGATAAAGAATACTAAAGACAACTATTATCTCAAAATACAGTCTTTTGATGTAGATAAAGAAGTCAGCTGTCAAAACTCACTATAAGGTCAGGTAAACAGCAAGATTCTGAGTAAATCCTTAGCTACTGCAATTTTCACATTGTTTCAGCCCAAAGTACTCCAAGAATAGTCAGGCAATGCCTTAGGCAATCAAAATATTTCCTTGAAAAAAAAAAACATATATTAAATTTTAAACTAAAAGTTTTACATAAAATGTAAAAAAAAAAAAAAAAAAAAAAATCCTACTTTCAATGTACTTTAATGCTTTTCTTTATCCAGAGACAGATACAATAAATTACGTAATTTCTTTTTTCTGTGTGCTGATTAATTGCGCGAGCTGTAATTGACTCTTGGTAGAATTCCTTGATTGAAAACAACTTCCTTAATCTGTAGCATTTTGAGAATAATGACTTCCAGGTGAACTGTTTAACTATATAGTGAGTAAATTAGTTTGCTACCTGTGTATGTTCAAGTAATGTACTTTTAACATTTATGATAATGAAGAGGATGACTGTACAATTTAGTCATTATAAAATATGTTTTAAATAATCATAGATGGTGCCACTAGAGGTAAAACCTCTATTAATATTTTCTCCCAGCTTTTATTTTTCCTAAATACTTTTTTAAATTTCCCAATTTTTTTCAACATCATTCATTTCATTTTTGCATGGTCAAGCCCTTTCATTATTGCCTTGAATATAGGTTTATAATTCTACCAATGTTATTTTGCTTTCTTTGTGATCTTTTTAAAGAGCATATTCATTTGAATCTTAATTTTTACTCTCATTTCACCTTTATATCCTTTCAAAAATACTATACACTTCTCATAGCCTTCAATTCTCCTTCTTAATTTTCATATTATTTTGAGTTAACTCAGATCCCAAACAGTAACTTCTTTTTTCTGTAGAATTATTGTCAAATGTGTGTTTCTTCTTCCTGGGTATCTTTCCCCTCTGATTATGAACCTTCTTCAAAACCTGGTGTTGGCTTATTTTGTTTCTTTCTTCAATATATTCTTCATTATTCAGACATTTGTGTAGATGTCGGTCCTGTGACATGGACTATAGGTAATGGTCAGTTACCACTTTCAGAGAACTTTGTGTTCGTGTGTGTTGATACTTATACCTCTAATCCCAAACCTCAGTTTGTCACCTTATTCGGAGCCATTTCATGTCTGGGGATTCAGTGAACATTTAATATTTTTATCCCCAAATTCCTAGTGGTTGTCTTGTAAATAGCCATTTCATAAATCTACATAGAAAGACAAGCAGAGAGCAAATGGAAGAAAGCCTCAATATTTAGGATGCTGTAATACACCACCTAATATTCTATTTGGTGCAGATCCTTTCTCTCTTACTTAGAAGATAGAAGGAGAACTAATTACCTATTTTATAAGCATAAATTGTTCACTGATTTTTTTTTTTTCCTGTCAAGCACAGTCAATTTTGTGGTTAGTGGATAATCCCTTTATACTCTAAGATTTTTATCAGGCTAAGTTTTGGTATATTTTTATCTATATTTTTATCTAGATAGGGAACTGCTAAACAAGCATGTTTATAAACCTGACTTTTAACTAAAATCCTTCTAAGAATGCATTTCCTCATTCCTTTACAGATAGAATTTCAGCAGACAAAAATATCCCTTAAATATATACATTAATTACAAAGATGTATTCTTATTTCAGAAATGTACTTTCTGGCTGGCCTCTTGACTTGACCTTGCAGATTTCCATTCTTAAAACAATTAAATGCATCTTCTAGAAAACAAGGTAGCTGATCTGGTCTTCTAAAAATGTAAAGGTGACACTATTTGTAATAAAGACCTGTTTTAACCATAACTATTCAGGGCCCAGAAGCCTCAGTGGTATTTTAGAGACTCAAAAAGATGAACATGGCTCCATGATTTCCTTGTAGTGACAGTGTAGTTAGTTTTATAAGCTAACCAATTACGCCTTATGAGAGATGACACAAAAAATTGGCTAAGAATAGAATTCAATATGTTTTAATAAATAAAAGCCATGAGAATTGTGACAATGAAAATTGTCTAGGTGGAGGAAGTAGCTAGTTAAGTTTCACGGGGTTAGTTCTGCATATAGATAGGGAAGCAATGCTATTATATGCAAATACATTGTTGTAATTTACATATATCAAAATATTTAAGGTATTGGAAACACTTGTAGGGAAAAATCAGTTAAAATAAGTGTACTAAAAAGAAATATAAGAAATGTGAGCTGAACATCAAATGAGATTCATCTGTAGAGTAGGAGAGAAAAACATTTAAAGTTCAACAATTTTAAAGCCAGGAGCCTGTAAAGCAACATTTATAAAGGATTTAGATAACATGTGTATTGATTATGAATCAAATCCATGTTGGGAATTAATTAAAACTTAATGGCAAATGTAGACTAGGATTCAGCACTAAAACAAATACATACAAGATACTTTTGAAAAAGTAGAAAGAATTTTGCTAAGGAAAATGCTCCCATTTGCATTTAATTTCCCAGCTGTGTTTTCACATCATTGAGAGGATGAAAATAATATAATATTAACATATCTGGGAACTAATCCCAGATGCCCGCATAACCCTTAAAGCAAGGAAATAACTAAACATATTATTTCAGAGAAAAATGAAAAAAAATCTTAAAAGTCTTTCTTAAAACTTATATTTGCATCTGTATTATGTATAAGAAGATGTTATCACTCCCTAATTATAATTTAATTCACCAGACATCTTTTGTGCCTCTTTAAAATTCAATTACTTTGACCCCTGGCACACCAGTATAATGATACCTGATTATGCTGCTTTAGACCATTCCTTTGCAAACTACTTTAAAATTCCCTCATTATTTTTTTAAATCTTTACCGAAGGAAGATTTAGATTTTTTTTCTGTTATGTAGCTTTATTCCAAAGAAAAACTTGTCTGATGGATGATGCTTTTTAATTTTTTCCTTCACTTTATTTTTCTGACACATTCTATCTTTTGTCCTAGTCAATGAGATCGTGATTTTCAAAATGTTATTCCTGAAGACTTGGCATTACAAGACAATCTTAGTTGTACATAGGGAGTGAGGAATAACTTGGCACATAGGACCTGTACCCCATTTCCTGAATCAACATTAAGAAGCTCTCAGCTATTAACCATTTAAAGTTTGATGTCACTAGATAAAAGTCTGTGCACAGATGATCAGTTTAAATATTTCCCAGATGCAACCAATGAATTTCAACTGGCTCCCAAAGGAATTTTAGAGTTTTGACTTAATCATTCCATTCTTTTAAAGCAAAAATTTAGTACCTAATTTGAATCTCAAATAAACATCTGTGTTAGAAATAAAATAAGTATATAGTGATACAGCTCTCACTTAAAATTTTAATTGGTAGAGTAAAGCTGCTGAGCTGTAAGTGCTTGAGTGTATTTTTATTTGTAGATGCAGATTGTGTAATTTACACTTTACCATACCATAATTTAGAGATGGAAAACATAAGAAATATTAATTTTGAGATCTAACAGTTTAAAGAGGATCATAAAAATGATAAAAAGTGTCAGGTTTTCCCAAGGTGCTCCTCATAGATTAGCAAAAGGCATTAATCTGAATTCATTATGTAGGGTATATAGCTATCTCTAAGACTTCCAAAATCATTGATAATAAACTGAAAACATGTTAAACATCATTCCAACTTACCTTTTTTTTAGTTATGAAATTATACGTTAGTCAAATCCACTATATTTAAAGACATTAGTTTTAAAACAATTTTTCTAGTATTTATATCATTTATAAGTAGGATATAACAATCACATGCCATTTGACTTTGAAAGACACAAAAAGTAATTATTTTAAATATCAGGCAATAAGTATAGTTTTTTCCTGATAAGTGCCATTATATATAATAAAAGGCTATAATGTTTTAGAATAAATAGTTCCCAAATCAAATTGATATAGTAGATACTTTATAGGATTAGTCAAATATGTTATTTTAAAAAAGATTTTAGTAAAGGCAACCTATTCAATGGGAAACATGGAAATGTCTTTATACATATGAGTATGTAATTGGTAAAAAGAAATGTGTTTTACCTATGTAGAAAGATAATAAAATTATTCTCTTATAATTATATCCTATCAAAAATAAAATGAACAAAATGATAAATAGAAAAAAAAACTATGATTAGAATGAAAATACATTTTTTAATTTAAGATTAAATTAAGATTTTAAAAAGACCAAAGAATTATGTTTTACCTAAAAAACATATTTAACAACCCATGTAAAACTCATCACAAGAAATGCGTTTTTTCCACCTAAATGGACCCCTTTGCATAATTGTAAGATTCTAAGTTCCCAATTTTCTAAAAATTCAGTTCCTTTTACTTAATCCTATTGGAGTTTTGAGGTGGAAATGATAGAAAATGTATTCACCTAAGTGACACAGACATACATGTTTGATGTTCCAGTTGTTACCTGGAGGAGTGTTAGGTCTTGGGGTGTCATAGACTGGACCAACAGGTCCTGATTTCCAGGAGACGTCTCTGCTCCGATGGCCAGGAGAAACTTTCGTGGAGCCTTCAGGCTGCAGGCCCACATGCTAAACCCAGAAAGCAGGGCAGCTCCTTTGAGGGTGTCAGCGGGCCTACCCTGGGGTGCTCCCCACCCCGCAGGAGCCTGCGCTAGCTCACAACAGGGCCCAGGCTTGCAGACCCATCAGAGCAAAGGAGACTAAGGTATACCCCGAGGCAACACCTGCCGCTCAGGGCCACTCGGTTGGTTGCCTCTGGGCTCAGTCTTCGGGCTCGGGGATAAGGTTGGCTTCAAGGCTAGCCAGCAGAAGGCCAGCCATGTAGAGAGGGATGGGGACCTGACGGGGAGCCATCTACCAGAACATAAACCGGAGTAAATAAGGCCTGCTATCGCTTTAAACTCTGTGTTGCTATAGGCGTGCTACTGTCATCAAATCAGTAATAGTTTCTTATAATGAAGAGGCAGAGATCACCTTTCCTATTTGTATACTCAGCAGTAGGAGTTCCACAAAGTCCTCATCACAGTCTAAAGATTTATTTAGGAAACAAAATATCTAAGTGTAATCTGTGTCAGTGTAGAGCTGCCAATTTCCATTAATAAAAACCATTCAACTTCTCAGTTTGAATTATGGGCATTTAAGTCACTATGGTTATGTCTTAACCAAGCATCAAAATGTCTAATAAAAGCAATTTTCTAAAATAAAGGGAAAGCCTATGACAACAGAGTGAATTTCCATCTCAGATAAAAAGAAAAACAATATGTGTAGTGTTAATGTGATACTTTTTCTTTATCCTAACCATAAAAAATTTTAAATCAGTTTGCCATCTATATTGAAACCATTGCAGATATATTTTTTCTTACTACTTCTCTCTATGCTTGATATCCTGACCCAAATATAATCAGAATAATCTCTTTTCTAGACTTAACCAATTATCCCATGTGTTTACTTCTTCGGTTATTGTAGTGTTAATATTACATATTAATTAATATTTGCCAGGTATGCACTTGGTGCTGAGACTTTGGTCTCATAGAGCTTTGATTCTATTGGGTGGTTGGGAGGGAGGAGCAAGAGAGAGGAAACTATAAAACATCATTAAAATTATATAAAGAAAAGGTGAGGGATTAGAGAGAGGTGGAGAGTACCATTTCATATAGGGTGTCTGGGGAAGACTTCTTGGATACAGAGATAAATGAGAGAGGCCTGGATGCAGTTAAAGAACAGACACATTGGGAGTGTGGTGGGGAGGAGGCATAATCAGGTAAAGGGTGAGACAAAATTGGAGTCAGGACCATGCTCTCTGTAATCAAGGACCAATCTGGAGACCAGTGCACCAAGGAGATGGGTAAGTCATAAAGGCAGTCATTCTGTTTTGTAGAACCTGTGAGAATTTTGGATTTGATTCTGAGGTGATAGGAAGCCAATCATTTAGTTTTTTATTGGAATTTCTCTGATAGCTGTGTAAAGAATAATCTAGGAGATAGAGGAAGAGCAAGAATCAAAGTGATATATTAGAAAGGTAATTGTGGAACGAGTCCTGGCTATAAATTATTTAGATATACATTTTGAAGTTAGAACATATTCTGTGATTGCATATAGCAGAAGTGGAAAAACAATCAAGGATGGCTTTTCGAATTTTGCTCTAAACACTTGGACAAATGTCTATTGCTTCCTTGGGTGGGGAAAGACTAGGGAAGGAGCAAACTATTTAGGTATCTTTAGGTATCCAAGTGGAGATGTTCATTTGGCCCATAGAGGAGAGATTGACACTGAAAGTGTAAATTTGGAAACTACACATTTATAGAAGGCATTTCAAATGATGGAGCAGGAGTTAGTGAAAAGTGAGGCACTCACAGGAATATTCTGAGTTGTGAATACTACTGTAATCTACTGTCTAAAACTCAGAAAAATGGAAATCATCCAATAAAAAGAAAAAGATGAGACCAAGTAAGCCGTGAAATAGCGAAATTGGAAACAAAACAAATAAAACTAGAGTGTGTCATTTAGAAAATGAGGTGAAGAGAGTATTTCATTAAGGAGAGAAAGAGTGACTGTTATCAAATACTTGGGCATGAAACAAAACTGCTTTGATTTCTAAATTATGTGAAAATGCCTTTTTAAAAGATTTTATTCATTATTTTTAGAGAGAAGGGCAGGGAGGGAGGACTAAAAGGAGCACAACATCAATGTAAGGTTGCCTTTCACCTGCCTCCAGCAACGGACCTGGCTGGAGACCTGGCTTGCAACCTGGTTTTGTGCCCTGACTGGGAATCCAACCAGCGACCTTTGGGTTTGCAAGCCGGTGCCTTATCCACTGAGCCACCAGCCAGAGCTGAAAATGCATGTTTTTTAGAATCCTGAAACACCAATTCATAAGAACCTATGCACACCTATGTTCATAGCAGCACTATTTACAATAGCCAAGTGCTGGAAACAGCCTAAGTGCCCATCAGTGGATGGTTGGATCAAAAAACTTTGATACATTTACACAATGGAATTCTATATGGCAGAAAGAAAGAAGGAACTTGTACCCTTTGCAACAACATGGATGGAACTGGAGAGTATTATGCTTAGTGAAATAAGCCAGTCAGTGAAGGACAAATATCATATGATCTCACCCATTACAGAACAATAATGAACAAAACTAACAACAAGAAAAACAGAACCAAATACATGAACACAGTGAATAGGACTTCAGTGGTCAGGGGGAAAGAGTGTCAGGGGAGGGGGGAGGCAGAGGCAAGAAAGGGGAGCAGCTTAGACAAGAACCTAGTATAAAGGAACCATGGACATGGACAACAGGTGGGATTGACTTTGGGGGGAATGGGTGGGTGGGGAGGGGGACAGAGGGGAGCAAAAAGGGGATGGATGTAATACAACAACAATAAAATTAAAAAAAAAAAACAAAGAAAAAACAACATGGAATATAATCACATATCACCAGTTTTGGACGGTCATACTGATGCTCTTTCTGCACTTCAGTTTTCACTTTCAGTGAAGGGCATTACCTATGCACATGTTAGATGCATCACAAGTAGGAGGTTCTCAAGGCATTCTGTGCCCTTTCTCTCATCACCCTCCTAAAAAAGTGTTTTTCCTCATTTTAGCAATTAGAGCTGTGTTCACAATATTGCTACGTTAATTAGTTTAAATAATCAGAAATTACTTGTGCAAACATTTTATCTAGCCTGTTTTACTACAAGATAGTGTTGCTTTAAAATTAGTGAAACTGTTCAATTTGCTGTTTATTAAATTCACTTCAGGCTTGGAATTAGAAAAGATATTTCAAATTGACATTGAAATTACTGGTCTTTATCCCTAGTACATATAGGAGAGAGAAAAAAAGTCTGATTTTCTGTGAAAAAAAAAAAATGTCCCAACGTATCTACACCTGTTTCAAAATCAAGCCATACCTTTTTGGCTCTATCAACAGCTCATCAAAAATAAAGCAAACAGCCCTGACTAGTGGTTCAGTGGATACGGCTGGCCTGCGAACCCAAAGGTCGCTGGTTCGATTCCCAGCCAGGGCACATAACCAGGTTGCAAGCCAGGTCTCCAGCCAGGTCCGTAGCTGGAGGCAGGTGAAAGGCAACCGTACATGGATGTCTCTCTCCCTCTCTGCCTCTCTCCCTTCCCCTCTCTTTAGAAATAATACAAAGTTTTAAAATAAATAAAAATAAATAAAGCAAACATTGTCTTTCCCTGTGCAGAAACCGTCACTTGTATCTAAACCAAATTTAAGTTAGAGCTGGTATTTTTCTGATTCCTTGTTTCTAGAAGAAACTTAGTGTGTAATGGGATAACCTCCAAACTAAGCAGGTCACAGTGTCAGGCTTAAAGCAGGGAGCAAGAACCAAGTAGTAGTCGCCAATCCTGGTGACAGAGTCAGCATTCACTATTGGAGACAGGCAAGTGGATTAGAAGATTTGTTAAAGGATTAGGAGATTTGAATCTCATTTATTTTCTTTTCCCTTTTAATTCTTCACAGTAGCCCTCATTGTGTATATTGCTTATGAGATGTTTTGTGTCTGAACATGAAGTAGGATATGAATATAGATGAACTAAGATGGAATTCACTTTTAACGGAACAAGAGAAGGAAAAAAAAAAAAAAAAAACCCCACAGGACTCAGTATAATGTTCTTACACGCATTCTGGTTCTAAGTCAATTGAGTAAGAACCTCAGGTTTTGTTTTACATTCCCTTTGTGTGAGAGAATGTCAGGAGGTGACCTCAGACCATTTCGCACGTTCTGCCTGACCCTGCATTATCATGCCTGACCCAGCTTTGTCCAAAGAATATTTTGGGAAAATAAGCCATTTAAAAAGGAGGGATGCAAGTGACCAACATATAGGAAACACTCTTCAGCTCAATAGTAAATACAGAAAGAAAAGTTTAAAGGATGAGATTACTTTAGTATTTACAAATGTGATACGTTTGAAAACTGTGATAACACAATTTCCACAAACCATAGATGAAGTATGTCCTGGGAGAGTAAAATGATATATTTCTGGGGTGCAATCTGCCATTCAATGCCAAAAGGTTGAAATTCATACAGGGTCTTTGATAATCAGTTCCAAGCCTAAGCAAACCCTGTCAATAGTGGCCTAGCGTCAGGTCCCAGCACCTCACTCTCCTGCTCACGACACCAGATGTCAGGTCCTGTGGGTCCACTTTTGCTGGGTGCAGGACCTCCAAGTGCTGATGTCAGGGAGGGCCCACTTTCCTGCTTCCACGCAGCCAGGCGCTGGAGGGCACTGGTGTTGCCATGCATGGCTTTTCCACCGTTCCACAGCAGCGGCGCACACACCGAGCCTACAGCAAGGACAGTCTTATATACACATTGGGACAAAGGAGGCTCTGTGTCCAAGACTTACATATGGGGCTGACATTAGCCTGTTCAAAGCTGCTTTGGTCACCTCTGGAGCCACAGCGTTCCAGAGCTCTGGGGACAAGATTAACTCCAAGGCTGTCTCCCCAGCTGCCCGGCTGACCCAGAGGAAGGCCCACAGTGCGTAGACAGAGAAATTCCTCTGCCTTGACAACTAGTTAAATAAAATATAGAAGAAAAGTAAAGCTACCATAAAGAAAAGATATTTACATGAAAATTAGCTATTTTGTAATGTTCATAGAAAAAGTAAATTATGAAATAGCAGGTATGGAATAATATAATGGAAAACTTTACATATCAGTGAAGCTATTTGTAGAGAAGTGTATGTATGTTGTGATTTTAAATGGAAATTCAATGTTTTCTCATTATTTTGGTGGAATTTTAGTTCACCTTTTCATTTTTTATAAGACATGAATTATGTTTTCACTCTGAAAATAAGGGTTTCGGTGAAAGAAAATTTTGAAAGTTATGGTGAATGTTCACTTTTCAAAGTAATGTCACATAGCAAAGAAATACATTTGACTTTGTATCGTCCAGATTTTCTTTACATTACAAACCTGGAAAATCCCATTTGACAAACTCCCTATACTGAACATGGTCTAAAGAAAACCAAAATGTTCACACCTCAGCTCTCTCTGTTGTACCTCCTCCACATACATCATTAATTGCATGAGTAAGATAAGCTTTGGTATTTTGTTTTTTCCCCTCACATTACTATTATTATTCATAATTTACCATATAATCATTTCTATTTACAGCAGGTTAACCAGAAAAGAGGTGTTCCTTTAAATCCACATAGTTGTTTAGGTGATGTTCAGACTTACTTTCTTGATTAATTGACTATGCATTATGCTAGAGGACAGTCAGATGGACATGCAACTGTGTGTGCCTTGAAAACAACATTTTTTGGATGTCTGCCTATTAGCCAACCACTGGCATTGATTATCTGATTTTCACACTAAGCCACACCAGCCAGGGCTGATTTTCAATTTCAAAGGCCCTCCCTTTTGATTTAATGCTGGGGCAAGAATTTCATTGTTTTTGCAAAATCTGTAATGGTTGTTACACAGGCACTAGTAGAAAGTTTACCCTCATGGTCAAATGGTTTAACCTAACTGAAATTAGGAATTTTTAACCAGCATTATTTTTCCATATAACAGCAGTTCTTGGCCCTACAAGAATTTATTTTTTAACACTTTTTAAAAAACACTCACTGAGATATCTTTGATATAGTAGGCAATTTACTTCATCTCTTTCAAGTGTACAATTGAGGTTTTTTAAAAATATATATTTAGAGCTGTAAAACTAACACCACACATAAATGTTTAATTTTAAAACATTTCTACAATCTCCGAAGGAAACCCCTTTCCCATTGGTAGTCTTCTTCCACTTCAAAATTCTCTATAATATTGAAAAAGAACTTTTGAAAAACATTGTTTGTTCTTCCTGATCTTAGGAGGAAAGCTTTAAGCCTTTCAAGTCAGTCATGATGTTAGCTCTAGGATTTTTATAAATATTCTTGACCTAGTATAGGAAGTTCTCCTGAACGTCTAGTTAGTGAGTGATTTTATCTAAAGTTTTGGATTATATTGGGTATATTTTCTGCATTTATTCACATATTTTTATTTTTCTATTCCATTGATACAGTGTGCCACATTAATTGGTTTAAACATGTTTAACAAATCTTAGATTTATGGAATAAATCCCACTTGGTCATAATTTATAGTCTTCTTTACATATTGCTAGATTAGCTTTGTTTGCATTGTGTTGAAAAATGTTGCATCTATATCCATGAGATACCATTCTATGATTTTCTTTTGTGTTTTCAGTGCCTAATTTTAGTATTAGGATAAAATTGACTTTATACAAGGTATTGAGAAAATTGTTCATTTGGATAATATACTGTAGCAACTCTATACATTTGACTCTCTGCTCTATAGCTTTTTGTTGCTTGCTATTTTGCTTTTTATTTAGAAATTTGGCCATTATATTTCAGTGAAGTCTATTTTCCCTACAGAAAAATGTTCAGCTTCTGACTTTGCTACTGAGAACACTTATTCTTGAATATGCACACATCACATATTCACCCTGGACCCAAATTATGTCAGTGGGTACAGTAGGGCTCTTTTGACTATCTTGGTTCTTGGTCTCCTTGTTCAACTTCTAACTGCTCTGCATCTATTCTTCCAGAATAAATATTTTACCATGTGCTATCTGCCCTTAGGACAATTTCCAGAATTAAAAAAAAAAAAATGAATTTTACCACTTGTTATTTTGCATTTTTCTAGGTAGGGGCTCATGGGCTTTTTACACTACCATCCCTGAAGTAATATTCTTGAGCATTAAAAAAAAACTAATTAGAAAAACACAGAAAGGAAGGAAGGGACTGTGTCTCATAATTATATATTTGCAGTATGTATGGATTAAATTTATCTTAACCAAAAATTAAGATAATGTAGAAATAAAATGCAATAGCTCTATGCAGATTATTGTATACACTGTAAATTTCTATATTACAGCAGGAAATTGGGAAATAAACTATTTTATGGTGATCTGTCCTGTGAATTCATTATGAAGTGTTAAAATGTGTATATCACTTCTAATAGTTGTTCAGCAACATTGGATCTGAGATTTTCAGAACTTATTTTGTAGGTTCTGTCAAATAAAAGTCAGTGTCCCACAGGCAACACGATAGGCAGTTATTAGAAAGATTTGCTCTCATGGAGGGAATGAAACTATGCCAATTGAAAGGGAGAAAGGTCATAGGCTTTATGTTTCCATTTTGCCTGACCTCAGGATGGTTTTAAACCTCAGGAATTGGATGATAAAGCCCATCAGATAAAGACCACCAGGGGCACATCTGGAATGAGATAAATTGAAGTTTACTAACTTGCTGTTATAAGAAAGAACATAATCAGCTAAGGCTACTATGACAAAATACTGCAGACTTAGTGGCTTAAACAATAGAAACTTATGTTCTCACAGTTCCAGAGGCCAGAAATCCAAAAATCAAGGTGGCAGCAAGTTTGGTTTCTTCTGGGTCCTTTCTTTGTTTTCTAGTGGGCTCCCTGTCCCTGTGTCCTCAGACAGTTGTCATACTATGTACAAGCATCCCAGGTGCCTCTCTTTCTTTTTATAAGGACACCAGTCATACCTGACAGCTTCATTTCCAGGTGTTTTCCCCTTTAAAAGTCCTATTTCTCAATAAACTTACATTCTAAGGTAGGGCTTAGGGTTCTAAAATATAAATTTAGAACACAATTAAGGTCTTAACTTTTTATCAGTTGCTTTCCTGAGGAAGGACTATGGGACTAGAGTTTAGCTTTGTATTTATTATTGTCACAAAGCAAAAGAAGCTTAGCAATCAGTTAAGTCAGTCATTTTCTTTATGTAAGTCAGAACAGCAACATGATCTGGAGACATCAGTGGTAGGACAAGAGAAGTCACTTAGTAGAAGGTGGTTCTCTGAGCATTTTACAGCAGGGATGGTAAGGAAGAAATGTTTGTTACTGTAGGAGCTGGTCATATCTATTGTTATCAGTGTCTGATAATTAGCAAGTTTGATTTTATTCTCTCATTCTAGGCTGTGAAATGAAGTGCAGAGGATGTATCCCTGAGCTCACTCTAAATTGATACCCTGGGGTAGTAACTTCGTTTGGGAGGATGGGGGTATGACTGCCATGGATAAATGGCCATTTTTTAATCACTATGTCTAGGGAGCCTCCTAAAAGACTCTGTAAGCAAGCATGGCACAGAGGAATTAAGAGACATTAAAGAGAGAGAGTTCCAAACAGACTTCCAGTGAGCGATGTTGACCTGATAATAAAAAAACAATAATCACTGTGTAATGTTTCTAGTACCCTTCTCATCATCTTCAGGCAGACTTAAACTTTCATTTGATTCAGAAATAGTTTTAAAATTTTAATGTGGTTTTACTTGCATTCAGAGTGTCATGAAACTATTCCAGTGACATAAAGCAGCTTGTATTTTATTTTGTGAACCAAGAGACACCATTAATTGTTTTAAGTAAGAGAATGTCATGGTTAATTTTCCAACACTCTTCTAGAACCAACAATTTCAGAACATATTTATGCCTACTTTTAAACATGTTTTAAATATGTAATAAGAAAGTGTATAATATACTATATGAATAACTTATATAATATCTTATAAAAATATATCATTGTAAAAGAGTGTATTAACATATCTGTATACAGGAGATGCATGTATAATATCAATCTAATCACAACTAATGACAACTACCATTTTCTTGTACCAAAGCATCAAAATGCAAAATAGTATTCAGCTGTTTTAAAACAGTTTTTTATTCCATACACAATATGTTAAAACATAGTTTGAATACCATGTCTGAATGAATCAATTAGGTTAAATCACCTATCATCTAACCACATGTACTCATGATAAAGTCCTAAACTTATATGTTGAATACATAAGACAATATGGAAAATCTGTTTAAAACATTTATTATTTATAAGAAAAAAAGTATCATATCGAAATACAATGATATTTTTTGTACAAGTCAGACCTTGTTTTACCTAAAACTTATTCTAATTTTATGCTAGATAATAAAAAATAACTAACTTATTGGATTTTTCCAATTCTTATAATCAGTTATTAAAATAGTTTTGCTTTTTTTTCAGGAAAAAAGTAGTTTTAGTTTTATTTGTGAAAGTAACATTGGGGAGATGTTTTAGTATAAATTTAATATTTCTGAGTGAGAATGACACTTAAGAAAAAGCAAAATACATATCCCAGTTAATTTTAAGTATCTTTGTCACCCATATGAACATAAATGAAAACCATTAATAATAAATATTATCTTATTAAAGTACATAGTATTTTTTCTTTTCTTGATGCTTTGGTGCATCAAACTACATCAAACACACATATGCACATAATGAAATACTCATTACACTTGAAGTACTGTCTGTAGACTAAAGGGAGCCTGTTATAGTTTTAAAGGGTGATTGTGTTTTTAATGACATTCTAAAGAATCAAACAAAATGAATGCAAGCTTAACCAGTGTTAATTTATATATAATTATATTTTATGGAAATGCAGTGTTTTATACACCACAATAAAAAATGGCCAAAATTACATTCCTTTTTCTCTCATCTTAAATATGAGTTTATTATCTTTCTTTTATATTCTGATCTCATATCTTAGGGGAATTTAATGGGAAATAGTTTAAATAGATAAAAGTAAAGAAAATTAATGTAATAAAATAATAGATTGGAAAGGCTTTGAATAAGAGGGATGTCAAGCCCTGGCTGGTGGCACAGTGGTTAAAGTGCCCGCCTGTGAAGCCAAGGGTTGCTGGTTCGATTCCCAATCAGGGCACATAACCAGGTTACAAGTCAGGTCTGCAGGTAGGTCCCCAGATAGAGGCAGGTAAAAGGCAACCACACATTGATGTTTCTCTCCCTTTTTGCCCTACACCCTGCCCTTCTCTCTAAAAATAATAAATAAAAAAAGGATGTCAATGGAATAAATACTGAAACATATTTGTTAACTTGAACTTCATATAATTGAATATGACTCCATAGCATAAACTACCAGAAAAATTATTTGGGACATGTAAGGCAGGTAAATAAATGTTAAACATATTGCTAAATTATCAAGTATGTAAAGTGGTGAAATGTAATGTAACTATTTTCATGTCAGCCTACACTTAGTTTGCTTCAAGTCTTTGATGACTATAAATAATAATGAAAGTGCACATAATTATTAAATTATTATAATATTGATTATGAAAATGCACATTAAAGCATGAAGATGCAATTTTTCACTTCTTTAATTGTCAAAAGGTGTATAGATATAAATATGTGTGTTGTTTAATGACAATTTAGAAGGTTCTCATAAACCAGAACAACACACATTCATTTATGAGAATGACTATCGGTATTTATTTCTAAGGTCAAATTTCAAATATAAGTGAAAACTTAAAAGTTACCACATATTTGCTTTATGTCTTCTACTTCTAAAAATTTATCCTAATCAATTTGTGTTAAAAACAGGTGTCTATTTTACCCGTTATGCTTTATTTAGAATAACTTATGATGTGGAAATGACCAAGACAACAATATTACTATGATATTTTTGTATCTACAGAATATAACATAGTACAGTTGTTTAAAAAGGGATGAAGAAATACGGATAATTATATAAATTGAGAAAAAGGTTACAAACTTGCAAATACAACAGGGCCCTAGTATGTTTTATGTTATTATGTATATGCCTATACTTAAATATGTTTATATGTACACACACCTACATACACGTAGCACAATTTACATCTCATTGCATAATTATTCAGTATATGTATAAAATACTTCAGTACAGGAAAATTATGGATGGCTTTTCTTATATGTAGTTTTCTTTTTGTATTTTGTTCAGAATTATGTACTGAGCATGTTTAAGATAGAAAACTCTTAAAATGTGGAAGCAGTAACAGATTATATGTATATAACTTGACAATACGAACCAAGAACCTTTTAAAAATTATAATTTTGGTTTTTAATTTTCCTTTGGAATTTAGAATGAGGAAATAGAAAATAAAAGAAAATCTGTAAGTAAGAACTTGCACATATTGTATTTATTACA
Source organism: Noctilio leporinus (assembly GCA_004026585.1). Taxonomy (NCBI): domain Eukaryota; kingdom Metazoa; phylum Chordata; class Mammalia; order Chiroptera; family Noctilionidae; genus Noctilio; species Noctilio leporinus. Next base: position 112,075 of record PVIW01000726.1, read on the forward strand.
CTAAAAAAAGAATAAACTAGTTATGTGTATGGAAAATAAACCTATAAACCTAAACATTTCTGAAACCCATAAACATTCATCCATTTACCGAAAAATACCTCAAAAGAAATGTACCCAACTGCTTCTGATGTGTGCTAGTTTGTCTCCTAGAGTTTATAATTCTCAACATTTCTGTCATTTTTGTAATGTAGTTCTTGTTATAGATTTAAAAAAATAAAACAGAAAACAAGCAGAAAAAAAAGCAGTGGCATCCTAAAGTGTTGCAATCCAAGTAGAATTATATGTACCCTATGAAGATCATTTTCAAATTAGAGAAAGAAGCAGGGTGAGGGCAGGGGTAAGGGGGTGCTATTTTTACTTAAGTCATATGACCCCAGGGCTGGATTTAGCAGCTTCATTAATTGATTTCCATAGTAACTCCCTCCTGGAATGAAACTTCTGCTTTGACTCTAATTCAGTTTGATTTCTGGATGCATCTATACATTATTACTCTTTGCAGTGCTACACTTCACTGAGCTGAACAAGTTAATGTGTTTTTCTTTAGTGCCAGAGAGGGACTTAAAAACAAAGGAGGACACATGGAATCCCTTTCAATCTTGCTATTTTTCGGCCTCCATAATGCCACCATTATTAGTGTCTCACCTGAAATGTCACTTAATTATGTGTCACCTTCTTGATGGACAGTATAGTTGATTTTAAAGATATTGTCTCATGGGGGAAACAAATTTAAAAATAAGTATATGTGTAAAAACACACACTTTATCATAATTCTTCCACCAAAATTTTATGGAATAGAAAGAAAAACACAGCATCTAAAATAAAATAATAAAGCCTAATACCTAAGAAGGCTATGTAATTCTCATCACTTGGGAAGCGAAGGCCTGTACCACAGATGAAGCTTGACCTCCCAGATGAAGATGTCAGAGAAAGACAAGAACAGAACAAACAAAAACAGAAAAATTAAAGTTTCTGCTGTTTCCCTTCAATGGAATGTGGATAGCCTTTAATTAGCCAGATTAAATAACGAGACTTTGCATGAACCATAGTGGACCTAAAGCTAAATAGGGGATAGATGGATTGAAGGAGAAAATGTCTTGAGGAAGGGACGAAAAATAACTTAGAATTGGGCCAATGTCCCCACAAGAGGGCAGGGTGGTTCAAATACTGATCCATTTAAGTAGATTCAGAGCTCAGGATGTGTGTGACCAGACAAGGGTAAGATAGGACTTTGCATCTAGTGTCATGTATGAGTCAAATTAACTTGATCTTAAAAGTCTAGATGCTTCAACTGAAATCTAGGTTATATTCATTGTAACAAATTATTTTCTTCCATAAACAAATACTTATGCAAATTCATTGGTTTTAATGTCCTATCACACAATTACATTTTTATTCAAAACTAACTGGAAGAATATAAACAGGAATAAAAGTATGAATATGTGAGCCTTGGTATATTACTTCTTACTTCTGGAATGTAAGCTCTGTGAGAATAAGAGTGTCTCACACTTAGTTTGTTCCAAAAATATATTTCTCACACTAGAAAAGTATCCAGAATATAGTATGTGCTCAATAAACAGTGTCCGTGAAGAAAGTAAAAGATTATATCGGTTGTTTATTTTATTTCCTCAATGAGCTAATGTTTCATAATTTTGCTAGTTCCCTTAGGTTATTTTCCATGTATTTAATATTTATTAATAAACTCACCAGGAAAATACTTTTTCAATAATTCCCATATTTTCATATTGATGTCTAACTCATATTATACTCTATATTTACCCCTCTTTATAAATGCTACAACCAGTATACCATAATGGTAATCTGTCCCTGGATCTGGGGTGGGAAGTGCTGGATTCATTCACTACTTAATAGTTGGATGACCTCAGGCTGTCACACATTTTTCCCTGCTTCTAAGTCCTTGACTTCAAAATGAAGTAACAATTCTAACTCATAGGATTTGTCATGATTAAATAGCGAAGAACTAGTGAAGCATGGAAAGCAGCATGTAATGCATAGTGAGTGTACAAAGTATATTAGCAATTATTGTATATTGTGGAAGCCATGTTTTACTTTATTCTTATATATTTATACCCAGTGCTTTTACATGCTTTTCTTTTCTGTACGTTTTATGCTATAAGTTTTCAAATTTTAAATCATCCTTGCTCTACTAATTATAATTGTACAACCTTGAAATATTACTTAATCTGGGATCTAAAACCCCATCAGTAAAATGAGGATAATGACAGTACTTGCTTCAATATTTACTTGAGTGTTCAATACTAAGATAAAAATCCAATAGTGTGTAATAGTATGTTATTAGTGTCTAATATAATTTAGCTATTAAAATCATTATTATTCTTAAAGTTATTACTGTTTGCTAAAAGTAGATTCTAGGTGTGTGGATAAAAAAATAAAATACCATTAATATACAATTCATATTTTATTTAGATTTTATTTCACCATCTTGGAGCAAATCTCTCTGATAATAATCCACAGTTGATCTCCAAAATGTGTTCTTAACCAGTACACTTCAATTTGTTTCTTTCTCTTGGCACACTTGCGTATTACCTCACATTTATCTAAATTAAATCTTGTCCTGTATTGCCGTTTTCCCATTTCTCACTTTTCATCACTTGGGAGCTTTTCTACACCTTCCTCTGGGTTTGCAAATGTATCTGCAGTCCTGATAAATGCATACTCTTCTTTCAGTTGATCAAAGGCAGAGATACAACATGCTCTGAATTCAACTTGACTCATTTAATTAGAACATTCTGTTTCTATATTTTCAGTGATTTATTTGTGCAATTTATATTATCAGTAGTAGTAGTAATAATGATGAAAAACAAAACTTGAAAGAATATGTGCCTTAGAAACTACAAAGATGGGTTTGCTGTTCTTTTCTTGCATTTCTTGGAGCCCAAATTTCTGAAAAAAACTGGGCCAGAAATTGTTCCCAATATTCTGTGATTATTAGATTTTTCTTGTTGAGGGAAAGCTATGATATTTATAATAATTTCTTTCAATCCTCTCCAATATTCATACCTTTAATTCATTTAATGAGTTTCTATGAGGGTGGTTGCTGTAAATTGGTTACTGGGATTCTATCCAAGTGTGTGACTAAACATGAAACATACTTTATATGTAAATGTAAATATAAAATATGTTTCATGTTTAAATTAAATTTTTTTTCCAAAAAGCACATTTTATTTAAGTATTTTAGCAATGCATTAAAATCTAATTATACAGCATGTCTTTAAGGAAAACCTATAATATTTTTTCCTTGTCTCACTAAAATTTTAATATTGTACTTTGGGGAAGAGTACTATACCCAACTTTATACTTTTATGATAATACTTTAAATTGCTGCTTTTTAAAACTACAAATTAACTTTTGATAAAAATATGGGTGATATAAAATACATTCTTATTTAACTGTGCTAGTTACAGAGCCTTGTCTTTATGAGCATAAGAGAAATTAGTTAAGGGTCTCAGTGTATTTCTGGGTTGCCATGTGAACAAAATGGTGAGTTATCTAATTATCTAATAAATTGAATTCAAGTATGAATTCTAGTATGAAATTTATAATTAGGCAGTACTGAAGAAACATTGTTATATGTGTTCATTTGTACTACTATTTCCCACATAAATGAAATACTAGTAAATAGTCATTTAGAGAATATGATGTGATATACTTTGTATTCAAAAATAAGGTCAAACCTATATTGGCTTAACAAATTTTTATGGAAGAAATAATATTAATGAAATATTTCCACAATGTATGCCATCACTTTATTGATAATGAGCAATTAAGTAATTTTTAGTTATATTTTTAACTTTTTATTGACATTCTTAGAAGAACATTTCTTTAGGGTTATACCTATTTGGTAAATTAAAATATTTATGTGGTACCCTACATTATGTATAGTCACATTTTTTTTGGTTTTTTGCTCTTAAGTCAACTTGTATGATATTAATCTTGTAACAGTTAGATCAGCTCAGTCAAACAGAGATGATAATGCTGAACTCACATACCATACTGAAGGCTAAGACCTCTGGGAACTGCAGTCCAGAGGAGACTTCCTGGGGCAAACCCATTTTGTGTCCCTCTGTTAAGCAGAATGGGATGGGTCTGAAATGTTTCACTGATAAAGCTAACAGTCCCCTTTCGTGCCTTCTCCATATCCAGTGCCCTGGGTACATTTCCCTGATAAATTGTTAAGTCGCAGGTCTCAGCTCTTAACTTGGTCACCAGCTACCACTTAACATGTAAGACCCCAAACAAGCCTTTCAAGGAGTCCCTTAGCAGGTGACATGTCATATGACAGCTAAGCTGTCAGTGCAGCTTGAGACCATTCAAAATATATCACTGGACCATGCACTCTGGCTGTTGATTCTTGGGGTAATTTTATTTTTTGTGTGAAAAGAATGCAAATATAAAAGGGATATGGATTATTTCTTTTTTTCTAGTATTATTTACATCAAAGGTTAGGGCAGCAGTGGAGAGAAGAAACCAGTGGGTGATACTGTTCTCCATGAGATTATTTTTCTGGTTGCCTTTTATTCTGTACATTCCTTCTGTTAGGTTGGCTGTGCTAACTCTTTTCATTTTATTCTCTCCTCGTTTGATTCTTTCCCATTTATGCTCTCTTATCAAAGAAATTCCTTTTATATATATACATATATATATACACACATACACACACATATATGTGTATATATATATACATATAAATATATATATACATAAATTCTATTAATAATGAATACTTACAGAGTGCTTTACTTTTGCACTCATCCTTCAATTTCCTTTCATTGTATACCCAGTCAAAACAAAATTACTTTTGTTAATAATTTTATACATAGCAGTGTTTAATTATATGGTAAAATAACCCTAATTCTAAGTGAAACAGATTATAAAGCTTAAAATACTATGGCTATTTTCCTTGATATTTTATAAATATACATTGAAATATTCTGCTAAGTTCAGATGTTCTCAAAAACTAATTTTGAGTCACTTTCTTGAAAGTAAAAAGCTATCATCAAAAATAATAATTTAAAATGTAAAATGTCATATCATAAATTATATATTTTATATCACAATTTAATACAAAACTCAGACTTATATATAAAAATAGTGACATTTTACAATCTATATTATGTTAACATCTACATATTAAATACAGTGTCAGAGGCTAGAATTAGTCATCATATAAGTTTGATCCAATCTTTTACCTACTTAACCAAAAATAACGATTTTAGTTGTTTTTATATGTGAAGCAATGAAAAGTTTAAGCTTTGATTTTTTAAGGATTCTTTTGTATTTGCCTCATCACCTTCTTTTAAAAAGAAATGCATTTAATTTTTCTAGTTAGTGTTGTTCACAAAATTTGCTCAAATGAGCAACATAAAAAGAGTACCTTAGTAAAATCTCCACAAAATTGATACATTTACTATAAATATTGAATTGACATAAAAGACTGAAAATATTACATGTAAAAAAAGCCACAAAATGTGGATTCTAGTATTTATTGTATTGGCCCCTTTTCTCAAATAATCAAACATGTTTTAACAAATCTGAAATCTATACTTACAGAATTAAAAGTTATGCCAGTTATAATTTTTATAAATACATTTCCAATATGTGTAATTTAAATCTAGTACATTATTTCAGTAATCAATGTACAGAGCACCTATTCACACTTACTGAGGTATCTAATTGTTCACATCTTATTTTTGTTTTGATGATAAATGATCCTAAAGCCGAGTTTTTAGGCATTTAGATAGCAGTTAATCTTCCGGACCTTCCAACTGTACTATATGTACATAGGACTTGTAAAGACCTGTAATTTCAAGGTAGTGATATTATTTTAAATTATGCCCAGACATTTTAAGAGACATATATTTTAAAGTAACTACAACTACATTTATATGCAAAAATACAACTACATTTATATAATACTAGCTTTATAAATGATATAAATCTATCATTGTATGGAACAATCACTGATGTGTAAAAAAAATTAAATTTAGGCTTTTTAAAAATTTTGTGAGAGATTAGTTTTATACTTTTCTGGAATTACAGATCATATAGATGTTCCTCATCCTCTCATTAATATTTGTAAACTCCATCTCTTAAGTATGGATGAGTAGAAATGAAGGTAAGCAAATAATGGTGATTTTTCAAGAAAGAAAACTGATTTCTGATTGTCAGTGGAAAATATGCCCCAGACAAGTTAAAAAGGTAAGGAAGGGTTTACCCAAGACTTTGAATATAGAAATAGGAAGAGAGATTGAACTCAGCTCCACTGAAGCAAAAGGTGGCAGAGTTATGAAGCACTGGAGTGAAGAAGTGGAAAATGCTGAAGGACAATAGGGTGAAGATGAGGTTAGTCAACCCGATTAGGCCTTGACTGGATTTAAGCTTCTACCCTTTCATGGAGACTGGGGTAGGGAGCACTGTCTTCCTTAATAATTAATTTCAAAGTTATGTCTCTCAGGTCCTTGAGAAAGATGTTGCTGGTCTGGAAAACAGACATGAGCCTGGGAGAAAATTTACATCTCAAAGGGTTAGAGAAACTTGTTACTATTGTAAATTCTCTAAAATAAATGATCTATGAGAAGGATGATCAGGGTTGTCGAATCTGGGCAGGTTTTGTCTATAGTTTAATCAGAGGGAAACATTAAGCCTGTCTTGGTCGGATCTAGGTCCCTATAATTTCTTAAAGAAAGTGGTAGCAGAGTTGAGGAAAGGTCCTTGGAAGACTCCTCTTCTCCAAAGCATCTCTCCTAAGCATTTTGGTTGTTAAAGATGCATTTGAGTTAAAATGTTCCCTATTAAAATGTAAATAACTCTCTTGGAAATCAAGCTTGTTCACAGATTAGTTCTGTGAAATATTTACATGGGGTAATCTCTTTGGTCTGAGAAATGTACCCTGGGAATGACAGGGTGTTTTTGTTTTTAAGTTGGATGTTAAGAGAGAAGGAACGATAATTATTTTACATGAAAAACTTGGAGAACATAGACCCAGTAGAATGCTACTTTCAGGAAGTAAGAAATTGCATTGGGACAGAAAAATCTTAACTCAGGTTTATACTTCACGCTGGACACTAGGAGTAACAACTGTCATAATTATTATAGAAACTATATTTGTTTACATACCTCTTACAGAAGATAAAAATGCAGTGGTAGTTTACCATCTCATCAATTATCTTATGCCTAATGTTCTGCATCGAGGCAATGAATAGGATGCAATTGATCACTTTTAAATTACTAAAGCAGGTGCAAGGATTGTAAAAACCAGCAGAATAGTGTCTCAAGGACTAGGCAAATTTCGGAGGTTCGGGGAACAAATATTTTAGGCTTTGCATACCATGCATTTTCTATACCAGCTAGTCAGTCATGCAATGCTTAACCATGGAGACAGTTCTGAGAAATGTGTCCTTGGTGTTTTCATCGTTATTCGAGCTTCATAGAGTACATTTACACAAACCTGGATGGTAGAACCTACAACACACCTAGGATATACTGTATAGTGCAGCATTTATTCCATCTGTCAACCAAAATATTTTTATGTAGAGCCTGACAGTATAGCTGAGTGCAGCCGTAGAAATAGCATATAAATAAAACAGTAACGAATGGGTATAGCTGTGTTCCAGTACAATTTTATATACAAAACTATGTGGTGGTAGAGCAGATTTGGTTCCTGGGCATAGTTTGCCAAGTCAGGGACTATGGGAACTCTTGCTCATGTGCGTAAAGCTCTAATATACTCAACTCTTTTGTATCCTACCTGAGTTCATGCTCTACCTGCAAACATATGGCTGATGTGCATGTTGTAGAGAGTAAGCCAAGGACTAAGAACGTGTTGATAAACTTGAAAGTGACAAGAAAAAGAAAGACTGTCCAGACAGAAATGTCTTTAGAGTGGAAAAGGGCAGTTCGTTAGCTGATTAGAGCTTGACTGGATTGAGAATAGCTGACTCTCTTTTCGTAGTTTTCTGTTCATTAATCTTGAGAAACTTTTGACCTGTGCAGTAGAAGGGAGATTCCCAGGCTCCCCGCCACTAAACCCGATGTCTTCCCAAATGTAAATGAATGTATTGGTATTCTAGTACAAACAAAGATGCCCTGTGATCCCGATTGGTTCAGTAAATCCCCAGCAGCCTAATTACTTCTGGACTAACTGTTAAATTTGTTTCTGGATTTGCATTGCTGAGGCCCAGTCTTCAGACACTGCGAAGAGCTAGCTGCCCAAAGGAGCAGCATCCAATTCCTCATCTTTCACATCTATTTGCTGTTACATATTAGAGAAACTACCTGTAAAACTTTGTGAAGGCAAATGCACTGGATCCTGGTTTCAGTTTTATCAGTAATAGCAGCATGGATGGCAAGTAGCGGTCTCTTTTATTGGGGTTGTTTTAATTAGGCAAACAAGGCTAAAATCTTTTCAGGCTGAAATGCTCAAATTCTATTATGCTGAATGCAGAGAATAGTTCATTCATTGAGCTCTGTGTGACTGACAATGATCTTAAAATAGTGAAAAAAATTTCAATTTATTAAAGACAGAGCAAGTAACATGTCATTTGATTGACTCAAGCATTTACATCCTGGGGTTTTCTTGAGATAAATTGAAGAAATAAGTTGAAGGCTAACATTCTTTCCTTTTTTTCTGTAATAGCCTTTTAACACACCACTGAGCACACTGTTAACATACAGGAAATGGGTATTGATTAACCGATTGCTTTACCCTGACTGACAAACGAGGATACACAGCAGATTCTTCCATTGAGATTCCCTCCTTCATAAGTCTATGCAACTTCTCTTCTGAAGTTACTGCCCTGAATTCCATTTATTAAGCAATCATATTAAAACTTTAAGAAAATCATTATAGATAATAAGTTAATTCAGTATTTTATGTATTTACTCAATAATTCAGGCATTTAGAGTATAATATTAAATGTTATCAAACCACATATGAATTTATACCAAGAAATCATACAGGAAAAAGACACTAATTACTTGAACATTTCATTGATATAGTGTACAATTTTTTTTGTAAGTAGGGTGATTATCACTATGTTCTCTAATTTTTCTTTTTTCATATATGTATATTTAAGTACAACCCAAAGGACACTTAGTTTATGTGTAAGAGTAGAACCAAAGTAGAGCATAAGTAGCCTTATGAGGCATGAGCCTAAGTTTTTTCTCTCATGCTTAAGTAACATCTATAAAAACAAAACCAAGATGATTTTACATAAGCAGTGCCACTTCTCAAAATGATCATAATGCTACATTCCTAAACATGGTGAAATTGTGCCTAAGGACCGACCAATACTTCAGTAGCTCTCCACTATTAATAATAGCTGCAGCATATTCAGAATTTATTGAAGGCCAGGCATGAAAAGAATTTAAAAATATATCTTTACAATATTGTTTTAAAGGGACCATTTTTATTTTAAAGGTAGAAAAAATGAAGAGTCACAGAATTTAAATAACTTGTCAAAAGGGCTCCCAGCCATGTGCATTAGACATCAGACTGAAGCAGGCAATGTCATGTTTCAAGTTTGATTGATTCTATGGTTCATGCTTTTATCCTTCATGTTAGATTTCATTGTCAGTTGCATATATCTTTTTAAGGTGATTGCTTTACAAAATGTCCAAAGATTTTTTTTCTCTTCTGAATAATTATAGTCAAGGGTGTGAACTGCTTATTTTTGCATTAATCATTCTTAGTGTGTTGGGGAATGTTCCTAGCCAATCACCAGATGGCTGGTGAAACGTCAGTATATTTTTAATTAAATTTATTGTGGTGATATTGGTTCATGAAACCATACAGGTTTCATTGAACAAAAACATTGAATGGTAGTTGTACTATGTTCATAAGACTGCAGAAGGAATATCAAAGTCATAAATTAAAAAAAAAAAAAAAAAATGAGACTTAAGCCCTGGCTGGTGGCACAGTGGGTAAGGCACTGGCCTAAGAACCCAAAGGTTGCTGGTTCGATTCCCCAATCAGGGCACATAACCAGGTTGCAAAACAGGTCTCCAGTCAGATCTGTGGCTGGAGGCAGGTGAAGGGAAACCATACATTGATTGATGTTTCCATCTCTCTCTGCCTCTCTTCCTTCCCCTCTCTCTAAAAATAATAAAGTTAAAAAGAGACTCACTATTATTAACATGTACAACTGTTTCAAGTGTTATCAAAATACAATCATGTCTATGATGTATTATCTTTATTACAAAATTATAAAGAGAATACAAAATGAAATTCCAATTCTGTACAAGAAAGTTTGCTTCATTATTTTAAAGAAAATAGTTTATTAAGACCTTTTTCTACATTTTTCCATAACTTGTAAATCTCACTAAGTTGTAGGAAAAATGACTTTTTAATTTTAATGGCTAAATACTTTTATTTAGGCTTGTGATTCTATATTCTTCTCAATGTCTTTCAGGACTTGCTGTAGAAATAATTCCATTATCACTCTTATTCTTGTAATTTTCTACTCTAGCAGTTTATTTTCTTCAGGATAAACTCAGGATTCCTTTACACTATTCCTCAGCCAATTCTTCTCTGTCCATTTAGATCACTCCTTTTCTCTCTCTCTCTCTCTCTCTCTCTCTCCCCCCCCCCCCCCGACCCAAGATATTAAAGGCAACTTGACAATGCATGCATGGCTACCTACACTGTTTCTTTGCAATACCTAAGCACTATACTCTGTCTATATCATGCTCTAGACTTCTGCAAAGCTTATGGATAACTTGATTCTTGTACACATGAACTAGCAGGTCAAGTTTGTCTGGAGCAAATGTTATTTACAAATGAGGAGAAGGTTATATATAAATTTACACTCTTGTTCGAGGTACATAAGGCTTTATGGTTGCTTTATGTTCTTTCTGATGCTATCACCAGATTTGGTAATATATTCCAGTCTGAAAGACTTGGCTTAAATTTACATCTCCCCGATGACACATATGGCTAAGTACTTTTTTTAGATTTTTCTTAGCTTTATAGATTACCTAATCATGGCACATTTGTTCCAGTCTTTTGTTGATAGTTCTTTGGAGTAGTTTGTGCTTTTCTGATTCATTTATATGAGATCTTTATTAATTCTGCATATGAAATTGTTACTGGACTAAAGTCTGATTGTCTGACTACATTTAAGCCCAATGGACAGCAGCTGTAGCTTGCAGCAAAGGAAGTGAAGACTTGTTTTAGGAAATGGCCAGGCCCAGAGACACAGATGAGCTGATGTTCAAAGACCTGGCTCGCAGATGGCTTACAGGGGATGGGGTATATAGAATGGAAAGATCATTAATCATGGTGACTAAGGGAGTTTGTCATGGTCAGGGTCCTTGTCTTTATTGATTGGTCAGTGCTAGGATAGGGGATAACTGATCAGCTCATCTGGTTCTGTTATCAATCAAGGTGTCCCTTCTTCTGGTTTCACTGCTTTCTTGGACCTGGAGCTGAAACAAAACTGAGGCTTAGATGTTATCTCTAGTTGGACTAAAATTCTGTCTCTGTGACCAACACACCCCAAGCCTTTGTTCCTCAAATTATTTGATGTGGATCAGACACTCATTTTCCTGAGGGCTTAATGCTTAAGGGAGTGGATGTACAAGGGAGAAGGAGGCAGGTGAGGCAGGGTAATAGATGAGGCCACTTTGAATCAAGAGAACAGAGAAAAGGTCATATTAAAGAAATGAAATTTCCATGCAATTACAATATCTTTGCTAGTTCTGTGAATGGCACAAAACCATATTTTCCTGCTTGGTAGCTTGCATTTAGGTCTCAATAATGTCTTTTGAGGAATAGACAAACTAAATGATAATGTAGTCAAACTTATGCATCTTTTCCCTTATGGTGAATTTTTTGTGTCTTGTTTAAGAAATCTTCCTCTACCCCAAATTATTCAAATGTCCTCATATATAGTCAGGCACTTTTGATGTTTTGGAGCTTATTATTAAACTTCATCATCATATTTAAACACCTTCTTTCTCTCTCTTTTTCCTTTTTCTTTTATTTTGTGTCTTTGAGCTTTCAGCTAGGATCATTTTCCTCTGACTGAAGGGCATTCTTCAGAAGTTACCTTAAGACAATTCACTAGAAATTAACTTTCCATTTCCTTTTAATATTTTTACTTTTATTTTAATTTTTATCTGTGTGTATAAAATTCTAAGGTTGATTTTATTTTTTCCCAATACTTCCACCAATGTTTTGTTTCTTGTTTTTGCTGATGATATCAGTTACCAACTCTCCTTAATGTGAAGGCAATCTGTATTTTCATTTGCATAATTTAAGATTTATTTTTGTCTTTATCTTCAGTTTTACTCTTTAGGTGTGAATTATTCTAATTTTTCATTTGCTTTGCTTGAATTGTAATGAGGCTCTTAATTTATTGACTGGTGTTTTCTCAACATTTATAGAAAAAACTCAGCTACTCTTTTTTCTTATATAGCCTCTGCCCATTTTCTCTGTTTTCTCCTGAGATTTCAAATAAACTTATTTTTTGTTAACATCATGTTCATTTTAAAAAATTTTACCTTTAAAGAAGTATTTAGTAGATGATATAGATTTAAGAAAAAGAATTAAATCAAAGTGAATATGTAATCATGAAGATAATGTGAGTTACCTAAAATATTGTGGAAATTTGGAAGAAGATCAAAGAAGGTCTTATGAGAACATGGTCACTATGTTGGGTCTTGAAGAGTAAATAATGGAAAAGTTCAAACAGATTTTTCAGGCATTTTTCTGAAATAAAGTGCCCAAAATAAACATTATATTACTAAATTCACACTAATTTTGATCTATTTTGTGTTGATAAGCATAAATAAATATTTTAAGTTAAATATCTAAGTTTGTTGACATAGGCACAATCAAATATTTTCAATAACTTTATATGAATAATTATTATCACATTAACCAAGTATTCATTGTATATTTTTTCATATTTTACACTTTTTGTATTTCTTCTATTATCATTTCGCCACTTTATACCTTCCTCTGCCCAGCAGTCACCACACAATGATGATTTTTGTCCTTTTGTTTCTTTCTATAGCTTTTAAATCTTTTTCAGTTTACTAATTCCCTTTTGTGCTGTGTCTAATCTGTTCCTCAGTGTATCAATGTAATTCTTAAGTTATTATATATTTTATTTATATAATTTCTACTTGGTTCTTTTATAAACTTACAATGTTTCTAGATTATATATTTAAGTTTATTGTTAAAATTTTTAAACTGGATTTTATTCTCAAAATAAAATAAGATTGATAATCCTGGTGGGAGTGTTACTGTTCTATGTTATTTCTATTCATTCTCATTTTCTTTTTTGTATGCCATGTTATCTCTAATTGTTTACTTGATATTTATTTTTAAAATGTTTATAACAATAATTACATGACTAGGATGATATTGCTTTACTGTAGAGTAGAAAGCTTTATGTTTTTGTGAGACACCCAGGTAATGGTGAGCTGCAGTCCATACGTTAACTAGTAAAGTGTAGCGCCTTAAATTCCCAGCAAAGCAATGGAGAAGGCCATTATCCTACCTATCCTACATGCCTGGAGGAACAAGAAGAAACATAAGGGCACTTTAGCCTCTTAGTCTTCATGTCAAGATGGAAAAATTCCCAAAGCAATGTATGACTCGAGGTGCAATCTCATATCTTTAAGTTATAGTTCCTTTTAGGACATTAGCTAGACAATCTCTCACTGTACTGTTATCTCTTTCAGGCTTTAAAAATATATTCGTTGTTTGCTCACTTTGGCAGCATGTGTACTAAAATAGATTAAAACAATCCAGTGTTGTTTTGTGTGTTTGTTGTTTGTTTTACTTCTTCAGTGGGAGAGTTCAAATTATCTGATCCATTAGAAAAATGGTTTCTAGATCTCTTAAAAAATAATCAAAATTATTTTGTTTCATTTTGATAATACAAATTATATTACAAGCATACAATAGTTTATAGATAAGCAATTGGTATCATAAGTTCTAGACATTTTATGGTAATAAGTTAGTATATATCTTGGTATCCCTAAATTGGGTAAGCATTAACATTTATTTTGAAATCAACTACTTCAGAACGTCCCAATAGTTAAGGATTTTGTCCTTGAGTAATTGTCATTTTCTAATTGTAAGAATAACTAATTTACCCCACCTAGAATTCCTAAGTATCTATTAGAGATGTCCTACTGATTTCAGTATTTTATTATTATCTGCTTTTAATTAGTAATTTCTTTCAGTGAAATAGAGAAGAGGACAATGCATGTTATTTTAAAATATTACTGATAAAATTTCTTACAGGCTTCATTCTTCTTCTTCTTCTTCTTTTTTTTTTTTTTTTTTTTTTAGAGATATTTTATTTATTATTTTCAGAGAGAGGAGAAGGGAGAGAAACATCAATGTATGATTGCCTTTCACCCGCCTCGGACTTGGCTTGCAACCTGGTTATGTGCCCCAGCTGGGAATCAAACCTTCAACCTTTGGATTCCCAGGCCAGGGCCTTACCCACTGTGCCACCAGCCAGGGCACAGGCTTCATTCTTATAATAGAATTTATAAGCATGATTAAGGCAATAAGATTATGAGACTAGTATTTAAATTAAATGAAATTTTCAACATAATCTAAATTTAGAAATTTCCAAAAGTATAAGTATATATAGAGATAAAATTCTGTTTATGATAAATTATGTTCTTATGATTTTGAGATAATGTATTTTCAATCAAAATTACTAAAATTTTCATTTTCTTAACAGGTATTTCACAAATATTCATTTTTTGTTTGCATTCTGTTCTATTTTAATGTAGCACATACTAGCATACTATTTTTACCCAAATTCCTATTACTATTTTTATTATCTAGTTTCTATTGGAACAAAGGCTTTCTGACTACTTACTCCTGGGGTTGAAGTTGTACTCAACTATACTTATTTCTTTGGCTTCAGATTCTGCCAGAGAAAACTTATAATGTTTTATTCCTTTAAAGTAAGCTCTTAATATTTCTCTAAGCCAAGTTGTGAAAATGATAAAGGGATCCACAGGGGGAAGCTATTTTACTTGCTCTCAGCTTTCCTGAGTAATCAAAAGAAAAAAAAGCTGGTCTAGAAATAGCATTAATAGTCTTCATTCATAACATGAGATCAGAGGTAATACCATAGCTTGAGCTTCTATTTTTTTTTTTTTTTTTTTTTTGAATACTTGACAGAGCCTCTGATAGGAAGCAAAATGTATATATCAGAGGCAGTACTGAAGTAGATTTGGAAAACTAAGTATTACGTGCTACACCTTGCCTCTATGTATTTGTCGGGGAATCAGATTACTTTTTTTTTTTTTTTAAGATTTTATTTATTTTTAGAAAGAAGGGAAGAGAGAGAGAGGCAGAGAGGGAGAGAGACATCAATGTATGGTTGCTTTTCACCTGCCTCCAGCCACAGACTTGACTGGAGACCTGGTTTGCAACCTGGTGATGTGCCCTGGCTGGGGAATCGAACCTGTGACCTTTGGGTTTGCAGGCCGGCACCTTATCCACTGTGCTACCAGCCAGGGCTCAGATTACTTTTGATACTTTGCAATATATGTGTGCATTATCATCGGAGCTGAAGCGATGGGGAGGGCTACTAAAATGATGGATGTTATAGTTACACAGCAGTTGTTTGTACATTAACCAGCATAAGAAGTTTATTGGTAGATTGCTGTAGAATAAATTGTGCCTTCATTTATGTGTATTTATAAAATATAGATTAACTATGATTGATAAATAATTATTTTCAATATTTTCTTTGAAACTCCTATTTCTAAACAGCTGCAATCAACCAAATATACATAGACACTCAGAGACAAAAGAATAGCTCTTAAAATCAGTTTTAAATTCATTTATAGGTTAACACATAGTTAGTTTCAGGATATGAATGCATTTCTAGACATAGTCACCATTTCTCTATAAAAGTTATAAATATGTTTTTAAAGTATTTTATTCATTAAAACATTCTTGATAAAGGAATTTGAGAATAAAAATGTTTAACATTTGTGATTTTGTGAGATGAAATCTTTGCTTATTAATAGCTATCAGAAAGATTAGAAAGATGAGCATGACAGTAATGTAGGTAAAATGAATCTTGCTCCTAAATTATTTAAAGAAAGCACTACTTGATATTGGTAAGTAACAAGTGAACATAATTGAATTTGTATATGTAGTTTTATATAATATATTAGAGAAGAAGTGAAATGTAGCATGAACATGAAATATGCAGTAAAGAAAATCTGAAGAGTTTCAAAATGCATATCATTATTTAATAATACATATTGCTGAGATGGTCTTGAAAATCATTTTAAAATGTAATCTCCAAATTAATGAGGAAGCTTTCCTGTGAATGTTAATATCCCTTGGGTGGGTAGTAATTCTTATTTCTAATTATGCAACCTCTCAAAAAGTCACAATTTAGAACTATGTCCCATATAATGTTGTGCCAAATCTCAGCATTTATTCTAGCATGTTCACATTAACTAATTAGCATTGTAATGTGTAACTACCAAGAACACAACCAGTTTGAATGGCCTGGGACCTAATACCAGATGCAGGAGGTCAGTGAGGAGATTCCAAGGTGACTTAATAGCAGTTGTATTTTAAAATGTCAGAATAGTCAATGGGAACATGCAGTTTTTAGAACCAGATGTCTCATGATCTCTTACATGATTGTATGAGGAACCGGAAACTAAAATTTAGGAATGTTATTGGAAAATAATTAATTATTCTTATATGATACTTTACATGATGTTATTTCTTTTATCATGCCTTTTCTTCCCATAGTTTATAGTGTTAAAATACATAATTGGTCAAATATAGTTTTGTTTAGTGCTTTTATGTAAGTATAAATATCTATAATAGAATCAGTAGGAAAGAAAAGCAGATTGAAAATATTTCTTACATTCTTATTATTCAGGAAACACTGGAAATGTGAATGTGGGTAACTGTCATTAGGGAGCATTACACTGTCAATACAAATGTCTAAGCAAGATGCTTATTATCAATGTGATTTTTTTCAGTAGTAAAATGACCAAAAAATAAATTTGAGTTGAGTGCCTCTTATAGGGATTTACAATTTCAAAAACATGTCTACCTCCTTTTTTGGCAACACAAAACAATAACTTAAATAATATTGGCTTTCGGATAGAGAGAGTAGAAATTATATAGCAAAACCTAAGTGTCAGTTTATTTCTACTTTCATCAGGTGCTGGTGTGGCAGCCAGAGGTCCAAGATATCAGAGATCACAACTTTAAGTTAACAGGCATTTGGAGGATTTTCCTGACGTTTTGATACAAAGATGTGTTTCATTTTTTTTTTAATCATTATTATTTGTGATAGTACCAAAAAGCTTAAATAACTATCGACTATTTTATAAATATTTTACAAAATTCATTTGGTTAGTGTTTCTTTCTCTCTTTAGGAGGAAGAGGACTCAGAAATAGAAAATGGTGGAATGGTGAAAGGAAGTAGGGTGGGGGTGTTGTGAAGGAGACAGCCATGATTGTACCCGATCATAATTAGTACAAATTATAAACCACCACTTTCTTCACTTCACCCCTCATGAAAATGTCATCAACCACAACAAAGAAACAGAGGACAGTTATCGTGCCCCAGTCCACCATGGAAATTTTAAAATAGTTATTTGTGATATTTCTAACCTGGCTAAGATTCAGCAAATTCACAATGCAAGACTCAGTCATGGCCTTAGAAGTTAGAGTGTCTGTGAATGTCAGCTAAAAACTAAAAGGCAATTTTCAACTGGATGAGAATTGGTAGGGTTGTTCGAGTCATCTCTCAGGATAATGGTCCATGACAGAGTTGTTAATTCCCATAGTTGGTAAGGATTGTCAGAAAATAGGGGGAAAAAAAGCCAGACCCAGATTTCTAATCATATTTTTGGTTCAGCATAATTATTAGAAGAAATGTAGCCAATGTTCAGTTTAAAATATGATATTTAACTTTAAAATTCAAAGATCATGAAATGCCTGCATGTACCAATACTATCTGAGGGCACCTGAGAGAATTTCACTTAATTGCTATTTGGTTGGCGAAGTTCAGCTTTTCCTCCTTCAACTTTGCAAATAAATCTCATTTCTTTAGAGTCAATTTATGTCTCCCAGCATAATGATGCATTTTATCTATGCAGCTATGCTAGTGTTCTCTGAAGGCGGCCAGCAAAATGATCTCACCTCACCTATAATATAAATCTATCAGTAAATAAACTACATCACTTTTATTTCAATGCCAATGATGCCGTACATGTTGATTTGGAAGTTAAATAATGTATTTCTCTTTGTGGTGCAACTGCCAGGCTTATTCTAACTCTACCTCTGATATTCATTTCATGTTTAATAATTCTTTGCTTCATTAGGATGCTTGTCAATCAAATTGAAATGTCATTTTGACTTATTGGGAACAGTTTACTCTTAGTTCATCAGAAGTTGTTTTCTATTTCAGTTAAATCATAAGCCTTCGTTACTGGCATTTAAAAACTGTGTACAAAACTATGTGCTCATCAACAGTACGGACCCTTTGTCTCTGCAGAGGTGGTCCAGCTGAGTCTGCCCGAGGACCAGAGACTGAGCGTCACAGCCGCAACTGTGGGGCAAAGTGCGGTTCTGAGCTGCGCAGTTCAGGGCGCGCTGCGGCCGCCCATCATCTGGAAAAGGAACAACATCATTCTAAACAATTTAGATTTGGAAGACATCAATGTGAGTACATGAATAATTGTACCTTTGTAATTGGTGTATTTCACGCGGTACACTCTAGACTTTGCGGAGTCTCAGGAGTTTAGCAGATGTTGCATGTAGTGGAGGAGAAGAAAGTTGTTGGAACTTCGTCACATTCGTTCTAGTGACTGAGAGGTGTGCTATGGGTCTTCTGAAGTTACCTCGTTATCCAAATCACTTGTTCAGGTGCAGTTAAGCAGGTTACAGAGCCCTGGGATGGGTATGAAATCAAGTCAGCTTAAACCACAAACGTCTGACTATCAGGCTTTCTCTAATTTCCAATAATTAAATTGCGTTTGCTATTTTGCCCGAGCCACACTCTATAGCTTGTGAAGTGTTAAAGTGGGTAAAGACAGTTTTTGCCTTGAAAACTTTATGATGTGTCAGGAGTAATAAATATTAATCAACCAAATAAAAGAGTTACTTTTCTAGAATGAAGAGATGTGTTTCTCCATGTTGGCCCATTCCTAGAAATTCAGAATCTAAACTCAATCCAATAGGGTGCAGCTCCAAAGGAGAAACAAAAACAGAACGAACTTCAGGGTGTTTCTTTCCTTCTTCTAAGCTGTCTGCTGAAAGTGAGCATCAAAAAGGGAACATCATTCTAGACCTTTAAAGGAGGAAAAAAATTACATTATGGGATGTCTATGAAATAAGGTGGGGCAATTCTTTTTCTGAATGATCTTGGGGTTTTATTATCTCTTTGCACATATATCTTGGTTATTTTAAATTATCAGTCAAGAAAGCCATTTCCTATCCCCTTATTCTTTGCTACCTTATAAAGAACTGTTAACAGACTCAAGAGCCATTTCTATTTGTTACATGTTACTAATTACTATTCTTGTTCAATGTCCTCAAATGATTCAAAAACAGGAAACTTTGTAATTTTAACATTTTTTTATTTTGATAAATGTTTTATAAATTTGCTTAGATCTTAGAACTTCCCTCAGAGAGTATATGAAGAATAATGTTTAATTTTTAATCTGTCAAGAACGTTGTGGCATAGAATTCTATAATCTCAGGAGCATTCAAGATCCTTTGAATGATATGGCCCTAGACAAATTCTACTTGGGGTTGCTTTATGCCTTACATCTACATTTTATGTATCTACACTTACGATCAATCTTTGCACCATTATTTTCAAGAAGCGCATGTATTCCAGATGCTGTGGTTTGGAAAATCTCAAAATTAGCTAATTTGAATTGTTTCAAAAATAAGGAAGTGTATGCTATGCATGATGTTCTTTCAAAAGTGGACCTATTTGTGCGCATGGATCTTGTAAATTAATTTGCTTACTTCCTAAATATATGTAAATATTAGATAAATTCTAGAATCAATTAACATGAATTTTATTCATGGATAAAATTATTTGGGGTACATTTCATAGAGTTGATACATTTTGAGACTTTTAAAAGCACTTCTAATATTTAAAAAGTTTCCATTTCATTTCAAGCTATATTTAATTAAGTTGACAAGACTTGAAATAAAACTGCAGAGAATATCCAAAGATATCCTTGAAAGGATAAATATTAATTCCATTTCCCAATATATCCCTGGTGTTTCTGTTAAAGTACTATGACATCAACTGTAGGTAAAATGTGAACTAAAATGGTTGTAAAATATTATTTATTGTATTTTGTTTTATATTTACTTATATTTAAAGAAGGCTTTCAGCCCTGGCTGGTGACACAGTCGATAAGGTGCCAGCCTGAGAACCCAAAGGTCACTGGTTCGATTTCCCAGTCAGGGCACATAACCAGGTTGCAAGCCAGGTCTCCAGGTCCGTAGCTGGAGGCAGGTGAAAGGCAACCATACAGTGATGTCTCTCTCCCTCTCTGCCTCTCTCCCTTCCCCTCTCTCTAAAAATAATAAATAAATAAAATAAAGAAGACTTTTGCCATTTAAATAACATGAGTCATATAAACTCTGGAGTGGCCAATGTTCAGTTTCAACAGATCTTCAGTTACCAGCCTCAATTGCCGCTAGTCCATCTTTCTTCTCTCCTCATTCCCCAAGCCTAGTACTCTTCTCTTCTGGATACACTGTGAGCTTCCTCATAGCTTTATTAAATACCCTTTCTGCTTAAAGCTAGCTAGAATGGGCTCTATTGTATGCCAATAAGAATATGTCTAATTAATTTTTTGTATCTTATATGTACAGAAACATCTGTAATTATATCTTCTTAAAAGGTATATTTTTGTTGCTAGGTATGGATTTCTGATGTGTTGAAAGATCATGATGATTTTATTATGGTAACTTGCATTCTCATTTTTTTTCTAGGCAAAACGCAAACTTCAGAAATAAATCAATTTTATATTTTATTAGTTTTTAAACATTTTTATAAAGTGGGTTTAATTCTCATCAAATTCTGTAAAGTTAAATTTATATGTTTTTCATGTCAGAGAAAATCGGTGACAATTTACAATAGTCTTTCTGATTCTTTAACATACATGAGAGTTAGTACGTATTTACCTGGTCAATACATAAAATATTTTTATTGCAAAAGATTAAAATAATAGATTTTCTTTAAAATAGCATAACTAATACTCTGTATTCACTTATTTCTTTCTTACATGTGGAAGAGTTAATTATGCTTTCATTAATTGCAAGCATAATTTTATTTAATAGAATGGATTCATATTACTACTCATTATGTCACTATCTCATTATCTCATTAGCCCTAAAAACAACTTCATGAAGCCGGAAATCTTATCCTTCACTTACCCTGTAGGGATTTATGCTATAAGCATTTAGCTCAAGGTGCAGCTGGAATATTTACAAGAACTTGACTGACCCTAGATAAACTTAAACATTGTGTAAAAGTGAGATTTTTGTAGTTTTGTGTTGCCCTTTGGAAAGTATATTTCAAATCATTTTAGCCCTATGTATTATAACTAGATTTAATATCTTCCGCTAGTATGTGTGGGACTGATTGATATTCAGTTGATGTTTGAAGACTTTCATTTTCCTGTCTTCTGTTTTGTATCAAATTAATAAAGGGACATCACTGAACTATCAGAGAGAGTATGACAGTGGTTTGCAGCAAGGGCTAGGGTTACAGACTGTCTAGATTTCAATTAATATTCAGTCTCTTGGGAGCGATGTGCCCTCAAGCAAGTTATTTTACTTCCCTATGCTCCAGCTTCCTAACTATAAATAGAAGATAATAAAATAAACTCATTGTGGTGTGTGTGTGTGTGTGTGTGTGTGTGTGTGTACTACTGAGATAAGCCTTTTAAAGATGATTGCACTCTATAAGGCTCGCTGCAAATGTTCAATTAAACTAGGTCCTTTGTTGTTTCTTCTCTCCTCCTTCTCTACTTTTTTCCTCCTCTCCCTCCTCTCTCTCTCTTCCTTTTTGTTCTTTTTCTCCTAATATATATTTGAAGAAGCAAAGATATACCTCATCTGCCTAAAACAAAAGAAATTCAATGTTAGGATACCTATAGTATTAAGGAAACTCACAAGAAATGCTAGAACCCAAATTTTTTTTTAAAGATTTTATTTATTATTTCCAGAGAGAGGAAAGGAGAGAGACAGAAAGGGAAAGAAACATCAATGTATGGTTGCCTTTCACCTGCCTTCAGCTACAGACCTGGCTGGAAACCTGGCTTGCAACCTGGTTACGTGCCCTGGCTGGGAATTGAACCAGTGACCTTTTGGGTTCACAGGCTGGCACCTTATCCACTGTGCTACCAGCCAGGGCTAGAACCCAATTTTATCCAATTACAGCAAGTAAAACTGGAAGACAATTTTTTTCTATTCAGTCCAGCTCCAGGGATCATGCTAATTTATTTCTCTGTTAGCAGACTGGTATTAATCCCTGCTCTGGAGCTGAGCCATTAAATTCACTCAACTACTGTATACATATATTCACCTATTTTCCTTTGCATGTATGTCCTCAAGCCTCTTTCTGCCCAAATTCCTGGCAGTGATAATTGGCTTATTTTGATCATCCTGTTTGGGGTGGAAGTTGTCACGCAAACTGCAATTCTGGAATTATTGTGACTGGTCCTGAGTGCTAATGCTGGTCTGATCAGCTAAGCCCAGGGGACACAGGTGTGAGCTATAGAACATAAATGTCCCTATCAACCTTACTTTTTATTATCTGGTTCCTAGTGTCGAAGTTG
This sequence comes from Noctilio leporinus, assembly GCA_004026585.1. Lineage (NCBI taxonomy): Eukaryota > Metazoa > Chordata > Mammalia > Chiroptera > Noctilionidae > Noctilio > Noctilio leporinus. Next base: position 134,950 of record PVIW01000726.1, read on the forward strand.
TCTTTGGTAGGAAAGCTGAATTAAGAAAGGCAGGGCAAACAGAGACAAAGATGCAGGTTTGAGAGAAACCGCATTAGAAAATAGAGTTGGCTGGCAGGATTGGCAGTCAACGTGAAGGAATAAGAGAGGTTAAAGCACAGGGGTGTTTTAGATGTGCTCGCTTTCCCAGGAACATTTTCAGGAAGGCTTTGGATAGCAGAGATTTTTTTTTTTTTTTGAAAAATTATTATTGATTTTAGAGAAAGAGGAAGAAAGAGTGAGGGAGAAATATCAATTTGTTGCTCTACTTATTTATGCATTCATTCACTGATTTTTGTATTTGCCCTGACTGGAGATGAAGCCTACACTTTTGGTGTGTTGGGATGATGCTCTAACCAACTGAACTAACCAGTCAGGGCCAGATAGCAGGAATTTTTTATTTCCTTGTTTCTGAGAGAAATTAGGTCTAAAAATCCTAACCATTATTTTGTGTATCTGATTAATAATATCTGTACTTTTTCACCATTCATTATGTTATAATCTTGTCTTTATTCAACATTGACATCAAATTATATCATACCAACCTCAATTTCATTGCTAATTGTATAACTTATTAGCTATGATTGAAGCATTTATCTATAAAAGGAGGGATTATTATAAAATCCAATAACATATACCAAGTGTTCAATAAAATATTATTTCTTTTATAACTATTAGTAGCCTAATTCAATGTGACATGTCTAAAAACAAATGTAAACTCTCATGAAAATATTATTTCTTTGAAAATACCTAATATAGTATGTAGTATTAGGACTTTTAACAACTTTACAGATAAATTTACTAGATAAAATATAGAGCTCTTGGGTAATTTTGAATTTCAGATATATAATAAAAATTTTTCCTATAGGTATGTGGCATACTAATACAAAATGTATACTTGTCTACCTGAATTTCAACTTTAATTAGGTGTCATATTTTATTTGCTAAGACTAGCATTCTATTTGCATGAAACTGAAATTGGTTTGAATACTGTATTAAGACATGATTCTACAAATGATACTATGGTTTATATCACTAAGCTTAAAAGTTTGAACTGTTCATGTGAATTTAATCCATTCCTTTGCATGTTTTTATAGTTTTCTCATTCTTAGTATTTGCTCCATAATTTGTTTTCCACATCTATCCAACCTGTGTACAACTGTACAAAACATAGTGGACTAAAACCAGTTTATTTTTCCACAGAACGTACTGTTCACAAAGCAGCTGGAACTTTTGGCATTCTAAGAGCATGACTTTCATTCTCAGGGTTCAAGAGGGCTGTCGAAGCTCCAGTCACCAATTTATATTCCATGAATCTATAATCCAGGTTCATGGCAATACAAAACAGGTGAAAGATAATGTGCTTATTCCTGGGAGCCCCATAACCGTTTATGGGTCACTGATGAGTAATAACTGCAGTAACTGTACTAGGGAAACTAGTAAATACCATCGTTTAGATAGGCACTCTGCTCGGCCTTCTATTACAAAGGAGAAATAGAAGAGCAATCTCTACTTCTCAATAAAAGGCCATCCAAGAGGATGTAATGTGTCCCTCTTTATACATTTTGTTTCTTCATTTTTCTGCATTGATTAAATATGATTATCCATCTGAATTCCAATCTAAGAAACTCTGGCCCTGACTGGTGTGGCTCAGGGGGTTGAGTGTCATTCCACAAATCAAAAGGTTGTCTGTTTGATTCCTTTGCCAACTTGGTTCTTGGTTGGGGGCATGTGAGAGACAGTAAATTGATGTTTCTTTTACACATGCACATTGCTGTCTCTCTCCCTCTCTTTCTCCCTCTCTTCCCCTCTCTTTAAAAATAATTAAATAAAACCTTTAAAAATATTTAAGCAGTTCTGCCAACCATTACTATTTCTTCCGTAATTATGTCAGCCTTCAACTCATTTCTTTGTTTTGTTTTACATTTTTATAGGCCTTTCCTTAACTATTCTACTACATTTTTTACCCAGTATGATAAGTTTTTGTCTGGATCATTCTTAAGGTAGTTCTACCCCAGACTGTTAGCTGCTGAAAAGGAGTAGGGGAGAAGATAGGATGAAAGATGGTGAAGGGATTAAGCAAAGAACACATATGCACAACCCATGGACAAGGCCAGCAATATGGGGATTGACTTGATGAGAGGAAACCCTGGGGCTAGGTGGAGGTGGGCAAGGGGAAGAAAAAGCACAAACAACTAAAACAGCATAAACAAAAATATTTATTAAAGTTCTGTCCCTGTTACTCAATTTTCACATTTAAAGCAGTATGAAAATACAACTTTTTCCCTTGAATTTTAAAGTTCTTACATATACGAAAGGGGCATTTTTACCTTATAGGTTATTCACTAGTAACAGAACCCAAAGTATTTATCATCAATAAAAATAATTTAATTAACAAGATTTCACCTTAACTTTTTAGAAACCTACAGTGCTTTCTCTTAATTTAAAACATATTAGAATATACCATAAAAACTAGTTATTTAAGCCCTGGCTGGTGGCTTAGTGGATAGGCACCTGCCTGCGAACCCAAAGGTTGCTGGTTCAATTCCCAGTTGGGACACATAACCAGGTTGCAAGCCAGGTCTCCAGCTGGGGCCGTGACTTGAAGCAGGTGAAAGGCAACCATACATTGATGTTGCTCTCCCTTTAGTCCTCCCTCCCTGCCCTTGTCTCTAAAAATAATGAATAAAAATTTTAAAAAATACTAGTTATTGAAAAAGAAAGCTATTGACTTTTCTTCTCTAGATAATAAAAATTCAATTTGTTTTCCCTTTCAACTAAAAATGTGGACATTGAATGTTGTAATATAATACACCATTTGCCATGTCATTTTGTTTTATCACTAGTTTTTTTTTTTAAATATAAACCTGAGGCCATTGTGACTCTTAAAATCCAAGTATAATCAGAGAATGTTTATGATTTAAAATCTTCCAAGCCAAATAAAGTGAGCACTGTCATGGTTGAGCAAGTTGAATTTTGAGGAAGTTAAAATTTTTCAGAAATATACAATATGTAACAAACATTCATTTTCCACATAAATATATGATACAGTTTTAATACAGATTGTTAAATTGGTGAAATTGCATATGATCATAAATATTGCTGAACAGTGTGTTGCTTTAAAATGAATATTATTACTAAATTAGTACTTTCTGCATATAATAGAGCGTATTGCAATTCACTTATTTTAAGTCTTGAAATAATTAACTTAAAATATATTTTAAATGACTTTGACTATATTCTTTAGATTTATAAATAGCAATTTGTAAAATGAAATGTCCAAATGTTAATGGGGGAAGGAAATATTCATATTTCAATTTGTTGAGTACCTGGTGATTTCATTTTTTAAGTTTAGGTTTAGTTTTTAAAATTATGAAAGATTGCATTGCTTAAATAAGTTTATAAGGGCTATTAATATGAAAACATGACTTCACTATGACAATTTCTTTTGCCTTTCACTAAGGACCTTGGCTACATAACTGCTCTTAAGTTGATGAAGCATGAATTTTTCCACTTTTTATTATGTCTCTGCTCTCATGGTTTTAAGTACTATATTTAAATTAATAAAATTTAAATATACATACATAGTTCTACTTGAAACTTTTCTTCTCAGTACCATTTTTTTTTTTCATCCGAATGTACAAAATTCAAAGCAATATCCTTATCCCAAAACCACAACATTTGCAGTGTTTCTTATTCCATGGAAACATAGCCAGAAAACTGAGATCTGCTAGAGTTCTCTCAATTTTTTCTCAAATCTAATCTGCCACAACATTTGCAAATTTAACTTTTTTTATGTATCATTCTGTCACCTCTTTTCTACTATGGCTGTCTTAGTTTAAGCTGTCTCATTTCTCACCTTCAAACTTTATTCTTGACTACTGAGAAAGTACTTTCCTTTAAGCCTGCACTTCTGTTCCATTGATCTCCATGTCTGTTTTTATGCCAGTGCCATGCTGTTTTTATTACTATGGTCTTATAGTATTGTTCGATATCTGGTAGCATGATTTTTCCAGTCTTCTTCTCTCTCAAGATTTCTGTGATTATTTGAAGTCTTTTGTGGTTATAAATAAGTTTTTGGAATATTTGTTCTAGTTCTGTGAAATGTGCTATTGGCTTCTTGATAGTAATGGCATTGACTCTATAGGTTGCTTTGGGTAGTATGGATAGTTTAATGATGTTAATTCTTCCTATTCAATAACATGGTATATGCTTCCACTTGTTTGTATCTTCCTCAATTTCTTGTAATTTTTTTCAAGTACAGATCTTTTATTTCCTTGGTTAAATTAATTTCTAAGTTCCTTATTTCTTTAGTTGCAGTTGTAAATGGAATTGTTTTCTTAGTTTTTCTGGTAGTTCATTATTGGTATATACAAATACCAGATTTCTGAATATTAATTTTATACGCTGCTTTGCTAAATTTATCTGGCCTAATAGTTTTTTTTTGGTGGAGTCTTTAGGGTTATCTATATACAGTGTCATGTTATCTGCATATAATGGCAGTTCTACTTCTTCCTTTCCAATTAGAATGTTTTCTATTTCTTCTTTTTGTCTGGTTGCTGTGGCTAGAACTTCCAGTACTAGGGTGAATAAGAGTGGTAAAGGTAAACCTCTCTGTCTTGTTCCTGACCTTATGAAAGAGGCTTCTAGTTTTTGCCCAGGGTTTAATGTTGGCTGTAGGTGAGTCATATATGACCTTTATTATATTTAGGTATTTTCCCTCTGTTCCCACTTTGCTGTGAGTTTTTAGTATAAATGGCTGCTGGATTTAATCAGATGCTTTTTTCTGCATCTATTAATATGACAGTGTAAGTTTTTCCTTCATTTTGTTTACGTGGTGTAGCATGCCTTTATGGTTATATAATATTTGACAATGTAGGAAAGGACATACAATGGGAGACAGTTTGTTCAATAGATATTAGGAAAACTGGCAGATACATGTAAAAAATAAAATTTGACTACCTCCTTACACCATACACAAGGATCAGCTCATGATGGATTGAAGATTTAAATGTAAGGCTCACAACCATAAAATCCTAGCAGAAAATGTATGCAGTAGAATCTCAGACATTTCTTGTCTTGGTATTTTTTATTTATCTCCTCAGGCAAAGGACACACACACACTCACAGTAAACAAATGGAAACGCATCAATCTAAAATTTTCTTCATAGCAAATGAAACCATCAACAAAATGAAAGTGTAACCAACTCTATGAGAGAACAAATTTGCCAATGATACATCAAATAAGGGGTTAATATCCACAAGTTGTAAAGAATGTAAAGAACTCAAACAACTGAAAACAAAAGTTCATAAACAGTTCAATAACAAAGTGATGTTTCTTATATTTGAATTATGCATTACAGTAGTTTCCCTCATTTGCTTTGTTCCATAGATCCCAGAATATGGCTGTAAACTCCAGCTATACTACATTTTTTCCTACATATACATATCTATGAAAAAGTTGAACTTATAAATTAGAAATAGAAAGAGATTAACAACAGTAACTATAAAGTAGAATTATAACAGTATACCAATAAAAGTCATGTGACTGTAGTCTCTCTTCCAAAATATCATATTGTATTGCACTCACCTTTTCACTTAAAGGAAACATTTCACAGCTTCTCTTTGATGTACCTAAATTGCCAGAATCACCACTTGTGTTTCGGGGCTCTTATGAAATAAAGTAAGCGTTCCTTGAACACCAGCTCTGCTGTGTACCATGGTTGTCTGTCTGATAACCAAGACGGCTACTAAATGATTCAAAGGTGAGCAGTACATACAACGTGGAGTCTCTGGACAAAAGGGTGATTTGTATCCTGGACAGCACAAAGTGAGAGGCCATTGAGGTATAATCGCACTGCTCAGATGCCACTCAATCTAAACCTTACGAATTATTTATTTCTTAAAATTTTCATTTGATATATTTGGATGGATGTTGATTTAATATTTTGGGGTGGATGGATGGATGGATGTGGGTAAGTAAAACTGCGGAAACTGTGGATAAGGGGGGACTACAATGTTAGGTTGATTTGAAGACTTTTTGAATATTTAAAACATTACTAGGGATTTTATTTACTTACTGTAGCCATGTGCAGGATTATAAATCAGCTAATGCTTATTGGCAATCAATCATTTAAGTCTAGCACAGCTCAACAATTTCCAGATTCAATTTCTTTAATAACATTTCTCATTAAGCATATTGATTTTTTTTACTACAGCTTCAATTTAATCTCCTATTATATGCAATAAGGGGAGGGCAAGCAAAACATGAGGAGAGACACAACTTGGTCATTGTTTAATCTTCCTGCATTCAACAAATATTGACTTAACCGCTACACTTTTTCAGACATGCAGCTAAATGCTGAGGATATACTTAAAAGAGATATCATTTTAATCTTCAAAATCTCACAGATTGAAGGACTCAAAAAATAATTGCATTGCATTTAATAATACAGTGTTAAACTTTCACAAATGTATGTAGTTGTATGCTTTGTATACAGATATATAAAGAATAAAAAAGGAAAGCCCATTTTAAGTTTTCAGAGTTATAGAAGACATCTAGGAATGTACCAATCTTGGAGTTTAGGTGAAGGAGTGGTAAATAGGTGTTGTTGGGAAAGGCACTGAAATAGCATGGTGCATTCATGAAGTGAAAGACCCCTGGTATTTCTAAGAGTAAGCAAAAGTAATAACTTAAAGGGCTTAGGTAATAAAAGTAATAAAATAATACTTTTGCCCTTCCCTTTATTACATAAAACTAGACTTCTGCATTTGATTATAGACATTTACATTTATAGCATATTATATAACATAATGATTATATTATATGAACACTTAATACTTATTCATCACTATACTATGTCATTTAAAAATATATTAATTCATTTCTTCCTCAAGGCAAGACTTATGTAAACCAATACATTCTTACCCATACACAGGATGATGCTGAAGTTGATTTTTAACTGCCTAACTTCAATAATAATTGTGGGTCTCTCTGTAGTTTATTTTGTAGTCATGCCATTCTGTATATGCAGATAAAACTATAATTTAAACAAATAATTCATCTATAAAGTTTTAAGCAGAGGACAACAGTAAGCACCATTTAAAGAATAGATGTACAGTTTATGTCGATTGGTCTTACAACCCCCCTAATGTACCTATAGTCCCTTTCACAATAAACTTGCCATTGCCTTGAATTATAGTTTAATTTCTTCCTAGCCTTTTAAATGATGCCCAGCTTGTGAGAAATATATTGACTACAAAATTTATTTTTAACATTCCAAGGGAAAATTAGAGTGGAATAATCGTTTCCAAATACCAATAATCATAGGGTATAAAATCAAAATCTTCTTACATAATGAAAGACATAATAGAGAACTTTTAATATAGAAAGATAATCACTTCAATAATTATTACCTTATATTTTTCTTTTTTGTTCAAGGAGCAAAAGTTACAGTTTGATCTCAAATAAAGAAACAGCATCATAGATATTTTTGATCTGTAACAATACCTATCTAAGCTACTAACATTATAATTCTGAGCACTCAGTATTTGAGAATGAGACATTTAAGAAGGATATTAGAGTTGATTAACCAAAGAGAAAAAAAAGTTGTAAAACATCCAATTTTGTTGTGCTTTCAAGGATTTGTTGTGTTTTTATCTGTTCAGTTAGCAAGGTTTTGGCAGAGGTAGGAAACATTTTCTTTCTAACTGTATACACTATTGAAATTAGACAAGGGAATAAAAACACTATTAATAAAGAACACTTTTTTGTCACTCAAAAAATGATTCAGAGTATATGAAATGAAAGTTACATCAATGAAGCATGGTAATTGGCAATTGCTTATAAATGACTGTTTTTCCTCTTGAAAATTAGTTGTATTTATGATATAGTACATAACTCAAGAAAACACTCTCAGATTTATATAACCAATGGTCAAACATATTTATACTGACATTATTATGATTCCTAAAATTTTTGTCAATGAGGAAAATTCATTGTGATTTTATGACATTTGCCTAAAAAGTAATAAACTAGCAATTGTCCAGATGGAGTTTATTAATGGCTCTCTGATTGTATTTATTTTTACTTCACAATGGCATATTTACATCTAATAATTTAACTTGAAAGTGCTTCTTCAATAACTTATCAATGAATGTTAACAAAGAGTCAACAAATATGTATGAATTTATGGCATTGGATATATTTTACAATATATATTTCTAAAGTTAATAGATGTAAGATTACTAATTATGAAAAGAAAAATTGTGGCATCAAAATAAATACAGTCCTCACTGGATTGCCACTATGTGTCAAAGATGAGGAAGCACAACTTTTTTAGAGAGAACAAACTAAGATAAACCTGCTTGCAATGATATATTGGTTCATTCTCTGTGCTGGGTAATTAGAGGGCTATGTTCAGGCTAATGCTTTAGAATCAATTGCTTTGACACAATGTATCAATACCTTACAATACATGTGACAATGACATATATTTTTAAAGTCATATTGCACTATGGTCTAACATTCCACTCATTAGAGCACAAACTATGATCATGGACACTATAGGTAACTATAAGTGTTACTACAGGTAACTTATACCTATAATGTCCAAAATAGATACACATGATGTATGTTTTATAGAAAAGATAACCCCAAAATAATAATTTTGCTGTCCTGTAGGATATTAACCACTTTTGTATTTAACTTAATAAAGTTATTTCAGCATGCCTTCCCTACATTATTTAAACCTTTGTACCTCAAATGGATTTTGACGTAGTTTTACCACCTTTCTGGTTTCTTTATTAAGGAGTTAACGAAGTCTTTGTCTCATGCTCATTTTATTTCTGTATGAGAATTGTTAACTCTCTTAAAATTATAATTCAACAATGTTTGAAGACCCCTGCACCTCCCATTCCTACACTTTCTAACATGATACTTTGGTAAGATGTGCTTTTAACTTCCTGCAATTTAACTGAATAAAAGAGGCAGCTGATATGTATACAGTTTGGGGATCAAATTTGACATTAGGAACAGCTATTTTGTGGGGTAAGGGTGGAAGGACCTCAAATGTTTCTACTGTTTTAAGACATCCAGAGGCCGTCACATCATTTCTGGCCTAATGAGTCTGCGTCAGCAAACCATCACAGCTACTCCATGTTGTTGCCCGGGGAAGTAACTGCTGGCAAGACCTGAAATCCCTCCAAAGCACGACCTTCATATTTGTAAGGAAAGGAAAAGACATTTCTGGGTAGCAACTTGCCATCCAGATCAGTGAAAAAAAGTATGTTAAATGAAGCATACCTCTTCAAACTAACACCATATAAGCACTAAAAATTTAATAAGATTTAACTTTCCTTCCCTCACAAGAATATTTTGTCCTCATTTAAATTCCCTTGTTCATTTGCTCACAAGCCTTTATCATATATCTAAATATGGCTGAAAAATCAACTTTTAATAATTTTTTAAAGTAGGTAAAAGCCCAGTTAATATAACAATATTTCATATTTCCCATGTCACTGAAAAATATAAAAATAATTGATAAGAATATGTTCTTTATATCTCAGAATCTTAATATTACCTAAAATGTTTCTCTGATATAAACTTATAGAGTAGAATATACAAGCTACAATCTGTAGAACAGTCAAAGGAATGCAATTATGATAACAGGTATACATGATCATGTCATTTACTTAGAAAAAAATGTCATTAGCCTTTAAAAGATGTGAATCTTCAGGACTTTAAAAAAGTGCACACCACACTTGAATCTACTTTCCTCTTAAAAAAAAATAATGTTACCCTTGATGCCAGTCAGTTAAAAAGTGTTACTTTTGTTCATGTTGGAGTTAACCTTGCCACACATACAAATACAATAAATTTTATATGTATCAACTGAAATCTCAATGTACTTCTAAATTAGAGGTGACTTTAGAGAGAAGCAGTAGAACAAAATAAATCAAGAATAAATCAGGACTTAAAGGAAATGCTTTAATAGAGTTCTACTTTAAGGAATAAGCTGACATTTCTTAGACAATTTGCTTCAATTACCAAATTTATTTGCGTACAAATTTGACATTATATTTGTTAAGTGAATAATTAAAAAATATACTTTAAAATAATGAAGGCTGAAATAGATTAAAAATATTCAGGGGGCAAAAAATCAACCAACCCATTGCCATTAAGGAATGAAATTTTCTTAAATCTAAATCAATACTGAAAAATTCCTGAGTGCACCTGATCCGTTAGTAACTTGGTCTGTAAGGAATTCATTTGCTTAAGTTTTGCTCATTTGTTTATCAAGAAAAAATGTGTTACAGAAATGTTGGTAATAGGAAGGGTCATATTTTATGTCAGGTTCTTACAAAGACAATTGTTAGATAGCACATGAGTATCTGCTTCTTTCATGAGTGAATATATGTGTAGCAATATTTTGTCAACAGCTGATGAGGAAAAGGGGGCACAAGATAAGACTTAAACATTTGGACCCTGGTAACTTAAAAAATAATAGTACTACTGGTAAAGATGGAAGAATCAGATGATTCTTGTTGGAATTAGAAAATGGTTTATACCAAAATAAGTTAACTCTGAAGTTTCTGAATGACATCCTATAAAAAGTGTGTGTAGTTTGAAAACACAAGAAATATCGTCCATATGTATAAAAACATACATAGCTAAGTATAAAATGATTCATATGTTTAATGGCTGTTATTTACTGTTTTTGGAGATCCTTCATGTTTCCAGTTGTGATTATGGTTTTAAGATTGCTGTTACTGTCAGGTTTATTGTAGGAAATCCACTTACATAACCTGTCATAGTTAGGATATAAAAAAGGTATTGCTATCCCAGTTTTGCCCAAAAGAAAGGCTGGAAGAAGGTAGATTACTTCGACGACTATGCTAGCTGGGGAGAGCTGAGCTGCCACCAGGTTATGAACATCACAAGCCAGAATGAAAGTAACACGCGAGCCTTTAGTTACTTAGTGCAAGAAATGAGCAAGAAGCTAAATTAGAGAAAGCGCTGACGACCCCCTATTCCATTTTTGCCCCATGCTGCCCCCAGTCAGGGGCCAGGTGAAGCAGCAGGTGAATGGCAAGCCATCTCACTGCCAAGAGATGCTGAGCGAAAGGATTCTGCAATTTTACGGGCGTGGGGTTAGAGGAGGTGGGAAGCTTGAGAGCCAGGGTGGAAAAGGACTAAAAATATTGAGTCCAAGTGGAGCAAGTGTCAAGACCCCCTGCCAAAAAGAGGTCTCAGGAAAGCCTCTGCCATAAGTGCCTGGTGAAGACACCTTCTAACGGAAGTGCTTAGGCTCTTAATACCCTGAATGTAAGAAATAGCTGCTCCCTTCAGAGATGGCAGTGTGTCAGCTATGGCAGGGGACAGCGGGGACAGGCAGCTTTCCCTGTGAGGCAGGCTGAGTTAAACCTTTGTCACTGCCTGTGTGCAGCCCTGAGAGATCACACACACACACGTTTTTGGCCAGGGGTCAGACACCTGCCTCAACAATGCGGGCACAAACTGTTTCAAACCAAAGCTTGTCTGACTTGAAAGCTTGTCTGACTTTGAAGCAAGATATTGCTGTCATTAAAGTCATTTTAGTAAGGTACCTGTAACTTTACTTTTTTACAATAACTTATAGTTTTACTATTCTTCCCTAGTAAAATATGTGTTTGGAACTGTAACTGGAGATAGAAAACAGATGGAGCAAGAGCTGTGGTTTCATAGACCCAAAGGTCACTTCCTCAGTGATAGAGGGAGAAATGATTTGTGCCGGAACTTCTGTTAGGCAGCCATAGGGTTGCATGAAGGTCTCTGATGTCCAGAAATTAAACAAGCTTAGATTTAACGGACATTTTATTGACAGCACTGCTTTCCACTTTGCCTGACACGTCCCTATATACATACTCCCTTAGCTGCTTCACTAAATTCCAAACTCGGCTCACTGGCAGTATTTCTTGACTCATATTTGGCCACCAGATAATCAAGAGCAAAGTGCTATCTGCATAGGAAGTTTCCCAATTAACATTTTTAGTTGAGTATGATAAGCAGTCGATAAAACAGGACGCTTTATTGTTTCTGGAGATCGGGGACTTTTTGATACACCCAGGCAGCAGAATAATGTGGCTGTCCATTAGCCTGGATCAGAGCACTAGAAATAAGTAAATGACAGGTTGTGATTGAGGGTTTAATATTGGCAAGGCCAACCTCCTAGGAAGTCAAAAGGAATAAATTACTAATTAGATGTGGAGGTTTCAGGTTAAGATGCATTATAGAATTCCAACTTAAATTTCATTGGGATTTAATGTTACACTTAATGGACTAAAGTGATTTCAAATGCCTTTTTTGGCATCTCTGCGGGCAATAAAAGTAATATGGCTGCCATTCATCTTTGGTTAATCCAAGGAAGTAAAATAATTACACTCTGATATTATGTTTTGTATATTTTTCTTGAGGCATCATTTTAAACATGGAGTTTCCATTTGTATGCTTCTTCAAACAGCTTTTATCATTGTGGTCGTATTTCTGCTTGCCCATTTTAAGAAGACCTGTAGGTTTATCAGGACCCATTGATATTTTAGTTAGTTTGGTTGTTGTTGTTTTGTTATAATTTTCCTTAACTAAAATGTTATCCATTATGAAAAACTTAGACTGTATTGATTTTCAAATGGAATTGTTTAAAAACAATGGGCAATTAACATTTCTTGAGCACCCATGTAGCAGACACAGTGCTACGGCCATGTATTAAGTTGACTTGTTCAATCAGGATAAAAATGTAAGGAAAGATTTTCTCTCATTTGTGTATGAGAAATTCAGGATGAGGTTGATTTTACCAAAATCATACAAAGGGAGCTAGAAATACAACCAGAATTGAAAGTTAATTTTGTTGACTCCAAAACCATTTTGGAGTCATTTTGTCTGTAGGAATTTTTCCATTCGGAGAGTAAAGGGGCATAAATGGTGAAGGAAGGAGACTTGACTTGGGGTGGTGAACACACAATACAGTACTATAGAAATGTATACATTAAATATATATAATTATTTTAACCAATGTCACCCCATTATAGTCAAATAAACAATAAAAATTTCTTTATTTATTAGATTTGAATTAAAAATGAGTGATTTTGGCATAAGTTGCCATCATAAAACTATTTCTAAGTCTATATGTATATGAAAAAATCAATATAAATTCAAACTTTTCTTAATAATAGTTTGTATTTCAGATGTGAAATAATTTGCTTTTTATACATAGAATAGAAATGCTATGATTTTAGGTAATTCCATTTCAATACTTTGAAAATATTTTACAATATCCACATGTGAAAACATCTGGTTGTACACTACTCATGCCTAAAGCCCTAACATAATAGATATAAAATATGGTGAATTAGCACAAATTAATTCCATATAATTAACCATTAAGATTTTTTGAGCTCTTATGGTCTTTTGTATAAAAAGTGCCTGATGAAAATACATTTCCTAAATTATTAGAAGGACCAATATTAAAAACTGGTATATATAGAAAACTGTTCATTGATTAAGAATTTAAATTTGTACATGACTAAAAAGAACTTTCTGAAGACTATTATCTTTATGTGATGAATATTTTATTCATTTATTCCATACGTGAAAAATACTACATGCTGTTGCCAGTCATGGAAGAGCTGGAATAGACAGCAGGTATTTCCTAATGCAGCCCAGATGTGATGCTGGCCACAGAGGCCCCACCCACTGTACATGCGGTTCTGTACATCACCTGCCTCTCCACTTTTTCCAATCTAAACTGCATCAAATTGCTGCTTAGGATTGAAACTAAAGCTTTGTATGCAGCCAGTATGTCCAAACTCAACAATATCTGCGTTACAAACCAATACAAATTAAATATATATATTTGAATTGCAACATTACCAAACACATGCAAAAAGATACCTTTACACACATACATGTTTTTACACATATTTAAAGTACATATTGGATTTTGAAGAGTTAATACAAAAAAATTTTAAATATGCCAATAGCTTATATAATTATTATGTGTTAAATGTATTTTAGATGTATTGTAGCAAATTAAGCAGTTTTTTATTGCAATGCATATTACTTAAAAGAGTAATTCTTTAAATAAATGAATTAATGTATGCATTTTGAAATAATGAAAAGAAAACTTTGTATTAATATGGTTTGAGAAGCTGACAGAAGGCAGTAATCAAATGGTGAATTGTCTGGATGTGAAAGGAAAAATAAAAGTTCACATTGGTGGTTACAGGATAGAAAGGGGGATGTTAAGAAGAATAAAGGAAATGGAGAAGCCAAATAATTTATATGCATGACACATGGACATGAACTAAATGGGGCATTGCTGGGGAGAATGGGGTACTGGGTGAAAGGGAGCAAAGGGGGGGAAATTGGGACAACTATAATAGCAAAATAAATAAAATATATTTAAGAGAAAATAAATAAATGTAAAAAATATTATGTATATATTTGTGTACAGACACACACACAAGGGTGAAAAGTAAGACTAGAAGGGAGAATATTCATTTTAATTTTGCAATAGCATCACTCTTTCTTCTTCTGGAATACTTATTGCTGAGTAGTAGATGATGTTTTGTTTTCTCAAGCATTACAATGTTTTCTATTTTGGAATGAAGGTCTATAAGCACTTTAACATAAACAGCACACAAAAAAATAAACTTACATTGAAAGTTTTTACTGTGTTATGATTACAAAAACAATTGACCCCTATTGCTGAAAATCTGTAGCTCTGTTTATGATATACAGCAACTTTTAGTATCTATCTATGAGAATGAAATAAATACAACATATGAGTATAATCATCAATTTGAAGTTTATATAATTTTATATGTTCTCTAGTTCTCTTATTATATAGGAAGATATTCTGAATTTCAATCTTTAAAACAAAGTAATTAGCGCATCATTGGACATATACAGAGAAAATTTAAATATCAAAATAAAAGTAATTATTTCTGGATTTCAGAATTGGAAGTCTTAGGCTTTCAAAAATAACATACATATTGTCCTATTCCTATAAAAAAAGAAAAACATGTGCAAATTTTAGTGCAGTAAATTCAAAGTACACATCCGCGCTTCAATTTGCCAGGCAAGGGAAATTCAAAATATGAGATGGATGATTGCTGTTATTCTTTAGTAATTACTTCAAATGTATTTTCTTAATTGGTAATAGCTAACTTATCTCTTATGAGGTAGCATTTATATCCCCATTTTCTTTGTCTGATATAAAATAGTACATAACCAGTGTTGGGAAATTTTATTTTTGCATATCCAGCCCCATAATCTTTTCCATCATTTATAAATTTCTCTCACACACTTAATTGCCTAAGAGCTTATGTGAATTTAATTAAAAAGAAATAATAAGTTTGAAATGTCTGAAAAAGTCTGCAAGTTTTATCATGTGAAGTATCTTAAATACATTAAATTAAAAGCTTTCTGAGCAAAGGGTGCAAAATAGTCTGCACAATTCTACTCTTAATTAGAAGTTCCAATTAATTAAGAAAAGTGAAAACCTCCTTTAATAGAAATAAGCAGATATCTGTCACTGAATTGAAATATCATTTCATGCCAGAAATCAGTCATTTTGAGTAAGAGATATAATGCCATGATTTTATTACTTTCTTTTATAAAAAATATGTCACAAGAAAAAAGGAATGGACTGGTAAAAGCTGAACCTAAAACTAATTTATAGTAAAATAGTATCAAAAAATACAAAAAATAATTATTTTATTGATAAAGTAACACTTCACTGTAAAACTCTGTGGCACAGTGGATAAGGTGCTGGCCTGTGAACTCAAAGGTTCCTGGTTCAATTCCCAGCCAGGGCACATAACCAGGTTGCAAGCCAGGTCTCCAGCCAAGTCTGTGGCTGGAGGCACGTGAAAGGCAACCATACATTGATGTTTCTCTCCCTCTCTGCCTCTCTCCCTTCCTTCCCTTCTCTCTGGAAATAATAAAATATTTTTAAAATAGTGTAAATGATGTTTTCTGACAATAATAATTATATTTTATAGAGAATCCAATAAAAATTTAAAAATTTTAAATACATAATCATTTGTTGGCTGTTATTTTGATCTATTACCACATCAGTGCTAAAATTAAAATGATCAGAATAATTAAAATTTATGTATGTTTACAAATAACAATTAAAAACTAATATAAAAACAAAGCTAAAATTCACCTATAGTCAGATTTTTGTCATTATTACTGCACTTGAGAATGACAAATGGCATTAATTAATATTCAATCTAATCAGATTCACTATCCATAAAATTAAAAGTGGATCAAAAATTTAAAAATTTCCTATAGTCAAGAATTAGTACCAGATATAACCTAAATACAACTGGGTATGTGTGCATATATAAGTATAATTTTAGTCACCCTTTTTTGGAACACTTGATATTTCTGAGGAGGACATCAGAAAACTCGAAATAAGAGTAAAGAACTAAGGATCTGTGTCTCAAAAATTTACTTATACATTTAAAAATATTAAAGTGTTGATCTAAATAATATTTTCCATGTCAAAGATGTATTCGTACTTGACACTTGGTTGAAACTTCATTGGTTTAGAGTATCTGTGAATATTGACATAGTTTTTCCTTTTCTGTTTCTATACTTTTATTCATTTCTCTTGACTTATTGTCCCTCCTCAAAACTCCAGTACGATGTTGAATTAAAGTAATAATAATAGAAAACTTTGTCTTCTTACAGATTTCAAAAGGAAGCTTTCAGGGTTTGATTCTTTTTTTTTTTTTTTTTTCAGATTTTATTTCATTATTTTTAGAAAGAGGGGAAGGGAGAGAGGCAGAGAGGGAGAGAGACATCAATGTATGGTTGTGTCTCACCTGCCTCCAGCCACAGACCTGACTGGAGACCTGGTTTACAACCTGGTTATGTGTCCTGGCTGGGGAATTGTACCTGCAACCTTTGGGTTCGCAGGGCGGCGCCTTATCCACTGTGCTACCAGCCAGGGCAGGGTTTGATTCTTAAGTATGATGTTTATACAAACTGTTTTCAATGACTATTTTGTATTAAACATGTTTTTTCCCAGAAGTTATTGAAATGATCTTATAAATTTTCCCTTTTAATTTTTCACTGCAGTTAGCTGATTTTTATAATATACATTAACCTTGGTTTCCTGAATAAAGCAGATTCGGTCATGATCATTTATGGTCATGGCCAAAATGAGGTACTAATCTCTTCCTAGTATGCAGAGATTTTTGTTTAATAAAAGTTGAAAATTTTCAAATGTTCTTCATCAATTAAGTCAGTCATAGTATTTTGTAAACATAATGGATTATATTGTTTAGTCTCCATTGATTAAACAGTTTATTACTGAAATAACCCTACTCAGTCATATCTTATCATTCATTGATATTATTTTAATTGCTAATACAGTCAAACTGTGGCTCTTAATTATCTTGGTTCTTAAACAATTTGGTTCTCAATCAAATTGGTCACAGGAAAAAGGTCTTGGTTGTCTAACAAAACTTTGGGTCTTGCCAGCAGGTTCTTTCCAGATGGCAAATATGCTGGTGCCTTTTACTTAAATTTCTCCAGAGCTAAGAGAAATAAATTTTGTTGTTTAAGCCAATAAATTAATGACTAAACCCTGGCTGTTGGCACAGTGGATAAGGTGCTGGCCTGCAAACTCAAAGGTTGCTGGTTTGATTCTTTAGCCAGGGCACATAACCAGGTTGCAAGCCAGGTCTCCAGCCAGGTCTGTAGCTGGAGGCAGGTGAAAGGCAACCATACATTGATATGCCTCTCCCTCTCTGCTTCTCTCCCTTCCTCTCTCTCTAAGAATAATAAATTTTAAAAATCTTAAATTTAAAAAATTTAATGACTAAATAAAGCATTAACTGACACGAAGAATACATTACAGGCAATCAACAGTGGAATAGATGCAGCAGAGGATCATAGCAGAGATTTGGAACATAAGGAAGCCAAAAAAATTAAAAGCCAATCAGAATAGCAAAAAGGAAAAAAAAAAAAGGAGGTAGTGTAAGGGGCTTCATGAGGGGTACCAAAAGGAGAAGAGAGCAAGAAATTAAAAACCTATTTGAAAAAATAATGACAGAAAACTTCCCTAACCTGGTGAAGAAAATAGATATGCAAGTCCAGGAAGCACAGAAAGTCCTAGACAAGATGAGGCCCACACCAAGACATACCATATGAAATGCATAAGGTTAAAGACAAAGAGGGAATCTTAAAAGCAACAAGAGAAAAGCAATTAGTTACCTATAAAGGAGCTCCCATAGACTGTCAGCTGATTTCTCAACAGAAACTTTGCTGGCCAAGATGTATTAAAGGTATTGAAAAGCAAGGACTGATAACCATGATTATTCTGTGTAGCAAAGTAGTCATTTTTAATTGAAGGAAGTATAAAAAGCTTTTCAGACTAAAAAAAAATACAAAAAACTGAAGGAGTTCATCAACACCAAAACAGTACTACATGAAATGTTAAAAGGTCTTCTTGAAGAAGAAAAGATAAAAAATATGAACAATAAAATGGCAATAAATATGCATCTATCAACAATTGAATCTAAAAAAAAAACAAAAAAAAAAAAACAAATAAGCAGAAAGAGACAGACTGAAGGATACAGGGAACATTTGGTAGTTACCAGATGGGAGGGAGTTAAGAAAAGGTTGGAAAAGGTAACGGGATTAAAAAAGAAAAAATTGGTTGTTACAGAATAGTTATAGGGATGAAAGTACAGCATACAGAATATAGTCTAATGATTATACATGGTGTCAGATGGTTATGAAATTTATTGGGATGATCACTAAATTTATATAAGGTCTAATCACTGAAATGTATACCTGAAACTAATATAATATTATGTGTCCACTGTAATTGAAAATAAGTGATTAAAAATAAAAAAATGAGTTTTATGTATAGCATGACTTTATTACTTTAATGTTTTAAGAATCTGTCATAACAGTATCTATTTCAATTCTAGCCTAACATAGTTTATCAATTTTATTAATTTTTCAAGTAACCAAATTTTGATTTGTTATTTTTCTGGTTTTATTCTATTTATTGGTTCCTGTTCTAATTGTTTTCCTTTTATTTTAATATAGCTTTAATTTGCTTATTTATTCTACCTTAAGGTAAGCAGTTAACTAATTTGGGCTAGACACTTCTTACTTTCCTATAAACATACTTTTAAATATTTTCTTTTGTTTATGAAATCTTATATTTTAATTATCATTTGGGTTGAAATATTTTCTAACTAGTGATTTCTTTTTTGGCCTAAGGCTAATTTAGAAATAGATATTTTGTGACTTGGTATAAATTTATTATAAACATATAATGTAAATATAATATATATAATATTATGTAATATAATTAATATGATTGAACCATTTATACACAAAGCTAGAATTTTCAGCTGCTAAATGTGATATTAACAGAATGTCTGAAAAAGTAAAGCAAGGTACTACAACAAAAATACTTGATCTGAACTGAAAATATGATAAAAATAATTATCAAAAATATGAACTATATTTATGTAAAATTATTAGTTGCATTCAACAGAAAATGGTGAGTATATGTATGTAATGTTATTTTAAGAAGGTTGTTTATGGGTGAGAGTTACATATAGAGGCTGGAATGTGGGGCAGTGTAACTGAAAATAGTGGTTGGGCCAAGTAAGTTTTCATTAGGGAAAATCAAAAAATACTTTTAAACACATATAAATATAATGCTAGTTGATCTTAAGGTTGCTGGAAATAAAGGAGTACCTTTAGAAAAAGTGGCAAAAGAAAATTGTGAGATAATGTGGTTTAAAAAATAAATATTTAGGCCCTGGCTGGTGACACAGTGGATAAGGTGCCGGCCTGTGAACCTAAAGGTTACTGGTTTGATTCCCCAGCCAGGGCACATAACCTGGTCTCCAACCAGGTCTCCAACTAGAAGCAGGTGAAAGGCAACCATGCATTGACATTTCTCTCCCTCTATGCCTCTCTAAGAATAATAGATAAAATCTTTAAAAATATATATATATTTTATTGGAAATGAGGGAGATCTTTATTGTTTCACTGGGAATTGTAAGAAGCATATATTAAGTGGGATTCAAATATTAATTTTATCAAAGATCACTTTGGGAAGACTTTAATTGTACAGTGCTTTGTCTCTTCCCAAGGTCTAATAAATTGCTAGGCTGGTGGAAGTAATCTATATTTTTAAACAAACACTTATTGGAATTCTGATGCAAGTGATGTATGTACAGATTACATTTTTTAAAACCAGGAGTATATTTTAAATAAGGAGAGAAATTACAACAAGAGCCCATACATTTTTTTCCATAAAGTAGATAAAAAGGTACTGTGCCAATCATGATAGTTTCATGAGTGATACTTGAGACTTGAAAAAAAGAGAACATTTTGTGTTTCATATTTCCCTACCTTTTCTTATGAATGAAATACTGCCATTTGTGACAACATGGATGGGTATTAAGACTATCAAGCCAAGTGAAATAAGTCAGACAGAAAAAAGTGAAGGGCCATATGATTTCATTGGTATGTGGGATATAAAACTGAAAGCAACAAATGAACAGACCAGAAAAAACAAACAAACAAAACTCATAGACACAGACAACAGTGGGGCAGTTAGTAGAGGGAAGGGAGGTTGGGGGCAATTAAGAGGCAAGGGGTCAAATACATTATGATGACAGAAGATTAGACTTTGGGTGGTGGGTTCATGATGCAATGTACAGATGATGTGTCATAGAAGTGTACACCTGAAACCTATATTATTTTATTAACCAGTGTCACCCCAGTAAATGTAATGAGAAAGAATGAAAAGAGAACTGCAAAAAAAAAAAAATTCTGTGACCACTGTGCCAGGAAATTCACAAGATATTCATTGGTCTGATTGGCAGCAGCACAAGTCATGCGGCCCATTTCCTGAGCAGCACTCCCTGCTCTGGAGTCAACCGCAACAGCGAAAAGCAAACTAACTTAGCCTAAGGGTGTTTTCAGACTACAATAACACAAATTTACTTTTTAAATAGCAGATGGCCTATCTTAAAAATAGAAAGCAAAATAAGATGATTTTCATCTTTTAACTTAAACTGGTTTGTGTATATCCTTAGTGTATACTTTGTCCTATGATATACAAAAACTATGTAAATTATGAACAGTAATAAATGTGTATGTAGTGGTCTCAACATGGACTTCACAGATACAACCTTGGGGTTTATCCCCCTAAGCATTAGAAAAAAAAAAATTGAATGCAGTATTTGGAGGAAATACTGGAAACACAAATCCATATTTATACTATTTGTAAAATAAATGTAAAAGGCAAAAAAAGAAATTTTTTGTAGCCTTTCATTCCTCATCATGAGTTAAGTATTGAGCTAAGCAATATAAGACAGGGAGTAAGGGATGAAATCCTGTCCTGTGAAAACCATAGCTTGTCTCTGGGAAGTCCTTCTCTATACTTTTCTAGATATAAGATTTTGACTGAGTTTTTGAGCTTCTTCCTCACTGCAAAATGAGAATGATAAACTCTTCTACATGACAATAGGTTTGTACAGTGTCTGGTATTGTTCTTTCTACATTTTCTAATAATAAAGCAATAAAGTCTGAGGATGCACTTAGGAAAAGGAGAATTCGTTTGCTTTTTTAAAACATCAGATTATCTGGAGGAGTAAGAACATGTAATTGCTGAGTAGCAGCTAGAATCCAAACAATTAAAAAAGGTGTGGCATAATAAAATAATGCTGACAGAGGCAAAGCTTAGTATGTTACATTTTTAATTTTATCACTATGATAGCCCTATTAAAAAGTTTATATCCATGCAATTATGGAAAATGTTGATGGTACCAGAAATATAATGAGAGTGTAAATAGAGAAGCCCTGGAAGAAATGGAGAATATCTGTACCATTTGTTTTTAATGTTTATGTGACCTAATGTGGATAATTTAATTCCATCATCATTTACTTGAACATTTCTTACTGAGCTACAGAAAGTGATGTGTTTACAATGAAACAATAATGTTTTTATGTGTCAACAAAGGGATTTAAAGGGATTTAAATATTTTTAAAAGCATAAAATATCAGAATCGTTTTACTGTAGATATAGTTACAACATTTATTAAATGTACCTGTTTTGTTATGTACCCTTTGTATATAAGTATGGAGGAAGGGACTACATAAATTCCTAATTATTCAGGAGGGTTTTATTTTTTATTTATTGTACCTCTTAACTTCTTCATTGATTGATTACAGTTTCTGTCATCTGAATGACTATCTGTAATTGAGGCCCCATAAACAATAGTAATGGAAACCTTATTGCAGTCCTATCTTAAATTAACATTCTCCTTTCCCTCAATATGTTTGAGATTGTCAACCATCAAGTGATGAAGAGGTATTGATAAATTTTTAATGATTGTGAATACTTAGTCCCTGAGAACAAAATTGCTTTAAATGTAGCGCATTGGTTAATGGATGGGCTATAGGGCTGATTTGATATCAGAGCATAGGTAGAAGATTTATTAATGAGAATAGGGAGTTGGAATGTAATTATAAATGACAATGATAGTGATTACTTGCAACTTACCAGGGACATCACGTCCATGTATCATGCAA
The DNA here is from genome assembly GCA_004026585.1 of Noctilio leporinus. Classification (NCBI taxonomy): domain Eukaryota; kingdom Metazoa; phylum Chordata; class Mammalia; order Chiroptera; family Noctilionidae; genus Noctilio; species Noctilio leporinus. The sequence goes on from PVIW01000726.1 coordinate 157,592, forward strand.
CATAAGCATTTTTATTTTTAGTAATCAATGAAGCCTGTTAACTTGTTAAACATATACAGCAAGTATAGAATGGAATACAAATTCTTTCCACAATCTTAAAGGCCTTGCTTTTGTCACACTGTTTATATCTTATTATTCTGATTTAATAGGTTCATATCTAGTGATGGGTAGTATACTAGAAGATATACTGACCTAAACCTACTTATTCTAATGAAATTATGTTTTATTAAACTTATTGTAAAGAAGGGTAACTGAGATTTAGGAAGCTTAAATTGGTTTCTCAAAATCGCATCATTTTTAACCATGAGATCATTTGGATTATATTGAAACAAGATTGAGAACTTTATTAGACTCCATGCAAAATAATTAAGCTTTCATAGTCATACTAATGTTATTAATTTGCTCTTTTGTAATTCTAAGATCATGTAATTACTAACCAAGAATGTCAATACATAAGAGAAAAGATTAGGCCTCTCTAATATAAAAACCACACTGTGGCTCCAACATTAGAATGTTCAAATAAATTATAAGCAAAATTATTTTAAATAATAATCGTCCACTATAAGACCATATCATTTTTTAACTTAAACCCTCAGATATGTTTCTTTTCTAAACATAAAGAGGATTTAGAAACGCTATATTATGCATATTGTCATAAAGATTAATACTTACAACAAACATAAAAATGATTAGTCAATAATATATGGAGCATAGTTGACCTGAATCAGGAATTCTCATTTTGCATACTTTATTATGTTTCAAAGTCTTTGCAGAAAATAACTATTTTACACATGACCTTCAGGCTTAATGCACTTTGTATAATTATATTGTTAGTCAGCTTATATAGAACATGTATGTCCCAGAAAAGTTACAGGCGAAACAAAACTTGCAATTTATAATTTAAAAGATGCTCAGGAAATGTGCTAATTTAAGGAGTGCTCAGAAGAATGCTTTTGAAATATAAATAAAATTGTTTGTATGTGGATTTATTTATATGCTTTTCTTTAAGCGGCTAGCATTTGAAGAAGTCACCAGGGATTTTGTCTTGTCTCCTGGTTTTCTTCCTCCTTGTTCTCACTCTACTCCTCTAGTCCCTCTACTCCTGACACTTCTTTTAACATCATCAGCATCACCATCTATTGAGTACTTTTATGATTAGGCCTTCATGTTAGGTTCTGCATTAATAAATTATAACATATTAGTCCTAGTTTCCAAGAAATTCTGTGATTATATTTTGGGTCCAAAAGATTTGGTTCCCCTTAGGCTTGGTTAAAAGATGTTACTACTTTACCTAGTTCCAAGCTTGTTTGAATTTCAGTACTTAAGTTATAATTATCAGGCTATTTAAAATGGTAATAACACCATGGCTGGTGTGGCTCAGTGGATTGGCGCTGGTCTGTGAACCCAAGGGTTGCTGGTTGGATTCTCAGGGCACATAGCCAGGTTGCAAGCCAGGTCTCCAGCCAGGTCTGTAGCTGGAGGCAGGTGAAAGGCAACCATATGGTGATGTTTCTCTCTCCTTCTTCCTCCCTCCCTGCCCTTTTCTCTAAAAATAATGAATAAAATATTTTAATACATAAATAAAATTGTAATAACAAAACAATGATAATATGTACATGACAATGGTAGTGTTGCAGATATACTTGTAAGTAGGTCTTACAAATTAAACCATTGAATCTTGTAACATGGTAGTTATCACTGGCATTCCTGTTTTATAGATGATACTTCTGAGACAAGAAGAGTTACCTGACTTGCCTTTGTCCTGTAATTCTTGTTTCTATCAGGGGTCCTATTTCAGTGCCTTTTGCCTACAACTCCCAGCTCCTAAACACTGTTTACTAGGTTCTCAGTTCACAGGCGGGAATTCTCTCTGCTGTGGTATAGACGTATACGCCCTCATTGAAGCGAAGCTCCAAAAAGGTTGGGCATCTTCCAGCCATCTAATCACTAAGTGAATGACGCTCCTCCCCAATCTCATATCCACCAGCTGGGGCTTCACTGGTCCTGAGACTGGAAGGTCACTTCCTTCCTGCTCCCTGGGTGGTTATGAAACCCAGGCACCCCCATGACAGGCTGAGAATCCCTAAGGGCCCCCTTCTCACCCATTATCCCACCCACTGCTGGGTGGCTGGAGTTCCCCATGATCACATTTCTCATTTGTGCCCACTTTTTCAGCTGCAACCCACAACCGGCCCCCGTCCCGTTGTCTATCAAACCAGGTCTATGGCCAGTTCACTCACAATGTCATTTTTGTTTCTTGCTCCTTTTACTGTATCCACTGAGCTTCCAACATCAGGCACCTGTCTGTAGCTGAGCACCTTCTAAAAAAGGCCTGAGGCAATCAGTCAACGATGGCTCAAGCTCCAGGCTCTGTCACTTACTAGCAGAGATATTCTCTGTGCCTCAGTTTTCTTACCTGTAAAGTGGGGATCATCCGTCCACCACCCAGAATACATGAACGTGTAGAAAGGTGATGCACATCAGGACCCAGTATTGCCAGGCACACAGTTCCTTCCACTTCTGCTCAAACGTGTCTTTCCCGCATCAGGTTCACATGCCTGTGTCCCAACCCTATTGGACAGCTAGGAGAAGACATGTACCTCCTGGTGTTTACATGCTGCCTCCACTATCCTAGCTGCACAGACACTTCAGGCTGGGCCAGTCCTCCCAAGAGTCTGGGAAACCCGCCTTCTATTCTCCCGGAACGTTCTATTCACTCTGGTCTCACACACAATTTGGCCTGGGATATTTCTCCTGCTGTTTCACCTTTGTCTAAAACCCCACCACACCTAATGTCACACCTCCTGCAGCCCAAAGCATTGTTCTTAGCACCTTGAAAACCACTTGTCACCCACCCCGATCCCTTATTTGAGGTACCATTTTTCTCTCTGATGCTATGGTTGAGGCAATTCTGCATTTTCCTGCCAGTATAATCGCATGGTCCTCAGCTAGAAGATTTGCCATAACAACTATTGTCTATTCTATGCCAGGCAGAGGTTTAAAGAAAAAAGAAATACAGATATCTCAATTTTCTGGATAGAGTATTAACATTTAAATTACCAACAAAAAAAGATGAATGAGATAATTGACTGACTTGGGGAGTTATATTTGTATTTTGTCATCTTTTGATTTCACATGCTCTGATCTTGGGCACATTATTCAAATCTGTGTCAGTTTATTCCTTCGTGGAATAAGTATGCTGAATTACCTGACAAAGAACTCTATGTCCTCCTTATATAACCTTAAATTGTAATTACGGTGCCTAGTTCATTTTAGGAATGAGAAAAGGGCTATAGAAAAGACGATATAGGCATAGTCTGTTTTTCATCATGTTGGCACCTGAAATTTCCAGACAGAAACTATGGCACCTAAAATTTTCGCAGGAAAACTTTACCCCCAACCAAATACAAAGGAAATCAATTACAGAGGAAGTTCTTTAAGAATTAATAATTCCATCTTCATGGGTAAGCAAGCTGCCTCGTTATTTCAAGAAAGAAATTTGTGGCAGGATTTTCTATTTCAACTCCTTGTTATTTGATTTCTGGTCTAGGTTTCCACAGGAGAGACAGAGCGCTGTCCCTACAGAATGGGTCCTCCTTCCTCTCTTGTTTAGAACAGAGTTGCACTAGATTTTGGAAACCTGAGTTGTATTTATTTACCTCAGTCATGCTATCACCTTAGGTTTTTCAAATTTAAAGCAAAATTGGCCTCTAACAGGAATAGAATCGTTTTTCTCTGAAGCTAGCAGACCAGGTGGAGAGTGAAAAAGGGAAATAACTTGTTTTCGATGTGATACATGATGTACAACCTCCATCTAGATTGTATTTCTAGAGCTCACTTATAAGTTGCTTGTAGTAGTTTCACTAGAAATACAATCTAAAACAAGGGAAGCCCACATTCAATATTTTGAAAACCTCATATTACTATCCATGTTTTATTAGGAAGAGGAGTTACCCGTAAACCCGGATACTTTTTTAGTTGGTTTAATAGTGGGCTCAAATTTATCTATTGAAATTAAAAATGTTTGACGTATGCATGTACTACTCTGCAAAATGAATGAAGTGATTCTATCACAATGTAAAAGGCAGGATTTGCACTAACGTCAGAAGAGAACACCAGGAAACCATTTTTCATTGAGTCTCATAGCCTTGCAAGGCTTGTGAGCAGAGGCAGTTTAGTTCTGGGTTATGTTTGTGAGGAAAGTTGTGGAGTGCTGCATCTGTAGATAGAAAGAGTGTCTCCCAGTGAACGAGTTCAGTGTGTTTACTGTCTGCAGCATTCAGCCAGGCTCCTCGGCGTGGCTCCCATAGGCCTTAGGGACAAGGGGAACTGAGGCAGAAGTGAAGTACTTGCTGCTTGTGGTGGTACCATGAGCAATAAAGACCTTTGTCTCTGATCCAGGAACCTCATGTCTTCTGACAGCATTTGCAAAACCCACGTATTAGCCTCTAAGGAGGAAAATATCTCAGGTGATTTGCAATTCTTGAGAGCTCACACTGAGTTTAATTCAGCACATTAACCACATGCTATATCAAGGTTGCATTTAATTTTGATAGCCATCTTTAATTTTTTGCAGTCTAACCAATGAAATTAATAATTTAAGTGTTTACATGGATTCATTGGCTTTAAAACTAGACTGCTGCAGCATAACATTATATAAGAATACAAATAAACAAAAACATTCAGAGAAGTTTTTTTCCCTAAACATGTCTGCAGATTCCGAATTGCCACAATTAATGATCCATCACTTAATAACAGATCTAGACAAAGGTAAAAAAAAAATTTCAGCATTATATAGCTTTAAAATGTTTATAATAAAATAATTTTTCAACTAAGTGCTTGAAAGCTTTTAAAAAGGAGTAATTATAATTCATTATTTTATGAACCCATTCCAATGCCCATACACACATCCTGTACTGAGACACTGTGCTGTACAGTCTGGTTACATAGTGACCCACACAGTGTCTGCCTTCATGAATAAGGCTATGGACCTAGATAATTAAAAATAGTTGCACAAAATATAAAATCTAATAACAATTACAGTTGACCCTTGGACAAGACAAGTTTGAACTACTTGGGTCCACTGGTACACAGATCCTTTTTCAACAGATACCTGTAATATTTTCAACCTATAATTGTCAGTCATTCTACTGCATGTTTTTCCACCTATAAATGTTAAACAAAGGTGTGAACTATATTTAAAGAACATGAATTACTATTTTTTATCAGGGCATTATAATAGATTCATTTTAGAGATATATTATGATTTCAAAATCACAGTCATGACTTTTTACTTTATCGCTTTTTATGAATTTAGAGTCCAGATTATAAAATAAGCCTATTTCCAGTTAACTCTTTTCTTTCCTATTTTTCTCTGAATAGGCAACTATTACCTGAACAGTAAAGCTATTTGAGCCTGTGTAGCTCAAAGGAAAAAGATCATCGGCAAGGCAGTTTCTCCTTGGGGAAGCAACATCTTAAGTTACCAAGTACATGAAAAATATACGTCTATCAATATTGAAATGACTATGAGAAGTAATTATAAAATGTTAGCCTTTATTACCTTAACATATTTACTCCCATTTAGAAATCTGCAGTGCATGCAAAATTAGATGTGCCAATATACAAAATATTAATTCTTTATCATTAAGGAAATTATGTCCCACATTCTATTGTGATTTACAAAGTTTTTCAAAACATCACTTTATTTTCTCCTTACAGCTACTTGTGAGATGAAGTAAGCAAATGCTTTTATTACCATTTTGTACATATTTGGAAATTGAAGCTTAGAAAGAAAGCACAGCTTTCTCCAGTTTTTTGAAACCTATCAGTGACAAAGTTAGGTTTCAAATCCAAGTCTTTATTTTTCAAAAACTCGATGACCTAAATAAATACTCGTGGTTAGGTTTGAAGTGTTATAAACTTAACAAAAGCAACAACAAGGCTCCTCTGTAAGAAGCAGATTGGATGGGGAAAGTATTCTGCACATCCAACATAGCTGAAGGAAACAGAAAGAATAAGTGGAAAGAAAAATAAACATCTTTGGATAATAAAAAATAAGCATCTTCTGAATACTGGAAATATCTATTGATCTACATATGCATGCATTGAATTTTAGAGTTGAAAATTACATGAGATTAGGAAAGGAATAAGAATCAGCTGGCTTTATTCAAGGCCAATTATATATTTTCCTTTGTGATTAGTTAAAAGGAAATTATCCCTTCCCACAGGACATCTGAAAACACACCTACGCAGTCTTTACCACAGATTCACAGTGGCTAACAAAGAAGAGGTACCCAATGAACATTTTCTGAAAAAAATAAATTGTACAAGAGGATGAGTTTAATGGTCTTTATTTTTACAATTCTTATTTGTTCTTATTTCAGAAACAGCATAGATACGAAAAAAAAGAGCCATTGTTTGGGGACATATATATATTTTAGCTGTGGTGCATGCAATTAGAAAATACTAGCAAGTCTCTACTGACTTATAAAATGCAGATAAGCCAACAATGGTGGCATCATCTAGCTGCATACAGAAGACAAATTCATAAAATCTTTCATATGAACTATATCTCTTCATTAATCTTCAAGGTGCAGATTCCTTTCTCAAGTTTTCAGAATGATTCAGAACAGAGGACTGTTCCTGCTGTGTATCTATTCATCTTTATTGCCTAATTGACAGAGCCATCAAACATGTTGTATTATTTTCTAACAACTTGTCAGTTGCACAGGTAGTGAAACAGAATATCTAAATTTAAAAAAAATATATTTTTGTTATGAAAAGTTTCAAATTATTTTTAAAACATTTTATTTAACCCTTGGAACATCCCTTAATAAAGAAATCAAATCATGGATTGACTATTATATGTTTAAGTTATTTTTTAAAATGTTTTATTCATCATTTTTAGAGAGATAAGAAGGGAGAGAGGCAAAGAGGGAGAGAGACATCCATGTGTGGTTGCCTTTCACCTGCCTCCAGCTATGGATCTGGCTGGAGACCTGGCTTGCAACCTGGTTATGTGCCCTGGCTGGGAATTGAACCAGCGACCTTTGGGTTTGCCAGTCGGTGCCTTATCCATTGAGCCACCAGCCAGGGCTAACTTATTTTTCATCAATTATACCATTTAGTGGATTCAACACTTACAGATTTTATATTTAAGCTTTCAACTCTTCCCAAGTAACCCTAAAATTTATGATGTACAAAAGTCTGTATTTTTGGTTGTAATGCAGTTTAGATTCACAAATCTCATTGCTAGCATGAAGACAATTGCTCTTTAGCTATTGAGAAAATCACATGACCACCTTATGTAAGAATATCAATGTGGTTTCTTTGGTTCTCAGTTCAGTTTGCCTACGCAGTAACTCCAGTGAAGTGCTGTGAACCTTGTTTCTTTTAAAAAATAAAACAAGACAAAATATCTGATATTTGTTTTATCCACTCATCTACTGATGGGCACTTGGGCTGCTTCCATATCTTGGCAATTGTAAATAAAACTGCAATGCACATAGGGGTGCTTATGGTCTTTCAAACTAGTGTTTGGGGTTTCTTTGAAAATATTCCCAGAAGTGAGATAGCTGGGTCAAAGGGCAGATCCATTTTCAATTTTCTGAGATATTTCCATTCTGTTTTCCACAGTGGCTGCAGCAGTCTGAATTCCCACCAAGAGTGCAACAAGGTTCCTCTTTCTCTATATCCTTGCCATCACTTGTTTCTTGATTTATTGATCAAGATGGTCATTCTGACAGGTGTGAGGTGATATCTTATTATGGTTTTAATTTGCATTGCTCTGATGACTAGTGACCTTGAACATCTTTTTATATGTCTATTGGCCATCTGTATTTCCTCTTTACAGAAGTGTCTATTCAGGCCCTTAACCTTTTTATTTATTTATTTTTTTATTTTTTTAGATTTAATTCAATACGTTTAGAGAGAAGAGCAGGGAGGGAGGAAGGAAGGCAGAGAAACATCAGTGTATGGTTGCCTTTCACCTGCCTCCAGCTCAGGACGTGGCTGGAGACCTGGTTTGCAGCCTGCTTATGTGCCCTGACTGGGAATTAAAACAACAACCTTTGGGTACACAAGCAGGCACCCATCCACTGAGTCAGCAGCCAGGGACCTTTTGCCCATTTTTATCTTGGGTTGCTTGTTCTTTTGGTGTTGAGCTTTATAAGTTCTTTATAAATTTTGGATATTGGTTACTGAATGATGTACTTGGTTTATTCAGGGTTCCAGAATTCTAACTCAGATCGATGATTCGTGGAGATAATGTGGGGTAGATTTTTGCACAATATTATTTCCTGATATAATCCAAAAAATTTAATGTATCTATAAGTGAATATTAAATTCAACTAAATGTTGAATTCAACCTGAAAATATAATTGTCAAAATTACATTGAAATTAAAAATGCTATTGAAAATCATCAGAAATGAATATTGTTTAAATTCAAATACCAAGGGATGATTAGCTTTATCAATTCATATATATTAGCACCAGATTTTCTTTTAAAATTATATTTGTTATATATACATGTTCATAGAATTAATTGATTGATTGATTGATTTTTGCAATAAGGCTATAGATGACTGAGTGATTCAAATTCTCTTAGCCAGGCAAATCATGCATTATGCTGGAGAATTGACATTGTAACCTCACTTCTCTGACTTTTATTAACCTCTTTGATAGATCATTCACTCCTCTAAATCACACATGTATATTTTTTTTCAGGTGCGTTGCTACTTCTACTCTGATTATATGTTACTAAAAACCTGGGGAACTTCCTGTTTTTTTTAAGATGACTATGTACTTTTCACTGACAGTCTATGACATTTTTCCTTATCACTTGTCTTCAGCAATATGAATACATTTTGAATGATTTTTAATTTGTTCCTTCCAGAAAATTCTTGACTATACATTTGCAAATATTTTTCTCTCCATTCTTTCATTTTATTTCCTTGTAGGAGTCTAATTGCATTCAAATGTATCTAAAATGACTGATTTAGGCATACATATCTTGGATTTTATTTGTTTATTTATTTTTAACTAATTCCAACTTTGTTTTTTCCATTTAAGTGTATCTGTTGAACTGTATTCTCAATCACTGAGCCTTTCCTTGCATGTGCCAGGTCTATGGATACTAAAATTATTCTTCTTCTTTGTTACTATGGGTATGTTTCAACTTATTTTTAGCATGTCCTTGGCACTTTCTTATTGTTTCCATTTCTCTGCTGAAATTACCATCTATTCCTGAATTTCTTCAGGTTTTTCACTAGAGCCTGGGACATATTAATTATAGTTATCTTAAAAATCCAGTATGACTTTTCTAACAATAAATTTATATTTGGGGTTAGGTCTATTGATTGCTTTGTCTCTCAACAGCAGATCATTATTCCCTTTCATTTTGTGTGTCATACAATTTTGATATCTAGTATACATTCAATGGAGGGTAGTAGGGAATGAGGTAACAGTATTTATGCCTCTTTCAGGCATGCCTCTTTTTCTGCTAGGTCTTTATTGAGGAGTTGTGCTGTTTCAGTTTTGTTAGTTGCTATAATTACCTTCATCCAATGCACAACCAACTTGAAGTTCCTCTAGTGGCACCTTGTGGTTAGAGTTGCAGGTAGATTCATTACTTGTGCAAATTTTTAGTTTATTTTTTTACATTTTTAAAACCTAATTTATTGTTGTTGTATTAAGTTGTCCCATTTCCCCCCCTTTGCTCTCCACTGCCCCACCCACCCCATCCCCTCTCCCACAGTCAGTCCCCACGTGCTGTCCATGTCCATGGGTCATTTATACTAGTTCCTTGACTAAACTCTTCCCCTTCTTTACCTCTTTCTCTCCTCTGCATACTGAAAGTCTGTTCCTTGTTTTCGTGCCTCTGGTTCTATTTTGCTCACTTGTTTATTCGTTTATTATTTTCCTGTATTAGGTGAGATCATCCAGTATTATTTGCCTTTTACCGCCTGGCTTATTTCACTGAGCATAATACTCTCCAGCTCCATCCATATTTGAGCAAATTCTTGACTATGCTTGGTCCACCCTAGGCTTCAGACTTTCCCTGTGAGGTTGGCCTTGTGAGTCCGCCCCTCCCTGCCTGTTGCCTTCCACAAGGGATAACGGGCTGTTGTTGCTTGTTTCCTGTCCTTGGTCGCCAGGGTGGGGAGGAGCAAGGAAGTAATCCACCTCCTCATTCAGCCTCAGCCTTAGGTGGTTCATGTATCTCAGGTTTTAGAGCTGAGCTTTCCCGGTGACCCTGCCTCCGCCCAATGATAAAGGACCTGTGATTTTGTAGAACTAGAAGGATCTCTTGCCTCTTTTTCCCAAACCCCAAGAGTTTTGCATCCACACGAAATGACAGAATGTGCTACCTTTCTCAAGCAGTGTAAGAGTTTATTCCACTGCTTACCTGGAGAAAGGTTTAGGTAAAATTGGTTTGGTTTTGACCTCAGCAGTAGCTGTTACCCAAGGAAACCACATTATGCGGGGTGCTTTCTCTGATCTCTCCTGCTCCCACTCTTCCTCATGGGCAAATAGGGAAGAAGTGAGTCCATGGAGAAGAGGCCCCAAGTGTTTGTGCTCCCACCACTCCACACTCACAACTACACATGTGCAGCTTTTAGCAATTCATTAAAGAGTTCAGCGATTTTATTTTGTACTTGTTCCTACGGCAGCCTAGTTTGTTTACAATGCATCGATGTAGGTGAGGGCTTGCCTCTGCTGTGGTCTTTTTCTGGAGGTCCCTCCACGTTTCCCAGATTTCACACTAATCACTTGCCCTTTGAAGCCGGCACCCTGATCGGCTCAAGAGCACTGGGATTTTGCATGTTGCCCACCTTCTTCTTGTTTGGGTGGATATGACACTCTTTCTATCAATCTACTCTAAAATGCAATCAGAACTCTGTAATACACATGATTAATTCACTGATTATATGTTATCAGGGTATTATGTTATTAATGCTTTAACTTTCATTTTTTAATTATTTTTAAGAGATTTTATCCATTATTTTTAGAGAGAAGGTCAGGGAGAGAGGCAGAGAGGGAGAGAGACATCAATGTATGGTTGCCTTTCACCTGCCTCCAGCCACAGACCTGGCTGGAGACCTGGCTTGCAACCTGGTTATGTGCCCTGGCTGGGAATCATAATATTTTTGATGAAACCAAAAAATGGATGAATTATCTTGCAAAACATGCCAAAATATAATGCAATATCTAAATGGCTTTTTCATTAAATACTTAAGAAGTGCAATTCTAGTTTTTAGACTAATAAGAAAGTGACTTGGGACTTTCTACGTATACTTAGAAGCCATGTACATTGACACAGATGACTTAAGGGTTAGTACAATTTTTAATTACTTTTTATATTTCAATATTACATATCCTAAGGGTATATATAAATACAATTTAGAATAAAATAATACACCAAGAACTATAGGCACAGTAGCTATTTAAAAACCATAGCACTGACAGCAAATTTGAAGTCTCTTATAGGCTCCTCTTCATTTTATCTTCCTTCTTCTTTAGATGTAATCCTATTGTGAGTTACCAATTTTTGCTGTGATTTTATTATCATAAATTTATATATATGTATATTTAAAAGATTTTATTCATTATTTTTCAGAGAGAGGAAAAGGGAGAGAGGGAGAGAAACATCAGTGTATGGTTGCCTTTCACCTGCCTCCAGCTACAGATCTGGCTGGAGACCTGGCTTGCAACCTCGTTATGTGCCCTGACTAGGAATCGAGCCAGTGACTCTTGGGTTTGCAGGCCAGCGCCTTATCCACTGTGCCACCAGCCAGGGCATAAATTTATACACACACATGCACACACACACGCCCTTGAAGCATACAGTTTAGTTTTTCCTGTTTTATAACTTTATATAAATTGAGTCATATGATATATACGTACATATGTGTGTGCATCAATAAAATATATTTGACACTGCATTTATGAATTCATTCTTGCTGGTGCCACTATCTATAAAGCATGGACTTTCAGGAAATGGACTCCAGAGCCAGATGACCTAGTTTTGAATGTTGGATCATTATAGGCCTTCATACATAAGTTAATCAACCTTTCTCACTTTTGTTTGTTTATAAAACATAATATTGTCAAAATATAAAACATTATTATAGTCAGGGGTGATTCAAGGTGATATGGATCTTGGAGTGTTTAAGGGACCTACACTTTGAAGGTACTTTATTTGAGAAACAGTTACACACTATAAATAACAATTAGATAAAAATGGTATATTTATTCCAATAAGAAACTACAGGAAGTTGTAAATATATTTATAAATATTACAAAGCATTATACATCGCAGGACTGCTTTCAGATTTTCGGAAAGGGCTGTACAAACAAGGAGCTCTGAAACTTAAACTGTATCAGCTTCATGGCAAATCTGGTTCTGTGCATGTGTAAAATGCTTTGAATTCTAGTTCTGTAAAATGGTTTATTTTTTCCTTTTTTGTCTTTTACTCATTAATGGAAACTTTTTGCATGACTGTTAAGTGAAATAAAATGTGATTAATCTGATTATTTGCATACACTAAATAATACTATTGATACATAGAGCTTTATAATTTTGGTTCTGGTTTATCTACCAAAGAATACAGTTGCTTGGGTTTTAGTTTCCTATCAATTTGTAATAATAATTTTAGTTATATTAGTTTCTTTCCTATTGTGACTTTTTAAATATATAAAATGGTTGACTTTAGGAAAACTGGTTTTAAAAATAATATACTTATCAAATTGAGTTTGTATTATTTAATTTTATATTTCATTATTTTTTGTTTAAAGATTTTATCTATTTTTAGAGAGAGGGGAGGGGAAGGAGAAAGAGAGGGAGAGAAACACCAATGGTGGTTTTCTCTTGAGAGCCCCCAATTGAGGACCTGGCCCACAGCTCAGGCATGTGCCCTGACTGGGAATCGAACCAGCAATGTTTTGGTTCTCAGACTGGTGCTTAATCCACTGAGCCACAACAGCCAGGGCCCAATGTATTATTTTTTAATGACTGATTAAATATTAAGCAAATAGGCCAGTGAGAAACTTCCTTAGGTATTAGAAAAATCACATAAATCATGATATAATAGTACTTTTGTCAATTTCAATATGTAGATATTTGCTTAAATTACTTTTATTGTAATTTTATGACAATGTATTTCTGGACATAAAAAGCGAGGAAAATGTTTCATAATAATATTACAAATTAAAGGCATACTGGCATATTCAAAACTAGAAAGGAAATTAATGTTAGTGCACAGCAAAATAAGGTATACTACACAGACAACCTCATTTAAAGTATAGTAATACTGGTACTATAGAATTTAGAACTTACAAGGAGGAATATAGTATGAAATAGGAAAGTAAACATAAATTTAAAAGTTACCATTTCTAATGGACAGGACTTATCTTTCAGATTGGGACAAATGCTTGTGGTTAAATATAGGCCTGAATTCAGCTGTGTGTTACTATAATCGTAATTGAAGTTCACTGCCTTATATGTTCTGATTGATTAGGCCCATCATGCATAAGTTGTTAAGTGTTTTGATTATTACACTTATATAATTGATTAGAATCAATGGTAGCCATAACACTTTCAAAACTTCAGAAATGTGCTACAGATTTTTTTTTCCCAAATGTTTCTCCCTGAACTGCCTTGAAGAGCATGTAAGCAATCAACTCAATAAAATAAATGGTTTTAAGTTTTTCTATCGACTTTCCAGACATTAGGGCCTTGAGGCAACTTTTCAGTGGTGTAGGAGCTCATAAAGATTTAATTGGGAAAGAAATATTTATGGAGTGTCTATTGGCAGCACGATTATAGAGGTGTAATGGGAGTTCAGACTAAATGTAAGACTGTGCCCTGAATTCAGGAGTGTCTGTTCCTAGGTAGCATGAACAGCAGAGCTGTATTTCTCATAGTCCTAAAGCTGAGAAGCTCCAAGATCAAGATGCCAGCCCATTAATGTTCTGGTCAATGCCCTCTTCCTGGTTCATGGTCGGTGTCCTCAGATGGTGGAAGGTCAAGGCCTCTCTATGGGATCTCAATGAAAAAAGCACTCATCTCGTTTAGGAAGGCTCTAACCCCATGACCTAATCACCTCCCAAAGACCCATTTCCTAACACCATCAAATTGGGTATTAGGATTTCAGCTAATGATTCGGGGAGAGAACACTATCAGACCATAGCAGTTCGTGACTTCAAATTCAACATAAGCATATTTCTGTTTTCTCATATATAAACTGGGACTAATAGTAGTGCATTTTGAAAAGGTTGTTTAAAGGCTGAACTCTGATAATTCATTTAAATTATTTAGCATTCGTGACTGGCATTTAAGTGCTCAATAAATATTTATTGGGTTTTATTTTAAGTAGTGAAAACATTCATGCTTTATTCAAAGTGGTGAAGGAATACTCATCTTGCTTATTCAGAAAAACCTTCTGAAAAGGTGATTATAAAGTTGTATATTGAGAGAAGTTGAGGCTGGAAGATACTGCTTTTGTTTAGAATAAAGTGGAACAGATTAGAAGAGGTCACACATATGCAAATTCAGGGGCTATTCTAAGTTAAAGGGATTTCTTGTTGAATAACACAGATAGCAGTACTTTAAATATTATCAAGGTTATATTCTAGGGTAATTTTTACATCGTTGGGTGAAGAAATCTATTATAATCAATAGAAAAGGACCATGCTATGTAGGTAGCTACATAGAACAACACATACTTATTTCAGATTTTATGGAGATTTAAAAAGGGTTTTTTGAAAATCTACTTGAAAAGACCTACTTACAGTTTGGCATATATAAACATAATTATGAATATCAGATATACTTCGGGTTTGTATAGTTATTTTCCAATTATTCTTGAGTCTTTCCCATTTGAGCTGGTCCCTGTGTGCTTGTCTGCCTTGCTGTGTATCTTACTTTATATTTTAGGCAATCAGTAATTATTTGGGGGCTCTGAATGTTTCTCAAAATAGTTTTAACTCTGATCTTTGGGAACTGATTTCTACAAGAGTACGACTTTCCAACGTTAGACCCTATCACATGTCAACCCCTTGACTTGGTGCAAACCTGAGTGGCATCAGGGCCTTCTGGTGGGTTATTTGCTTTCACCAGCCTGAGTGCTCTGCCCGCCCTGCGGGCGGTGTTTTGAATGGTAGCCTGGGCAATGCAGGGAGCTTCGTCACACGTTTGTATCACACAACAACTTCCTTGCTGGGGTTCAGGCTCCAGGGCCTCTCTGATTGTGCAGCTACGGGGTCCTCCCCGTAACTCTGAGACAGCTTCCCCTGTGAGCTGCGGAAATGTAGTATGATTTATCTTCTATAAAATGATGTTGAGAAATTTGGTTTTAGTTGATAGTTATCACGTAAATATTATTCTTCACTAAGTAATAAGACGGCAAGGGCATGCAGTATGTTTGTCCTTCCCTCCTTCCCTTCCCCTCTTTGTCCTAACTCTTGGAGTCCCTGCTGTCCTCTCCATCTTACCCTTCCCCTCCACCTTTCTCCTCATCCTCTCCTTTTCCTTCTTGTTCTTGTTCGGTTCCTCTTCCTCCTCTCATTCCATATTTTATTCAGGTTCTTCTTTCCTCACCCCTCTCTCCTTTCTTTTTCTCCTCCCTGTCTCTGGCTTGACTTGAGAGAACATTTTCATTATTTTCAGGCCCAGATTTAATAGCTCCATAGTAAGTTTCTTGATTGCAATCAATCTGTAGTGAAAAATCAATTAGAGGAAAACTATTTTTAACAGAAATTTTTAAACATATGAATATGTTTAAGTTAGAAATATATAAGGTATACTTATGTGAATATGGTAAGTCACTAGGTATTCTCATTTTGAATATGCAAAGATAAAATCACAAATGAGGTGAAAAAGTTTTCTTGACCTAATGATGCTGACATAATTATAGTTAAAAAAAAAAAAAAAAAATGAATGCTCACTGCATATGTGTGTGTGTGTGTGTGTGTGTGTGTGTGTGTAAATTTTAAAGATTAGGTATAACTTTTATAAACATAAGGGAATGAGAAGGCAATGTTGGGAAATATTTATATTAAATCAATGGAAAAGAGCTTTCTAATTATAAAGGTGGTATAAGATTTAAAAAATGATATGTGCAAACTAAAAATATTTCATACAAAGTTAAGATTTAAAAAATTTAAAAAATTGGGGAATCCCATATGAAAAATAGTAAACTCAAAAATTTAAAGTTGGAAAAGAAAAAGAAAATAAATAATTCCTATTAGTTACCAAAATATAAAAAAAACTTTTAATAATAATTTTAATAAAAGATATTGAAAGTTTTCTAATTAGATCCTAAGAAGAGTGATTGTAACTGCAGCTTCATAGTCATTTCTATTTTCTGCTACTGAGGACAGAAAGAAACAAAGTTTCAAATTCATATTTGAAAATGTTATTGTTATTATATCCTAGAAGATTGATCCAGCTTCCTTTCTTCCTTTCCACATGTTCTCCCACTGTATTTCTAGCCTCTTTTCTTTAGACCTTCCAGTGTATTTGACCTCCTTACTCCTGGGCATTTTGTCTTGGCTTTCTTCTTTGTTTCTTTTTTCTTTTGTTTTGTTTTTTAAGGTTTTATTTATTATTTCCAGAGAGAGAAAAAGGGAGAGAGGCAGAGAGGGAGAGAAACATCAATGTATGGTTGCCTTTCATCTGCCTCCAGCCACAGACCTGGCTAGAGACCTGGCTTGCAACCTAGTTATGTGCCCTGGTTGGGAATTGAACCAGTGACCTTTGTGTTCAAAGGCTGGTGCCTTATCTACTGTGCCACCAGCCAGGGCTCATTTTTCTGTTTTTTATTTCTGGTTCAGCCTATGGTTGAGAAGGAAGGCAGCATGATGGAGTATGGGTTTAGAGCATGAGCTCCAGAGTAAGCCTACCTGGTATTTTATAGTGGTTTCCCTCATGGCTAATGATGCTGGGTATCTTTTTATGTGCTTATATTGCCCATTGTAAATCTTGCGGATAGATATCTATTCAGATCTTATAGCCATCATTTTAATTGGCTTGTTTGTGATTTTATTGTCTAGTTGTATGCTTCATAATTTATTCTGGATACAAGAACCATACAAGACAAATGATTTGCAGATATGTTCTCCATTCTGTGCAGTGTTTTTTCCCTCCACTTTCTGGATTGTGTCTTTTGGGGAGCAAAAGTTTCTAATTTTGATGAAGTATAATTTATCTATTTTTCTTTAGTTTGCAATGTGTGGTCACCGAAATCTTTGCTCAGTTGTCTTAGCTATGAGTGAAGGATGGGACAGAGATCTCATAACTACTTTGAAGCAGAGAGTTCCCCAGCCTTCGCTGAGGGGCTCTATTTCTGTTTATTGTTATACATTATATGCCTCTACCAGCAGTTACAAGTCTGCCTTAGTCTTCACTAAAGTCAGTGATGGATTAGAGATTCTCTCCCTGATCAGAAAATGTAAAGAAAATACATCTTTCCTAGCCGTGCATACAACGCTGCACATTCCTACAGCCCGCTAGATTCCCAAGAAAATACAGATCTTTTCAAATCTCCAATGGGCATCTCATTCCTGTTTTTCCTTTAAATTTTGTTGTTGTTGTTGTGCCTACTGTTATCCACAACTAGCAAGCATCTCCATCATAAGAAGCTGTAATGTTAAACAGTTGTGTTTTTTTCACCTGCCAATAAAGTTCTTAGAGGTGGATCTGTTTACGAGGATGAGACCGTTTAGGAATTCCACTCTCTGTTGGGTCTGTTTGGTTGTTGAGTTACAAAGCAGGTGGGTTAAGTCTTCCAAGGCAGCTATAGGGAGATAATTGACAACCACACGTACATGATGGTCTGATTTACATGTATTATGAAGTGATTGCTTCAGTCCGTGGTTTGTAGGTAGGTGCAGGCTTTTGCCTATTTCCAGAGTTCTGAAAATGTTGCTTTTGATAACTTTGCCTGTATAGTCATTGCCTTTATGGAAGGGATTTTCTTACTTTAACTGTTCCAAAGATCCTCCTTGGATTTGACTGGGACAAATAAGTGTGAGATTTTTTCTTTCTTTTGTTCAAAGGGGTTATGCAATTGCTCCCACAGTTTTGAAATGTGATGGTAATTTTTGTTTCTGGGTTAAAAAATTCCTGCTCTAACAATGTAGTTATAAATTTAATCTGAGACCACACTGCTTTAGTCCTTTTTTTTTTTTTCTGGGTAAATATATAATTAAAGGTTATAAAACTTGAAGAATTACAAGTGTAAAGAATGTAATTAGGAGCTGTTGTTTTAGCTACAAATAAGAACAAAAGTCATGGTATAGTTTTATTTAATTGAAAATGTAAACTGAATTAGAAAAAAATATGAAAATTGAGCTAGTTTACACGTAAACTCATATATTTCAAATAAATCCTAAAAAGCTATGAGTGAGATTATACTTTTTAAACATGTGATAATTATCAATCTTGCAACTTTATAGGACTAACAATTATTATTTTAATAATTTGGAAAATATATTTTACTCTATTTACTTTGCTCCTAGATATACATTTTTAAAATGTAAGTTGTTAAAAAGTAGATGAAAATACAGACAGCTCACTTTTTTAATTTTACTTTTTTCCTATAGGACTTTGGAGATGATGGTTCCTTGTATATTACTAAGGTTACCACAACACATATGGGCAATTACACATGCTATGCTGATGGCTATGAACATATCTATCAAACCCATATCTTTCAAGTGAACGGTAAGAATTGTGGTGTTGCTATAATTACTTTTTGCTTCAAAGGTATTCAAAGAAGGTTATAGTCAACTGGGAAGGCAAGGTTTTATTATTATTTAAAATTTTTGTGTAGTCTTGGAACTTACTGTTAATGCAACATCTTTTTCAGTTAAAAAAAGTATTTGAGTTGAATAAATACTGTAAAGTTGTACCGCTTTTCTCATCATGAATCATTGTCAAATAACTCATTCTAATTAAAAAATTAAAGCATAGGGAATTAAAATTACTTTTTAAGAACATCAACAAATAGGTAGCCATATTAATTTTAGAAACTGAAAAAAGATAAACAGTTAAAATTTTTTATCAGCTCACCTACTTAATTGATCTTATAAATGATATAGAAAACTGTTATTCAACTACAGCAAATTTTCTACTAATTTAATGGCAATGAACTTTGGCCAAGTAAGCTGATATCATTCTTATAATCAGAGCTTTGTTTTACTGTTGATTTAATTGAAATTTTAGTTATTTAGTTGAATTGATGATATATGATTGCATGTGTGATTAATACATGCTGGTTTCTTTTTTTTGTTTTTTGCTGGTTCATTTTCAGACTAATATATATGCTAATTTACTCTGTGATTTACAAAAAGTAGGCAGAACCTTTCTTGACTTTCTGTAGGAACATCAAGATGGCTAATGTGGTTGGTATGAATTAAGAAGGAAGCAACAGGTATGAGCTTGGAGAGGTGACCTGGGTTCACCAGGTGGAACCCTGTGGATCTAAATATTTTTATTCCCATTTTCAATGTAATGGGAAGTTATCGAAGTGATTAGTGTATGAAGTGACATATTAAAATGACTTGGAGAACTGAGATACATTTTAAAAATTATTTCAAAGTCTAGGTGTCTTAAAATATAGTTTAATGGTGACAAGATAAAGAAGTTATCAGATTTGGAATGTATTTTGAAAGTAGATGTGATGCTATCACTGAAGAATGGCATATGAGTATGAGAAACAGAAGATGAGAAAAATTAACCTGAGGTATTTGAAGGATGTATGGAGGAGAAACAAACTTTCCTCTTTCCTCTTCCCTAAAGGCTTTTCTGGGGAGCACCTGGCTCATTTGTCCAGATTTCTGGGGGGAGGGGTAAACATGAGGGGAACTCCTTCACTGAATGCACGTGCAGTAGCAGCAAATGACGAAGCAGAACTCTGAGGCATGTGCAGTAGGTGTCTAATTGGTGATCATAAATGGAAGGGGTATAGCCTGGGAAACCTGTGAAAAGGATATGTTAGGATAAGGGCATCAGACCCCAAAACTTCCAGGAAAGGGATTGGATAGTGGGAAAGCCCAGTACAGAACCAGAAAAACCCAGGAAATAGGTTGGACAGTGTGAAAGACAGTCTGCTTGTTTCTGAAACCAAGCAAGTATATGAAGAATTAGCAGGGAACAGCTGCAACTAGAGTCTGCTTGCTCACTGTCTCCCACAAGTATTACTTCTTTTCACCCCAATAAATCTTGCCATTATGCTTAAACTTCTCTCACACATGCGCCCCAGCTGAAGGACCAACCATATGAGAGTTCTTGCGTGTTTGTAGAGCAATGTATAGTTTGTGTGCTACCCGCATGAGAATCACATAAAAAAAAAAAAAAAAAAAATCAGAAATGTACAATTTTGGTTTTATCAGTGCTCTCAGCAAATTTCACTTGAAATCTGTATTTTGATGAGTTTCCATGTAACAATGCTGCCTAACGAACTATGAGAGCCATTGTAAATGCCTGTTCCTTAGGAGTGCCTGCTCCTCATTCATGTCCAATGCAGGTTCCTCCATACCTCCCTCCTTAGCCATGCTTCATCTGGGAAGTCCCGGGAGAAGACTGTGAGCCAAACACCAGGCTTTCATGTCGCAAAATGTGCCCCGAGCTGCGCTGGGGAAATGCAGTTTCCCTATTTCATCTTGTCCTACGTGAACTCTGTACTTTCTGATCTCAGGTGTTTCTTTTCTTTTCTTAAAGACTATACATTTTTTTTTTTAATTGATTCCAAGAGAGGGAGAAAAACGTTGATGTGTAAGAAAAATACCAATTGTTTTTTGCACGTTCCCTGACTGGGGACCAAAGCCGCAATCCAAGCATATTCTGTGACCGGGAATCGAACCTGCAGCCTTTTGGTTTGCGGGGTAATGCCCATCCAACTGAGCTACACAAGCCAGGGCTCAGTTTCTCTGAAATAGAACCTGAGAATACAGAAATATTGAGGTTTCAGAGCTCCGTCTCCCCCTCTTTCAGCCTTAACATTATGAATTAATAAGAGGAGTTCATTGCAGTGCCTCCCCTTATCTGCATAGGCTAGATATCCTGTGTATGCCTAAAAGTGCAGATAGTACCAGACCCCATATATATTATGTCTTTTCTGTACATATATACCTATGATCAATTTTATTTCATAAGTTAGGCAAAGTAAGAGATTAACAAAAACAATAATAAAATAGGACACAGAATAATATGCTGTAATAAATGCTATGTGAATATGGTCACTTGTTTCAGGGTATCCCTTGCTGAAGTCTTTGTATAGGCTCAGTGTTCCCATTAATCTGAACATGTTTTCTACCCACAGATTTAAAGCCTTAACTAAACACTTATCACCTCCTGTGGCTATAACTTTGGTACTTTGAGGTTGACAGCACAACTAGCCGGGATTTCTTTTATCTTCTTCACTGTTTCATAGATAGAAGATACACTCTAACTGTAAATCTCAGCAACCTGCGCATACAATTCTTTTCTTACTAAATTGAGAACTTTCACCTTTTCACTTCATGGAAGCATTTTCTGGCTTCTCTTTGGTTTATCCAAATTGCCAACCCCACTGCTCTTGAGCTTTGGAGCCGTTATTAAGTAAAATAGGGATTCCTCAAACATAGGTACTTGGATACTATGACAGGTGATCTGATAACAAAGTTGGCTAAGTCACTAGCGGCCTGGGGCCCTACACAATGTGGGGATTCTAGGCAACGGGTGGTGTGTGTTCTGACCAGGTATACTGGAACTGCTTAGAGTTTTCATCATGCTACTCAGAGCTATGCGCAATTTTAAATTTATGAGTTATTTGTAGAATTTTTCTTTTAGTATGTTTGGACCACCATTGACTGCAGGTCACTGAAATGGCCAAATTAAAACAAACCAAAACAAAATTGTCCTCAGAGTGATTGCCCAGGCTGGGCGCTGATGCTTCTGCTTTCCTAGGAACAAAGATCCCTGAACTGGGGAGTAAAACCAGACTCTTCTGTTACCTCCTACTGCATGTAATCTGCCTCACGATCCTTGGTGTTAGTGTTTTCATAAGGGAGGGGGTTTGGAAAAAGGAACATTTACATTATCATTGCTGAACATTAGTGAAAGGTGAACAGAGAGAGAACTCTGAGGTAGTGGAAGCATGATGTGGGGCCAAAGGAGGGAGCTTTATGCAAATACTGATATGATCACCTTTTTACGCTAAGGCAAGGAATTGGGTCAATGTTACTGGACTAATGGGTCCATTTGCATGCGTGCATCAGAGTACATTAAGACCTGAACAGGAGCTTGCAGCAAAGAAAGGACGTGTTTATTTTAGGAAGTGGCCCAGGCCCAGAGGTACCGCTGAACTACTGATCAAAGGCCTGGCTCCTGATCTCTTTCAGGAAGATGGGTTATATAGGTGAAAAACCACCAGTCATGGTGACTAAGGGAGTTAGGGTCAGAGTTGGGGTCTTGGTTGATTGATTGTTCATTGCTAAAATAGGGGGTGGTTGGTCAGTGCCTCTGGTCCTACCTGACATCAGCTATCATATCATTTATCTTTTTTCCTCACTTTCTGGTTTTCTGGGTATGGAACTAGAAAGTCTAGTTGGGGTCTAGCTGTTACCTCTCATTTGCCCAAACTACCTCTGGAGTCAACAGACTCAAGGCTTTGTTCCTAAGATGATTTGCTGCTGATCAGAACCTCATTTTCCATGCAGACTTAGAGATTAGGGGAGTGGACAGGGAATAGGCAGGGAGGTGAGTCAGGGTGCTAGGTGAGGGTAGCTTGAACCAGAAGGAAGAAAGGAGAAAAGGTCATAGTAAAGACATCCCCGTGGATACACAAAGATAATATGCGGCTCATTTAAGCAAAAAGGGGATAATTTCAGTAGTCAAGTCCTGACAGAGTTGATATACTGTAGTTACCCCATGGAAGGACTGGTGTTCGGAAAATGAATAATTAATCTATTGAAACAGTGAGCGAGATAGATGGGGAATAGGTGTGCAGGGTGGGAGCATGCAGAAGTCCTCTTCACATCGCTGGGATTTTTTCAGTGCAGTGAGGAATACCACCAACTGAGCATGAGGAACATGTGAGCACATCAGTGGTTTGAGGAGGGGAGGAGATGTAAAATAATTATCCTCTGGACAGGAGGGTGATGGAAACAGCAGTATGTAGTTGCTATGTTGGGTAGATCTTTGGTAGCTCTGGAGAAGATGTATATTCATATGTTTTTATTCAGTGTGATTGGCTGTGAATTTGCAGTCAGAAGTGATTCAGGCTTAACCAGAATTTTGTCAGGTGGGTAAGTGGAAGAGACACATGTAGAAAGAAGTTAAGCAAGTAATAAGAGAGTGATTATAATAAGGAGCCATAGAATAAGGGGTAGGGCAAGCAAAGAAGTGAGACCATGAGAAATGTGAATTGAAGTGAAAAATTGATTATAGTTTCCAAATTGGTCAGATAGGAAGAGAATGGTGTATAAGAAAGAAATACATTTTCTTAAAACATCTGACAATTCCTATTTATAAGAAATACTTTTAATCAGATTAAGTGTATGCAAAAAATATAGGGACCATAAGGTTTTGATAAATGTTTTTAGCCAGCTCAGAGGTTGTAAATCTCACCTGCCAGTTCTGGTTTTCACTGAAATGGAGAAATGAAGTATAAAATAACACTAATGCATCAAATTCAAACATAATTAATCAAAACCTTGTTCTGATGCTTTTTTATCAATGAGGGGAGACAGTAAGTCCATTTCAAGAATCACCATTAATATTGAAACCTAACTGAAGAGGTTAAAAATCTGTTGAAAATACGTGTGTATCAATGAGAGATTACCTTTAGCTGCTATAACAGTGACCAAAAACACAGGGCCTTAAAGAAGATACCGTTATTTTCTTTTCTTATGAATGTAAGAAGACCCAATGAGATCATTCTTGGTGGCCACGCCATCTTAGCATCCTTATCTTGTGCTTCCTTTGTTATGGTTAGCACATGATTTCTGTTCTCAGTGTGATCCCTGGTTCTCCAAATGGTGGTGAAAATTTCAATCATTTTCATATTTTCACAAGGAAAATTGAAGAGAGGGGAAGGAATAAGGATCACCTGACAGTTTTTTTTTTTTTTTTTTGAAAGACCTTTAGTGGAAGTGATACAGGCAGATCTGATTAAGGTCACTGGGGAGAAGTAGGAGGGGTTGTAGAAGGCTGGAAAGCAGTCTAGGATGGGACTGGGTGAGAAGCTGGAGGCGTCCAGAGCCAATGGAAAAAGAACAGGGCTGAGTCTTAGTTTGAAGACCTTTTCTGAGCTTTTCTGGCTCCGGAGCTGGCTCTCTTCTCAGGCTCTGGCTTGGGCCCTTGAACTCACTGTCAGGCTCTTCTTCCTGGAGGATGCCTGGATGGTCTGAGGCAGCTGCCGCATTTCCCAGTGGATGGTATCTTATATGAGAAGGAGCTCCAAGCACAGCCTAGCATCAGGGTGGCCTAGCAGAGGGTGGCAGGTTTATACTTTGGGTTTTTCAGAGGGAACAGGCTCTGAGGCAGAAGCCTGCCAAAACTAACAGATAGAACTAAGGTGTTCAAATTTAGCCTTAATTGATAGGCTTAAGTAACTGCTTTTGGATAAAGACCCCATTTCTTTATTGCCATACTTGCCTCTGGAATTCTGCCTAGAGGGTGGTGGTGAGATGGGACCCCAACTTGCGCTTCAGTAATGGAAGCACCAACAGTAACTTCCATTGTCCCTCTTAAAATACAGAGATTATCAAAGTGCATTTCTTTGACAACAGTTCAATTAATTACACAAACAGGAGGAGTGGGGGAATAAATTTTATAGGGAACTAGCTATCTTTGCCACAAAAGGGTCTAGTATATCAAAATAGTCTGCAGAATAGTAACAGAGCAACATTCAGCCAAGTAAATTTGGAGATAACTGGCATTATAAAGTGATTGATAGTGAAGGCAGGCTCTCATCTAGCAACTAGAGGGAGCTCCAAGGACTTGTACACAATGCTAGACCTTTGAAGGACTGAAGGACGAAGGGTGGGGCCAGGGAGATACTATGAAAAGAAAGGATTATTTTAGGGCCAAGACATTTTTCCTTTGGGGGAAGAGAACAGGAATGATTTCTGTTATACAGATTGCCTTTCTATGGGGGATGATGAGGGCCCACTGACAAATTACCTTACTGGTTCTTGACTCAAAAAATCTGACCATTTGATTAGGACTACATTCCTGAGATAGGTTGAAATCACAATTAGGTATTAAATCTAGGTTTGGGATCATGGGCTTTTATAGCAGGAGTGATACCATTTTGGGCCTGTGGGTTTTTTCTTTAACATGACACTTTCTAATAAAATATTTTGAAATGGTAGGACTAGCTGTAAAATAGCAGCCCTACATGAAATTTGCTAAAGAAACCATTTCTCCTTTTTTTTTTTTTTTTTGCTGTTTCCCTTTCCTTTTAAGGTGTTTTATATTTGGCACAACTTGAAACATATGTTCTTGTGTATAAATAAGTAAACTTGAGATCACTCAGACTATTGTTACAGTTCAATCATAAAAGAATAGTTAGGAAGGAGCATTGACAGTGGAAAAACACAATGAGAATATAAGAAAATGCAAATTAGATAGACAAATAGCACATTTATAGACCTAATAAATCTCTAAAACTAGTTGAACTCATTTTCCACTCTCCATCCACTTTTCAGAAAAGGTTAAAAAGACCTTTAGAAAATTAGATTTTCATAGGGAATTTAACATATTTATCTTAACAATTTGTCAATTAGCAATAAAAATAAAATATATCATTGATTACCATAAAAAGCCCTGAAAATAGCACAAGTTAATGGAATTTGTGAAAGAATGTTTTTGAAGTGCAAAGTCTATTTAAATATCCCATAGTGCAAGCCAAATAAAAGTCTGCTTCTTTTTTTCAAACAATGCCAAATTAGATTATTAAAATATGAGAGTGCTTCTGTGTCCTTGTCAGAAGAAACATTATGTATAAATCAAAGGAGCTTGACTCTACCAGTGGAATTCATTTCATGCTTTTCTTTTCCTTTTTACATAAAGTAAATTGTCTTCAGATCTTCAGCTTATGATACAGGATGTTTGAAATTTTAAGTTATTCGCTGTTTACACCACCCTCTGGGCAGAAGGCTTGTCCTTATTCACAATGGACCCATAGTGCGCTGCTATTTCTCGTTCATCTTGTTTAAGACCTCACACATCATATCAAGTGCAGTTTGTTTTTCTTCTCATGTCGGAAATTTCTGCACGGAATTGCTGGTTTTATAGGATGTCTCTATAGAACACCCTTACTTTTTTTTTCTTTAAATCAGAAAGTGGCTTCAGGTAACAACAGGCACTTTGTTTGGACCAGGCAGCCTTCCCTGCTCTCCCTGCCAAGCTCCCTGCTTGGCCACAGGACAGATGGAAATAAAACCTTCCTACTCACAGTGAGGCCTAGAAGACAAGAAGTGAGAGGCCTCCTTTCTTCTCTTTCCTCCTTCCACTGAGTTATTAAAAGATGAGAGAGACAGAGACAGAGACAGAGACAGAGACAGAGACAGAGAGAGAAAGCTTTGAGGTTTGCTCTGCCTCAGTGATTCTCTAACTGTGGTTCTTGAGAAACCCAGACTCAGCGACTTGCTTTAAGAGCAAATGATCGGGGTACGAGGGGCAGCCCCTACTGAATCAGGGGCTCTGGGCGTGAGGTAGAAGAGCCTGTGTTTAACGGACCCTTCTGATGATGTTGAAGGTCATGTTTAAAAACTTAACAGTTCCAGCAGTTGTATTGGCTAGAAACATGAGGAGTGGAAATATATGTTCCTTCCTCATATTTTCCACATTTATTCTTGTAATTTTTGACTTGCAGCCAAGTTTACAGTGATCTCAGGGAACGGCTCTCCCTTAGGGGAGGTGGATCAGATTTGTATTAAATCAGTTTCCCCTCCCTTGCAAAGTCCGGCAGACAGGACCTTGCTATCTTGCTCCAAACCCCACGGGGCCACCTCAGCTGTGGTGGGGGTCCTTAGACAACTTGTTATTGTGGTAAGGAGTCTTTCTTCCACTCTTTGTTAGAACTTTGACACAGCAAACTTCCCAGGTGCACTCAAGGTAGCTCAGGTGTGTCAGGAATTTAATGTCCTCAGGGACAGTCCTTAACCAACAAGGGACACAGGTCAGTGGGTATGAAGCACAGCTTCCTACTCGTCCTGTGGGAAGATTCTGACTTGCCTTGCACATGATTCTTCCAGGGGTCCACCCTGGAACTGCGCTCTTTTTGCTCATAGTGGTAACATGCTCATGAATCTCATGAATGCACCACACATTTTTTCTTTTTTTCCTTCTCTCTCTCCTCTTCATTTAAAAAAAAGTTATTGTTGTGTTACAATCATTTCATTTTCCCCCATTGCTCTCGCCTGCCCCACCCTCCCTGCCCCCTCGCCTGCAGTCAGTCCCCATTTTGTTCATGTCCATGGGTCCTTCACACTAGCTCCTCGATTAAACCCTTCCCCCACTTTCCCTCCCCCCTACCCCACCCGCCCGAGTCACTGTCACTCTGCTCCTTCTTTTTTCCCTCCATGTCTCTGGTTCTGCTCTGCTCATCTGTTTGTTTTATTCATCAGCCTCCTGTATTAAGTGAGATATATGGTATTTGTCTTTG
Organism: Noctilio leporinus; assembly: GCA_004026585.1. NCBI lineage: Eukaryota > Metazoa > Chordata > Mammalia > Chiroptera > Noctilionidae > Noctilio > Noctilio leporinus. The sequence continues at coordinate 185,252 of PVIW01000726.1, forward strand.
GCTACCTGGCTTCTTTCACTAGGTGTGATCCTATCCGGTTCCATCCATGCTGTCGCAAATGATAGCAGTTCCTTCTTTCTTTCTGTTGCATAGTCTCATCTTTTTCTACTCCCTAACATGCGCTTCCAGGAATCATTTCTTAAATCAATTATCTGAACCTAAATTCTCGCTCAGAGCTGCTCGTGGGGACACACCTACTTAGAAAAGTCCTTACCTTAGTTGCTATCATTGCCCTTTGTAGTTCCCCCTGAGAACTAATGGTGGGCACTGTGTTTGCTTCCAGAAGCCTTTCCATTATGATAGAATGGTATTTTAATTCATTAACTCCAAGGCTTAAGAATTCTCTCTATTATTTCCCATGCTAAATCATGTCCCGTTAACACTGTTCAGTAGAGCTCTTCAGATCTTCTGCAATTAGATTAAATTATGATATCAAGATACTTCAATTATGTAACAGCAAGAGCCTAGAACTGCTCAAAATTTAATATGTAATATATTAAATTCCCAGAGAGAAATAAAACTTCAAAGATTAAAGTTCCAAATAAATTAGTCCAAAGTAATTAATATCCAAAATTAATTCTTCTGTCTTGCAACATTTTATACAAAGTCCAAAAGTTTTAAATTCCAAAGAATCACATTCTTTTCTGATTTTCCTTTCAGTGAAAGAGGTCTTTAAAAAGTTTATGGCTTTGGGATAACTTCAACATGTATAATGGATTCTGGGCTATCTCACTCAACTTAAGTGTACCATTATGCCATTTGTTTTCAAATAATTACATCAATTCTATAATCATCATCTCCTCATATTTCTGTCTTCTTTTGGCCTGCATAACTTCTGGAATTGTATTTTCTCTCTACTATTGACTTATTAGCTATACCTCTTTTTTAAATTTTTAAAAATATAGCTAATATTTTAGCTGTAAGGAATATTTACAATATACAACTCAAACATATTGCCATGTATCTTCAAATATTTTACCACTCTAGATAGAAAATAAAGACATACTTTGATTTCTCCTTCCCATCTTTTCTGATAATATTGGCAAACATTTTACACCTATGTATGTTATAAACCCCACATCTATTTTTTTTTTTTAATTTTTGCTTCAAATAGTCAAACACTTCACAGGACTTTCTGAAAAAAATAATGCACAAGATGTTTACATTTACCCCTTCTTTTATATGAATCCAAATTTCTCAGTTTTTTCTTTTAAAAAAATATTTTATTTATTTTTAGAGAGAAGGGAAGGGAGAGAGGCAGAGAGATAGAGAAACATCAATATATGGTCGCCTTTCACTTGCCTCCAGCTACACACCTGGCTGGAGACCTGGTTAGGTGCCCTGGCTGGGAATCGACCCAGCAACATTTGGGTTCGTAGGCTGGCACCTATCCACTGAGCCACCAGCCAGCGCCTTCTCAGTTTTTCTTTAGATGAACAGATATCCTTTAACAACATGAAATTCAGGCCTGCTCCAAGTTGTTGCCCCAGTCTGTGAACTATGTGTTACCTAATCATGAAGTAAAGCATTGAGTTGATGAGTAGGCTTTTAAAAAAGTTTTATAGTCATTTCTTATTGCTACATCTATGTGAGTAATTTAATTTTTGGATAACTGTAAAATTATAGGGAAAAAAAATGATTCCCATCACAGACAGTTCTAAAATCACTTCCCTAAGCCCTTAGGGTTCTCCACTGGATCCTCCGTGTTTGTTTCACTGGCAACAGAAGAGATGATGCATGGAGCATTGTGCAGAGTTTCAGGCCAGGCCTTGTGGCAGCGGAGAGCAATTTTGCCTGCTTACCTGGACGCCCACATGGAGTATTCTGTTGTGAGGGAGTTAGAGAAACAGAAGCTGCTCTGGGCTCAGAAGGAAAGGGGAATACATGCAGTGTACATGTAGCCTGATGTTCCCATAAGAACACAGTGCTCGTAAGTTTCCTGGGAGAAAAGCAAACCATGCAGAGTGCCACCTCTCTCAGGAAACATTTAAGACTTCTCATGTTGTCCTGGGGAACACATACTTTGGACCTAATGCCCTGGTAGAATTACTTGCATTTGTGCATGTGCACTTTTGCTACTCCCAAAAATAAAATGGAGATGAATGTTTCTGAATACTGTGCTTCAGGGGAGTGACAGAGGCCTAACCTGGGGAGCTCCACCATGATAATGTCCTCAGTTTAGAAAGTTTCTAGACCTTGTGCCATATTTATTTCTGCTATACCTCCCACTTCTAGAATTGTCATCCTTTCTCTTAGTTGCTCCAGTATTTCTTTCAGAAGGGGTTAGCCACCTTAACGACCTTCTTGATTTGGACTCTTTCTGTTAGTTTTAATAGGCCAGTCTGCTGAAATAAGTGTTTTTCTCCTTTTTTATTACTCTCTGCTTTCTGGCCCAAACATGTTTGTTTCCATGCATTTCCCTATATGTTGTCCTCGGGGAGTTGTTACAGTGAGAGATCTGAAAGTATTGCATTTGGTTTGCCAAAGACAATCACAATTCAAACAAATGTTTTCCGATTTGTCCTTAATGATTTGCATAATCCCACTCAGGGGCTATCCTTACATTGGAATACTATGTAATTTACGCCGATGTATGATCCATCATTATTTTGCCTAGATTCTTTTTAGCATGTTTTATCCTGGTTGTGATTTCCCTCAGAGTCTTAATTCCATAGATTTCTTGGCCATGTGCCCTTCCTAGGTTTCTCTGTGACCACCTGCAATTACTGTCACTTTGAAATACACCCAGGGATGCCATGAGAATTTTATATTGCTCTTCTGTCTGTAACACATTTGTTTCCCATGGTTTCTGTAAACACTTGTTAGAGATCAAGGAAACATTAGTTTTATTTTTGTGTACTCCAGCTTCAAATTTATGAGGTCACATCACATCCTTCCTCTTCTTAAAATCCTGTAGTGGTCCTGGCTGGTGTGGTTCAATGGATTGGTGCCAGTCTGCAAACTCAAAGGTCGCTGGTTCAATTCCCAGTCAGGGCACGTAATCAGGTTGCAAGCCAGGTCTCCAGCCAGGTGTGTAGTTGGAGGCAGGTGAAAGGCAACCATACATTGATGCTTCTCTCCCTTTTCTCCTCCTTCCCTGCCTTTCTCCCTAAAAATAATGAATAAAATCTTTTAAAAAAATTCTATAGTGGCTCCCAATGTCACTCCGATTAAAAGCCAGTCTTTTGAGTGCCCTTCAAAACCGTAAGTGTTCTGATTTTGCAGTAACATCCTATCTTACAATATTATTCTCCCCTTTGCAAATCCACTTTATCCGCACTTTACTCTCACCACTTTTTGTCCTTAACTATAACAATCATTTGCAGTTGGCTATTCCCTCTGTTTGAAAAACCTTTCTAGATTTCCATAAGGCTCAATTCCAACCTCTTTCAACTCTGTGGTTAAATGCCCCTTTCTCAAAGAGGCCCGTTCAGATTACACAACTCGAAATTACCATCAGTTCCCACCTTCCCGTCCTTGAGGCCTCAACATTATTCATAAGCACTGCTGCCTTCTATCAAGTTGCATATACTATTTATGCTGGAATTTCCTCATATTTCAACATCTTTAATAAGAGATATATTCTATACTATGTGGTTATAAAAATCAATACATTAACTGGCAGCATTTGTTTTCTTTGTTAGTGGTATAGAAAGAACAGCCTTTTAGATTTAATTAGATAAGGGCAATTACTTATTTAATATGTTTATAATTTATTTTCGGCCTCTCTCACTAGAGAAATCCTTTATCTGTTTGTCTCTCTCCATCCCTCCATCTTTCTTTCATATCTCTCTCTCTCTCCCACCCTCCCTTTTAGGTGCCTATGACAGTACCTTACACATAATTATGACTGAATAAATATTTACTGAATCAATGCACATGAATAGATGAAGAATCACTCCAGTCTGCTACTGAGATTTTTCTTTCCACTCTCCTCTGCTGTCAGATTGCTGGGATTATTTATGGTTTTATTAAATAGACAACTAAAACATGTCCTCATTTTTAAATAGTACCCTTTTTTAAGAACCACTGTTTCAGTGTGTGTGTGTGTGTGTGTGTGTGTGTGTGTGTGTGCAGGTATCAATGTGTAAATTGTACTTGAGGGTCTAATTTTTTTCATACCTGGCTGCCCTGTCCTCTAAGATGTCCCCCTAAGTAATTTTTTATCTAGTTCAATCAGTCTCTATTTGTTTTTATTTTTATTTTGTATTACTTGCATCCTGATGAAAATTGAGGAATATTTTTCAAACCACTTCAGTTTTTCCTTAATGTTCTCAGCAAACCTAATTCTTAGAGAGAGTGGAGCTGTGGAAGTTCAACTGCTGTCTTAGATGTTAAGTTTTGTCTCTGTCCAGCCCTTGAGAATTATTTCTCTAAAATAAGAGACTTTCATGTTGCATTATTATTAAATATGTAATTTTTGTTTGGGTGAAGACATGCTTTAAGTCTTTGCCATCTTAGAGCCGTACTAAAAATGTATGCACATGAGAAAACCAGAATCCAGGTTTCCCTCACTGTCTCAAAAGAGAATGCTCCTATTAAATTCTACAAACTGAATTGATGTAAAATGTACAAGCAGTTACCTTAGGGCAGATCTTTTAAATGGATGCCCAAAATAAGCATGGATGCCCACAGACACAGTTCAGAGCTCTTGTGCTTGATACTGATGTTGAGCTCAGCCCCCAGGGAAGGAGCTTGGTGGGACCACTCGGGCTACTTTGGGTGTGCACTGCCTCTGTGACAGCGAGGGAAAACAGGTGCTGATGTGGGTCTTTTGTAAAAGCAAAGAGGTGAAATGTGAACTTTGAAAATTGGGAGATACTGTATTTGCTACCACGTAACAGTGGGCTGGTGCCCAAGAGCCTTGGAACCAAGCCCCCCTTTATCACGCAGCCCTGCAAGATCCTTGCTTTGTAACTAATGGTAGTTAATGGTATTTGGGTAGTCAGTCCAGTACTGCCTACCTAGGGCTGCTGCTAATAACTTAAGAGCCATCATCTCTGCTCAGTGCTTTGTAACATTAATGGAAATTAGCTGCCTGTGCATTAGGGGGAGAAAAATTCAAAAATGCTACCCACAAACCTGGTTGGGAAACATGGTAAAAGCCATTTACTGATACATAACAGAGAACCTATCCCCATTTAAGCCTTGTTGAAATACCGAAGTGTGTATGTGTGATTCAAAATTGAACTATGAAAGTTCACACAGTGTGACCTGTGTCTGTTAGACTCAGCTCTGCCTACATAAACAGAACTATTCATTTATGGAAAAAAAATCACCCAATGAAATCAAATCTAATTTGCTTGCATTCATTAAATAAAGCTTCAACCCAGAAACCATGTGCTGAGGCTGCAGCACATAGAAGCCAACCTTGTTACTATTTAAAAAATCAACCCCAAGACACACAGCATCAGGGCTAAGTTAATCATTGGAGCCACATCAAATGCTGTGATTTTCCCTAATGTTAACGTGTCACCCACAATTTTTGTGAATTTTGCAACATTTCCTAAAGCCTCAGATATTGGGCATTTAGGAGATAGTAAAAACCATACTCTCTTATGATCTTGTCTTCAGGACAAACTGAAAGAAAGATATACATTAGGGGGGTCATACAAAGAACAAAATATGATCTGCATGACAGAAAAGCTATTAGAGAATGTGGTTGAAATATAAGCAAATTATTTAACTGTTGTGATTTAATTTTCCCACCATGTCCTGAACATTGCTATTGACTTCAGCAGGTAGAAACAGAGCCAACACCTCTGATTTTGCCAAGAGAGCTGGAAAAAAAATGCATCATGTTTGTAGGCAGACCCAAAATGTAAGAGGAGATGAGTGGAATACACTCAATCTTCCTTAAAACACAAAATGGATGCTTCATTAGGCCTCTAGATTCTGGAATTAGTAAGACCAGGGAGAGATAAAACCCTTCACATGAATCAAAGAGGTGTGTGGAGCTTTTTGTTGATAGGAACAAATCTTTCAGGTAAATGACTCATTTTCAGATACTACTGTTCTATATTTGCCTACAATTAACTCATTTAGCCAGAATTTTTTTTTATGGTAAAGTGAATGTGTACTTTTGTGGGTAAGTGAATGTACCGAATCTTCTTTTTTAATATTATAAAACTATTTCCCTTCATGGAGTTATGATCTGATTATATCTACAGTCATATTGAAATTAGCATGAGGTAGTTTACCAGACTGGTCCATACCGGAGAATAAGAATGGTACTTCACAAATTGTTCCTGTGTATACAAGAATAGGAAATGTTAGCAAACACTCCTGAGGTGGTCAGCACTTAAAGAACAGTATAATGGCTAATTAATGTAATGACACTTGTATAACAAGAGAGTCGAAAGAAGGTTAATGTGATAATGAGGCTTATTTGATCTTAAAGATTTAGCATGAGGGCACTCTCAAGATAGCTTAATTAGATTTTAAGCACCTTTTGCAATTTGCATGTGTACTTGTTAATCCATATGTTCTAAAAATAAATTTTACTTCATTTAAACGAATGAATTTGCCTGATTTTTTCCCCTGTGCTATTTTACTGTTACCGGTGATGGCATTTGCTTGAATTTTTTATTTGATGTGTATTATTTATGACTACTTCTTCCATATTATGCTTAAATTGAGGTTCGATTCAAAAGAACAAAACATGTTTTAAAATTGCCAAACAATAGCTTAGTATAAATTCCGACATTTATATAAAGTCATTACTGGGCTCATTAACTAATCTTGATGTTATTTAGTACACATTAGTACCATACACTATATTAGTAAATTTGATTCCATTCTTTGATACTTATGTCATTTTTAAACTTGACCAAATGGAGGAACATTTTATAAATTAAATTCACAATGAAACCAAACAACACTTGTAGCACTTAATTCCGTCAATAGTGTGCTATTTTCTGGAGCCCTGGGGAAAACACAGGATTACATTTGCACATTCTGTATTTAGACTTAACATGAGTTCTCCAAAGTAACACCTTTTTAATGCTTTTCTTGTGATTATTCTAACTGATGTATATGAGTTTCACTACCCATTTCTTATTTCTTTTTCAGTGCAGTTTGCACTGATAGCCTGTGTTTATTCTTAATGCTCTTAAGGCACAGGACTGGCAAGGTGGGTCTTCTTTTCTCTGGGCTGAGGCTCAATTCATTTTTATGCTTCACATAAAAGTATCAAAGGATGCTACAGCTCACAGCAATCTCTTCTTCCTGAGACATCCCACATTACTAGATTTTTTTTTTCATTAAAAGGAATTAATTTGATTTTTCTACCACTTTTCTTTTAGGCTTTTAAGGTATATAGAACTTTGGAATTAGATACCCAAAGAATGAGACTCATTATTTTATAAGTTTTTTGCTCTCTTTATAGGCTTAGTTTCCTATTTTGCAAATAGAAAATAGTAGATAAATTTTTAATAATCTATTCTGTTTATTGAACTGAAAGTGTTTTTATCATACTGAAGTAAATAATCAATTAAATTTTATGTGGCCTGGTGAAAGCTGTTCACCCTCCACATATCCATGGTATTTGTGTGACACCATACACTACCCTCACAATGATGAAATCAGCACTGGGGCTAATCTCACAGCAGGTTAGCTCATTAATGAAATGTTCTGGTGGCATAAACAGAGGCAGAGTTCCAACCCACAGAGCCTTTTTGAAATCTGAAGTGTCAGACAATTCCAAAATGTTGTTTGTGAAATGCAAAAGAAAAACTCTTTCAAAATAGACCAAGGCATTTAGAGGGTGAAGGGATGGAGCAAAAAGGAAAACAAGAACATGGACAACAGTGTGGTGATCATGTATGTCTGTGTGCGTGTGGCGGGGTGGGGGTAAGTGTAAGTGGACTAAATGGTAATGGAAAGATATAATACAGTAAGAATAATTAAAAAGAATGGACCAAGGAAATGCCCTAGGGTTGCTTCAACTTTCGCTGAATAGCACAACTGCCACTCATGGAGATAAAAAATTATAGATGGGAGTCAGGGAGAAAGATGTAGTGAGGCAAATAGCATTTTCCCCTCTAAAACCTACATATTGATTTATTTCAATATACTTAGTGAGTATACATTAAGTAAAAAAGTGTTTGAATTTAGTTGAGATTATTAGGCAAGCGTACTTCTAAAAGCTTAGTGCCTGTAGATATTCTATGTTGATCAAGTGCTAAAAGATGTTGTGAAGTATTATGAATTATGATATGATTCTGATGACAGACAAGAGATACCCCCAAATGAGAATTCAGTGTGGATTGGAAGACTCTGATTACTTTATTGTTAGTAAAGTGGACTGAGAATCTCTTTTTTTCCTTTTGGCTCCACATTTCCTGGTAATACAAATTAGCTTGAATAAGCTTTTCCAGAGGGTGTGAATAGGAAATTTGCTATACACTGGCATCTATAATAGTTACTTGGGAGTATAGTTCATGACAAGATGCAGATAATTTTGTCTGTCATGTTGCATAAGGATTAACAATAGAAAATAAATCATTTGTGACTATTAAACTTTGAGTTTCCACCAACTCACTTTTAAATTTAAGAACACTGATTTCTTAAAAAATAAAAACAAGCAATGAAAGTAAAATATCCAATAGAAGTAACACCCCCGCAACTAATCATCTTTCCAATAAACCTTACTCTAAGTCAAAATGTCTTTAAAATAATAGAAAAAGCTTTCTTAGAAAGTATCTGGGAAATTTTATGGATAACATTGTGTTATATAGTAATTATATTAAAATATATAGTATTTTGAAAATGAATCTTTTAAAGTAGCATCATTGTATCTAGGAAATAATAAATTATTTATGGAAAGTCAGTGTTTTAAAATGAAAAAATTATTTAATCAACTGATATATTTCAGTAAATATTTTTAAGTTATAGTGTAACAAAAAAATATGGTAAATAGTAGTGCCATCTATTGATGAAACTGAAAACTACCATTTCTTGTTAAATAGAAAAACTGACTTTCACATTTATAGGAATATATTTCCAAAACACTAATTATTCCTTATTTTCTAATTATTATTAAGTCATATTAAATACTAGAACTGTATAAAATATGTATGTGTATATGTGTGTATATATATATGTATGTATGTATGTATGATTAATAATTGATATTTCTGATAATAAATATCAGTTGTTTTAAATTTAGTTAGGCTGTCATCCATTTGAATAATAAATTTAATCACTATAGAAATTAAATGCAATATTAAATACTTTCTGCTAAAAAAATAAACAATAACCACCTATATGGTAGAAGATGGATCATTGTCTCATTTGAACTTATTTTATTTTAATATGCATAAAATACTTTAAAATGTAAAATTGTACACAGTTACCTTTTAGCACTTACTATGACGATTTTAATATTTCTTATTTTCTTTTTAATTTGGGTCAATTATACATAATAGGTACTATTTGAAAACTCTTAAATTTTATTGGTTATTTTCAAGAATTTAAAATTATACCTTTGCTCATTCAATTCTACATATAAGTGAAACCATACTTGAAACCTATATAATTTTATTAACCACTATCACCCCAATAAATTCAATACATTTTTAAAAAATTGTACTTCTAATTTTTCCAAATTTGCCTACAGGACACTTGGCTGGAACAACCTTTGTCCTGTCTGATCAAATTGTCAGAGTGACATTAAATAGTTTATGAGAGTTAAAGTATTAAAGATATATACTAAGTTAAGGACAGGAACAGAAAGGGGCAGAAAGCAATAGTGACATCTACTGATCTCCAGGGTATACATTATAGGTGACACATGCCAGAGCATTAAAAGGTGCAACAGAGGAAGTGAGGAGACTGGAAAGAGAAGAAACTATGAAAACAAGCACAACCTTAAGGAGGAGAAACTAAATGGAGGCTGAGGTGAAATCATGGTCAGCTTGGCATGTTACGATGGTCAGTCACTATTGAAACACAAAACTGATACTAAGCTCTCATTCATTCATTTACTCATACGTAAAATGTATCTGTTCTATAGCTGTAGGTTGAGCTCTATTATGTACTCTGCTGGATGCTAAGGATCCAATAGTAAAAATATCATAGTTATATTCTTTGAAAGGGCTTAAGGAACTTACTGTCACTCTTAATAGTAGTCCAACCTCTCATATATTAAAACACAAGCTACCATTTTCTCAGAAAGTTTTGCTGCCATTGACTTGATAGTATAATAGATTTATGATGAGCAAAATATGAATGGGACTGTGAGGCTACAAAAATCAAGATGATGGGGTAATGGCATAGGATAGGCATGTAGACCAATGGAATTGAGTTGAGAGAATTGGAGAAGGGAAAGTGAATGTTAGGTGGAAAATGGTACGGAAAAATGCAAACCTGTGAGCATGAACTGGAACCCATGAGGCTGGCCTAAGACCCATGTCAATTCTCACCATATCCAAACCTGATGAGGTGGGAATACTTGCAGGCCCATTGCCAATGCACACCAACCACATATGTGACTTATAAGATCCCATGGTGACCCTGTCCCAATACTCAAAAATGGTTTTCCTTCCGCCCTGACTGGTATGGCTCAGTTGGTTAGACATTAACCCACAAAGCAGGTCGCAGGTTTGTACCCTGGTCAAGGCACATGCCTGGGTTGTGGATTCAGGCGTAGGAGAGGAAAATGACCGATGTTACCCTTTCACATCGATATTTCTCAGCTTCTCTTTTTCCCTCCCTTCCTCTCTTTCTAAAAAAATTAAAATAAATAAATTTTTAAAATGGCTTTACTTCTGCCCACCAAATCTTGGGCAAAATTCAGATTAAAGCGACTCATTACCCATAGTAACTGGAAACAGACAAGAGAGGGAATTCTTGGAACTGTAGTTCAGCCAAGTCAATCAGAAGCATTCTACATCATTGCTTTTGTTTCCTTTGTCTTCACACAAATTAAAACATACTGTACTCACTGTTCTCTTTCTTTTTGCTTGTTTCTTTGAGCTATAATTCTCATAGCATTAAATTCACTATTTTTCAATTGTGCAATTTAGTGAGTTTTTGGTCTATTACCAGAACTGCACAAACATCACCATTAATTCCACAGCACTTTCACCACCTCAGAAAGTAAGCTTGCACCAGTTAACAGTCACTTGGCATTCACCCTCAACCTTCCACCCCTTTGCAACCACTAATCTACTTTTTGTTTCTATAGATGTGCCTATTCTTACACTTTACATCAATTGACTGTCTGCCCTGTGGGCTTCAAGCTCCAGAATTAGACAGGAAGACAACAAACAGCCTCAGAGGGCCATTCATCCAGCTCATACAACAGAATTGTGTAAGGTCCAATTTCTGTAACAAATCTAGATAGATATGTAGGTAAATACATACATACATACATACATAGACTCTGCATATAATATATAATTATATATGTAAATAGCTATAAATGATAGATAGATAGAGACACTGAGTGAAAAATTTACAGCCAAAACATGAATAGAAAAATTGGGAGATGAAAACAAGATAAAAAGGCTAATAAGAAAAAGGTGGCGGAAAATAAAAGGGAAGAGGAAGAACAAAGAGGGAGCTGAGTTGGCATTGAAGGAGAAAACAGAAGAAACAAAGAGGAAGAGAAAGGATGAAATAGTTGAGATAGGAGGAGAAAGTAAGGAACACATTGGAAACATTTATACAGGCATTTAAGAAAGGATTGGCTATATAGGAATTTTGAGAGGCAAATGCATACCGGATATAGAAGAGCATTGTATGTTAAGTAGTTTGGCTATTACTGTGAAAAAAGCAGGGGGGTGTATAAAATAAAGACCTTGAGCAGATGAGCTATAACATCCTACTTTCAATTAAAAAATAATTTTTTCAGTGATGTGAACAATAGATTTGTGAGGCAGAAGGTCAGTTAAGAGATTTCTGAATAACCAAAAGTTCAAAATAGTGAACTTTTAAAATTTAGGGTATTTTTAAGATTAGTAAAACTAAACTTCCAGTGGAAAAAGGAGGTGAAATTGAGGAAAAATTAAAAATAAATGTGTTACAGTAAATATGCAGTGGATTGTTTCAGAGGGTTGTTAATAAATTAGAAGGACAAGACACAGATGATTTCTAGCCTTTGTTAGAGGCAACCTGATTTGCAGATGAGCTTACAGAACGCATGTCATTTTGACTAGATCATGGCATTAGCTTCAGAGGTTACCTACTTTAGTTGTTGGCAACCACTACCACTAAGGTAAGGAAAACAAACAACACATTAGCAGTGAGACACCTAGAAAGAGGTCATGGGGAAGCAGAACTGTGAGAATGCCCCAAGAATTCCAGGAACAAGAAATATGGAGCAAAATGCAGTGAGAAAGCAAAGAAATTGTAAAATTCAATTTTGGATGGAAATGGTATCTTAAGTTGGGAGTAACTGATTTTTAGTTCTGAGATGTAATTTGAAAACCAGGTTTCCTTATAACAGAATAAGAATTTCACAATAGCAGAATGGAAGGGGAAGGAATATACAGTGATAAGTAAGAGAAAGAAAAAAGGAGGAAACAGCAACAGTGTATAATACATTATAAGTATAAAATAATGTAGAAAAATTAACACAAATATATTTTCCACAATTGATATATGTGGGTTTAGTTTCTGCTTCAAATTGAAAGGTTGGGTAAAAAATGGCTATGTGATATTTGTGAGAAATATCAAAAAAGAAATGATGTAAATATGTAGCAATATAAAGCTCCCTCTTTATATTTTTTTAAAAATACATTTGATCATAATGAGAGTGGCTTTAAAAATCTTACAATAGATACAGAAAAGCATCTGATAAAGTCAATAAACTATTCTCAAACATTCTAAATTAGATATTCAGGCTATATCTTACATGATCATTTAAAAAATGCTAACCAATATCTTAATAGAGATTTCATTTAAAATCAAAACATGAGAAGGATTCACCTACCATCCTTCTGTACCATTATTCAAATGTTTATTGAGTTTTAAAATAGAAGTATTACAAAAAATTTTAAATAGCTAGAAAATTGTAAAAAATGAGGGTTTAGCTTACCAACTGTTAAAACATAAAGCTTTTACAATTAAAGTAATGTGTCAGTACAAATATAGAGAACTAGACCAATGGAAGAGAATTAAAAGTCAAGCTACAATAGAGATCAGAGAAAAGGCTGCAATCCAGTTCTGAGTTTTGACCTTATACAGGTGATTATGAAGTAATGAAACTAGTTGAAATTCTGTGTAAAAAAAATACTCTTAAAATTTACTGACTGAAAGAGAACAATAATTTTATTGTACCCCATGACTTAGTGAGTCAGGAATTCAAGCAAGTCTTAGCTGAACTCTATTTCTGCTCTACATGGGTTTCATAGAATATAATTTAATAGCTGTTAAGGATACAACCACAAATCATTTCAGAAATTGCTTTTAAAAAACTGGGTGGTCATTTGGAAGAGATACCTGACATCATACTAAATAAAATTCTAATGATTCAGAAATATTAAAAAATGATTGTAAATGTTCTTATCCCAAGAAAATACTTGTAACTATGTATAGTGATGGATATTAACTAGAAGTACTGTGGTGATAATTTTGCAATATATACAAATATCAAATCATTATGTTATACATCTGAAACTAAAATGTCACATGTCAGGTATATCTCAATAGAAAAACTTTAAAGTAAAAACTAATAAAATATAAATAGTGCAAAGTGACAATATTTAAATGTATTTGCAGATGCTATGCTGGCAAACCTCTGAAACCCAAAAGTATTTTAACTAAAAGAAAATTAGGGCTCTTGGAAGCTTACCTATTTATGAATGTTTTTTTAAAACCTCTGTTTTTTATTAACAATAACAATAAAGTTCAAGAAAAAAGTTAGAAAAATTATAAATTCATAAAATTCTATTAAAAACAAAAATAATATAAATAAATAGAAAGCTATATCATGTCTTTAGGCTGGGATACACCCTATGTTAAAATAATTGCACACCCTCTTTAATTTTATAAGTGTAAAGCAATTTCAGCCAGAATTTCAAAAGATCTGTTTCTTCTTCCCTATTTTCTTTCTTCTTCCCTTTTCCCCTATCTCTCTCCTTTTGTTTTATGCTGCCTTTCTTCCAATAAAATAATAATTATGGCAAAAAATTATTAAAATCTGATAAAATAAACACTAGTTTGAATGAAGTTATTGTAAAGCATATTAAGATTTATTTTAAAGCTACGTTAACCAAAAAAATACGGTATGGATTAATTGGATAAATAAAACTGATACCAGAAAGAGATGCAATTGGTACATGTGTAAAATAATTTTAAGTATGAAAGTATATATATGTATATATGATGCATAAAAAGAAAATAATCATAAAATTTATGTTGAAAGTATATGTACTGATTGGATTATTAAATATATGTAGTGTATAATGGAGAAAGTGTCAAATTATGGACAATATATTGCTTTATTTTTATTTTTAAAGTATTTATTTTTTATTTTTAGAGAAAGGGGTGGGGAGAGAGGCAGAGAGGGAGAGAGACACCAATGTATGGTTGCCTTTCACCTGCCTCCAGCTGTGGACCTGGCTAGACACCTGGCTTGCCACCTGGTTATTGCAACCAGGACCTTTGGGTTTGAAGGTGGGGGCGTTATCCACTGTGCCACCAGTCAGGGCTATTGATTAGTTTTGGGAGAACTAATTCCTATGAAATGTTTGCATAGTCTCCAGAGTTATTGATCCAACTTTAAATGCAGGTATTTTTAATGTATCAATCCATTTAATTAATTCTTATCCACCACCCCCATCCCCACACAGATTTAGAAAAAAACAACATCTTTTGTATTATTACCTTGAATTCCTTTGTTATGTTTTCTTTTGTTTCAGGGAGCATTTTTGAAAATGATGGCATCTGAGACCTCATAATGGGAGATTAAAAGAGCTACAAACTCTAGGAATCTATGGAATAGCTCTAACTAGGTTAATTAAACTAGGATGAACTGCTGTCCCTTTCAAAACAGCTTAAAAAGTTGTGTTTTTACAATGCCATGAGATAAATAGGGAGACCAAATAAAAGCATCACAAAAGTTTAGAACCGTAAGGAAGTTGGTGTTAATTTATATTTTGCCTCTAACATTTGTTGCATCCCCTCCATTTTTATGAAGGCTGTATAATGTGATCAGAGAGTTCTGTAATATTGACAAGAGGCGGTATGAAAGTCATGAATATAAAAAGACTGCTTTGGGACAAAGTTAAAGAGAAATGGATGGCTTTAATAATGTCAGAGACAAAAGGCATTGGACAGGCTCAGTAGCATTTAAAATATTTATTAAACCCAGTTTGTAATTTTTCATAAGAAAGTTGCTTCAATGACAAAGGAATCATAATACAAACAGAACAATCCAGATGCTGCTGTGAGTCAGGACTATTTCAGACACATTTATATTCTTACCCTCAAGCTTTCTCAGAACCTTTTCTCACAGCTGCAGCTGTGTGGAAAATTTGTGGTAGAGCAGTGACAGAATCCTTCAGAAGAATACAAGATAATGGCATCAAGAAAAGGAAAAAAATACCCAGTGTTTAGTTGTTTACATACCTGTGACCTGATGATTCACCTTAAATTCATTTTTGTTTTCAGTTACAGTGAAGTCATTGTGTTAGGTCAGTGATTGCTGCCTTTTGACTCTAAAATTGACTCAAAGGACCCAAAATTTTGCTGTTTTCATACTTTCTGACAATAGTACAGAAATGTCTAAAGAAAGATCACAGAATGGAAGTTGAAGGATGGAAAGAAAAGGGAGTTTGTATTACAGAAATCTTTTTTCCCTTTAGGTCCTTTCTAATATTTGACTAGAAGGATTATAGGTTGAAAGCATTATATTAGTTTCATCCCAATACTTAGAAAAAATACTAATTTATAATAATGTAAAATTATCATGGACCTTCAAGAAATCTATCAACCCAGTTTTATAGCTATTATTATTAAATACTTCTTGGTTTTGAGTTGAGAAATATTTAGAACTGGTTCCATGTAAAACCTTAGAGAAAGAAAGATCTAAGGATTTTTTTTAGCTTATCTACTTTCTTTATTTCTCAATTTAAGATTTTTAGTACCAGAAGCCCATTTTCATTTCTAATTCCTATAATTAAAGAGCATTAGCCTGGTGTATGTATTCTAATAGCAACCAGTCCTCCATATACAGTATCTAATTATTTATGCTCTAAAAACAGTTAGATAAGTTAAATGCTATTGCATTATGTTAGTTTATTTTGTCACATGGTAATATTGTTTAACTGGGAGATAGCAAACAAAAAGTAACATCTATTTGATGTGAATTAAATACCTCTCCAAAATACTATAAATGCACTATTATTTTAACCTGTACATTTTTTATTACAATTTTTCAAATATGCCTTATGTATTACTGCTAAAATCCTAGTTCAGAAATTATATTAAATTCTAAGTATATACCTCAATGGGTTATTTATTTTACAATTAGTATCATATAAGATAATTTAGGCCAAGAATATATATTTTCCAGTTTTCCATTTGGCTGATTTCAAACCTTGAACTAAGCAATCACATAATAGGTTAATACATAAAAGAGTGCATATAAGAGAGAGAAGGTCTCTGGGCACAATATGCTACATGCAGAAGTTGCTCAATGAATATTTGTAAATTGTAATCTAAAAACTCAAAATAAGCAAATCAGATCGTATATTTTTCTTAAAATTTATTCATGAATAAAATTCATGTATTTACATCTTGTATTTCTTCTATCTCATCTGACAGCAACTTGCTTGGTTTTATTTTATAGAATAAAATGGTCTAATATGTAATATCGACTATTTAAGCTGCTTCCTGAGTTAGTTTAGTGACACTGAATATCATTAGGAACTTTTCAGAGTATGTAGGCACTTATTTTTAAATATCACCTTTTGCTTACAATATTAGGAACTGTATTTAAATAATTTCATGATACTGCACACAAATTGGATTCTAAATCCAATTTGAAAACCCTTTGGTGTTCCTCATGAGTTTCTCTTTGTATGCATTGCCAATTGGAAGGAAAGACAAGTTTCATAGAGTGCACTTCCTAACTAAAAATGACTGTAACAAATGGCTTGAAATGTTCTCTGGGGGATTATTGACTTTTTAATTCAGGCCTCCATCAATCCTCATTTATATTTCATAATATGTATCCTGGGAAAAATAACCTACTTTTAAATGTGTAGCTTGTCACTGAGGTTAAATAGTTGTTATGCCAATCACTTATTCTTCAATTCTATGTGTTTGAGAGATTTTTCAGGTAATCATTGGATACCAATATACTAAATAAGAAGCATATTACATGACATTATTTTTATTTTTAAAACCATATATTTTCTATTTGGGTCTAAAAGTTCAATAGATTAAAAATTATTGATCACTGTTTTCAGTCCATGCACAAGTATATCAATAAAGTAGAAACAGCTAGGAATGCCAGAAGAAATTGAACTTTAATTTGAAAAGTTGTCCTTTGGAGAGTATCAATGATAGTATGTGTGACTAATGCAATATCTATGTTTTCTAATCTGAATAATATAGAATCCATATTATCACTGAGTTGATTGATGTGCCTCCTTCAAACTAACTTTCAAATATATTTAAGTTATCTTAATTTTTTGCTATTCCATAGAATGTTGCAAAAAGTATTGATCTTTTCTTTGACTGTAAGTTATATGGCAAGATACACTGGTTTTATTAAATGTCTTTTTAAAAATCTCTTCTTCTAGCTCCCACGTTGTTAACATATTAGAAATTAAGTCTGTGTATTTGAAAGAGTCACTTTACTTCAGATCTTACAATAAATGTGGTTTTGCTGGAAGCACATTAACAGACCCCTTTTAGAGGTTAATTGTTACAGAATAGACAGGAGGATGTTAAGAAGAACAAAGGAAATAGAAAAGCCAAAGAACTTATATGCATGACTCATGGACATGAACTAAGGGGGCACTGCTGGAGGAAATAGGGTACTAGATGAAGGGGGGTAAAAGAGGGAAAATTGGGACAACTGTCATAGCAAAATAAATAAAATACATCAATTTAAAAAGTTAATTGTATTTCCTATATAGTATGTTGTTAGAAAAACAGTTCTTTGCCAAATATCTCAAATGAGCCTAAACATCTGCTCTATGTTACCAGGAAGACAGGCACGAAAATATTGAAAGAACTATTTTTGAAAATGTCTTTGATATTTCTAAGTGAATTATTCAAGTAGCCATCAAGGGAAAGAAAGCCAGTTGGTTTTACTCTCCATCATTGTTGTAGATGAGTGTTAGTTAAGGGAGGGAGAAGGATATAGCAGAATTCTAATGCTTAGAGCTTTGGAAATTATTCCTTTTCTGTTCTTGGACTGTTAAAGGCAATATGTAAGCTGCAGACTTAAAGGATTATATTGGGCCTTTCTGAGGATCCCTCCCTTCCCCATTGTCTTTGTGGTGTGGTTGACATGAGTCTAGTTTAAGACCTCTGGCATATAGCCAAGAGAGGGAACTAAGAGGCCAGTGGAGTGACCAGCATACTGTGGTACTGACCTGAGGAATTTAGTGTATTGGTTTGAATTGCATCTATAATTTCAGTAAATCTGGAAGGCCAACTCGTATTCATTAGTTAATCAAATTTGCATATAGAATGGCTCTGCCAGTCACTTGAAAGGAAAGTGGTGAAGTTAATTTAAGTGTTGGCTGGATACGTGACCCTAAAGAGAGCCTCCGGTTGGTTTGCATTCTTGCGTCTTTGATTGGTATTCTGATGAGTGAAAATAGAAAGGCCTAAGGCAGTTCAAAGTATATGTCTTAAGAAAAGTGCATGGTGATCCACGTAGACAAGACTTCTGTCCATTGTCTTTTGCTAAGATAGCTCATGGAGAAGATTCTTCAACTGAAAACTAGAGTGTTTTTCCTTGTTTACTAAGCCATAGTCGTATTAAGGCAAATGTAGGGCACGTAGGCTCTCATGGTTGTTCTTAAGAGCAGATACTAAAATGTAAGTGTGAAGAAGAGATGGGTGTGATAGGCCTGTAACACACGTCCCGTGGCCTTCTGCATGCTCTAAGGTTCTCTAGTCACTCAACTAAGTATGGAGATATAATGACTAAATGAGGCAAAAACACTTCTGTAAGTGCTTAAATAACAAACATTTTTTTATCTTATGAGATGACAGCAGAGTAGTCATCATAAGATTACAGAGAACTAAGATCAAAAATTTTAGAATAGCTTAGCTTTGTGATTCTGGGATCATTGAATTTAGGTTGAATTTAACATATTAGCTAGGGCTGCCAGCATCTGAAAGTGTACTTGGGCCTGGAGGACTTCCCAGATAGCTCACGCACATGCCTATTTATTGTTTGCTGGCCATTGGTCAGTCACATGAGGATTTCCATAAGATTGATTGAATATCTGTACAACATGGCAGCTGACTTCTCCGAGAGCAAGTGATTAAAAAAAAAGAGCTCAGAGGTTGCTGCAACAACTTTTATGGCCCAATATTGGGTATCTTGAACCATCATATTACCACATTCTATTTGTTAACAATATATTGTTAATCCAGCCCACATGTAAAAGGAGAATTTCTAATTTCATCCATTTTATACCTGACAGTTTGTATTGTCTAGAAGATGAGTATCCAAAGATTTGTACAGATACTTTAATACTACCAAAGAAATGCAATCCCTCCCCTTTCTGTTTTCTAGGAAGAGTTATGTAAGATTCATGCTATTTCTTTTTTAGTTTGGGGAGAATTCTAGTTTCTTTGAGTAAAGATTTTTTAAATAAAGTATTAAATTTCTTGAAATGTTATAAGATTACTAAAGATGTGTAGTATGTTTTGAAGTTGTTGAGAGGTATTTTTTCAAGATTGTTTTGGCTTTTTGAAGTCCCTTGTAACTCTGTATTAATCTAAGGATTAGCTCTGCCAATTCTGCAAAAATGCAGTTGGATTTTGGTAGGAATTACACAGGTATCAAGATATCAATTTTGTACTTGTCATTTTATTGATAATAATTCTTACCAATTCTTACTACCTTACCAGTTAATTATTTTTATCTACATATACATTATGTCTTTTTTAATATATATTTTTATAATTCTTTGAGGACTCCTTTAATGATTGAAGCAAGATATCCTACTCATCTTAAGTTTTACCCTAGCATAGTCTGGAAATAGTGTTTAGCCAGAGATGTCTGGTACATTTTAGTAGATAATAATATTTGGAAACAGATCTATAAAACAATGGAACTTATTAAAATACATAATTTATGTTTTTATTATATGGCAATTTGTTTTTGTTTTAGAAAATCAAGTATGGATTATTAACTCACTTTCTTTTCTATTTCTTCTTTTAGTTCCTCCAGTAATCCGGGTGTATCCAGAGAGTCAGGCTAGAGAGCCTGGGGTGACTGCAAGTTTGAGGTGCCATGCAGAGGGCATTCCAAACCCTCACCTGGGCTGGCTGAAGAACGGAATTGATATTGGCCCAAAGCTGTCTAAACAACTCACTCTTCAAGGTGCTTTTTACTTGACTATGTAAAATCTCATACTAAAAATTTATATCACATTTTACATCATTTAGTAACAAAAAAGCAAATGAATCTTGGTGTCAACAAAAAGTCATGGATATGTAGAAAATGTGTTTGTACCTAATAGATTATATTTGAAATAGAATTTTAATATTTTAATGGCTTAAAGAATAGTCTTTTCATAATAATTATGCCATTATTTTGGTGGTAAAACATTATATATATTTTAAATACATGTCCTCTGTTATAGCAGGTATTATGAACAGAATAATTGGATCTCTTCATACAGTCCAGTTCTGATCAGACTATTTAAATGTTTAAATCACAGATTAAAATATGTATTACAGAGGATGTCAATACTATGGAAATTCGTTAGTGAATGTTTTGAGTATACTTTGCAAATGAAGGGAGGAAACATTAAAATTCTATTAAATGTTTTACACTTACATTGCTTTAGGTTATTAAATTATTCGGATCTATTAAATATTATACATGTTCTAACATTTTAATGTGTATACATAATTAATTATTAATATACCAATTATAGTCACAGATATATGTTAAGTGAAAAACAAACACAGAGAATCTTTGCAATATCAAATAATTTAGCTAATGAAAAAGCAGTTGCATATATGTTGGTTATACTAGTAAGAAAACATAAAATTTTTATTTCTATTGTCAAGAGTAGAACAGAAGTTATTTTACTTGATTATCTGTGACATGGCATTCTATTTTTTATCCCATACCTTTAAATTCCCTCAATTCATAGTTTCCAAAATATATTTTCATTAAAAATTTTTTTGTAAGAATAAACTTCTTTTATTCCTC
Organism: Noctilio leporinus; assembly: GCA_004026585.1. Taxonomy (NCBI): domain Eukaryota; kingdom Metazoa; phylum Chordata; class Mammalia; order Chiroptera; family Noctilionidae; genus Noctilio; species Noctilio leporinus. The sequence continues at coordinate 206,619 of PVIW01000726.1, forward strand.
TTTAACTAAATATGTTTTACCAGCATTTTAAAATATTTTAAACATTTGCTTATTTATTTTTAGTTTAGTTCTGATAACCCTCTACCATCAGACCAGACTGCTTATTTATTTTTGTAAGTCAAAAATAACATATGTAAATGTATTTTTGACCTTTAAAACCTGAATCCTAAAAATCTCTTTATTGATATAAGTAGACTCAACAAATTTACAAGTTTACATCTACTGATTACATCTTGCTTTTTATAATCTGAAGAGAGGATTGATCTGAATAACAGAAATTAAAGTGAAGAAAGTTTCAGTTAGTTTTTGATTCTGTCATTTCTTGCCCATTCAATTGTAATAAACTGTAAGAATATGTATCTTTACTTCCAGGAATATATAGGAAGAAAATTTAAGGAACTGTTTACGCTCCAGAGTCAACATCAAAAGAGTGGGAACTCTTGTAAAATAGCTACTATCATTTTAAAAACAAGTTTAGAAAAAGTAAAATTTTGAGAATATAAAGCATATAAAAGGTAAATAAGGAGCATGACCTAAGAGATAGATCTGAGTGTACAGAAATGTGAAACTCCATGTGGCTTTATATACAATTATATATTACTAAACACTATAATTATTTAATTGTTCACTTATTCATTAGATGCTTATTTAGCATTTCCATTTGAGGTACAAGTCTAGGCATTAACTGAATAATGGGCAGTAGACCAGATAATATGTTCATGACAATAAGTAAAATCCTAGGAAAGCAGAAATGTTTAATTGACAGGCAAATCAAGATAAATAACACAAGAGACAAAAAACATCACCAAGAGGAAAGAGAACAAAATAATAATAAGGAAAAAAAGCCAAAGATGGACAGTAGTTTAATAATGTTAAATGCATGGAAAGGTCAAGGAAGGTCATTACAACATGTTCATGGGTTAGGTGATTCATTTGTCCTTGGAACAATTAGAAAAAAAAAAAATGTATTAGCAGCAATCAGTCTTCAGTGAGGTTAGAAATGAAAAAGGGATAAAAAGCTGAAAAATCTCTCTCCACTGTTTGAAAGGAGAAAGAAAAGGAAATGATAGTATATGTTGTTGGCAAAGGTTAGGACTAATGAAGCTACTTCTTTGTCTTTGGACAACTTATCAGTTTGAAGGCTATGTAGGTAATGAAAGAGAGGAAGATGAACAAAGAGTTCTAGAAATGAACAGTAATAGAGGGGAGATTTACCTTGTAAGGGAACAGAAATTTAGGTTGAGAAGTAAAAACGGGTGAAGATGTAAGTGGAAACAGGATTTTCATTTGGGTTTACTTTTTTTTTTTTTTTTTTCAGATTTTTATTGAAATGTAATTGACATATAATATTGTGTAAGTTTAAGGCATAACCTGATTATTTGATACACATGTATATTGCAAAATTATTTAGATTTCCTTTCTAATTACTTCTATGTACTTTATGATTTGAAGGGCAAGGTCACCTACTTGGAGTGAGAAGTTAGTTTTACAATATGAAACATTACAGAGTAAAGATTTGAAATACAGTGGAGTAGGACATGAAGGAAATCTAGTGGTAAAGGTCAAGTGAAGTGAATACAAGTAGCATTGAATATCCTGCAAACTGAATACTGTGAAAATGCAACTTTGTAAATTTGCTAATGCAATAGTCTCACAATTTACTTAAAAACCTAGCTGCAGGAACACCAGGTGCAGACCTATGCCAGCTTGTCCTAGATAGTAAGGCACATGGGTCAGGATGATCAACAAATGAGAGATTTGGTAGTTTTGGTAATAGAGTAGGAACCATCTCAGAATGCTGGATTTTGTAGGGAAGGAGGGAAAGACAGTGGAGCATACAGGTTAGGAGAACATATAAGAATACTGAGAAGAGAGGATTTAAAGATGGAGTACATTGACTTGATGTTCTAAAAACTCTGGGGAATTTAGGTTAAGTGTATATATGGGTCTTGAAGGAAAGACACAGTTCTGTGGAGATCCAGAACAGGAAGTTGATACAGGGCTTCAATGCCTCGCTCACTCCCTGTCTAGTAGAGCAGGGAGTCTCAAACTAAGGCCCATGGGCCAAATATGGAAAGCTGCCTATTTTGGGACATTAAACACATTTTTGCTTTTTCCCCCTCCCAGAACACAGCCAGGCTTATTTTAAAACCTATTATCTCACTGCTTTCATGCTGCTGTAGCAGAGACTGTCCAGCCCACAAAGCCTGAACTATTTACTCTGGCCTTTCACAGCAAAAGCAACAACAGTACAAGCAAAACATTGCCATCCTGTGTTTTGGACAAGTGATTCTCAAGGAAGAATGGGGGGAATGGAGGTGTGCAGTAATGTTTATGAATTGGGAAAGAGGTTCAGCTGGTTAGAATGATGCTATCCCCTCAAATGCTCACTACCTCCCTGTATCCCAGTCACACCCCTAGGAATGACCTTCAAGATCTTTTCCCAGTAGTTTTCCATCTCCTTTCCCGAAGCGGCCACAATGATTATTTTGTTTCTTGTCACAAATGCAAGAAAGGATAAGAAAAGAAAATTAAACAAATACACAACATCTCATAGAGCAGGAGTCCAGCTTTTTCCTTTAAGTTGAGTGACTTGTATAAAAATCATTCTGAGCTTCAGATCCGTTATCTAAAAATTAAATCTTTATTTGAGATAAATTAAGAAATAGTATATATGAAAGTATGTTGTATATTGTCAAAAAAACAGTAGATGGTTAATTATATTTTGGAATGAAACTCACTATTCAGGAATTAGCTTAAAATATTATTTTACACAATTTAAAAGTTGGTCTATCATTTCCTTAACCTTTAAACATTGACTATATCAATTTCCATATTACAATATTGTTTACTTTAGGTATATTTATAGCAAATGACAATCTTGCAGACAAGTCATGTGTTATTATCTTCTTGTTCTTCATACCTAATAATTCCAGACATAATATAATGTGGACTTTTATATTTGATAATTGGTAATTTTAAATTTGATCAAATTTTAAATTTGATAAGTGCCAATTATACTTGCATGATATAGTTCAGTTAACTTTCTTTATAAAAATGTTTCTATATGTATCCTTTTGAAAATTAACCATTATTATTATGTAAAAGTTTTGTAAAAGCTTCAGGCAAAGTAGATCTGAATATTAAAAATAAATATATAAATGATGTTAGATTTTGGTGTGAAATACTATATACATAATGTAGGCAATAGAAGATGAATGGAAAATATAAAATGTGTGCTTTGATATTGAGCATTAGCTCTTTAATAAAATGACAGCACAGTTTCTGAAACACTTGAATGCTTTTGGAATATTTTGGCATGCCTCCAAAGCCTTGAAAGTAGGAAGGAAACTATTTTAATTAGGACAGGCTAAGAGAACTGTTTGACTGTGTAATCAGAAAGCACTGTACCAAAACTGAAATGCTAGTTTACAAATTGCAACTGCTTTCTGTTTGCAGCAAACGGCAGTGAGGTTCATATAAGCAACGTGCGCTATGAAGATACAGGAGCTTACACGTGCATTGCAAAGAATGAAGCAGGAGTGGATGAAGACATCTCTTCTCTTTTCGTGGAGGATTCTGCTAGAAAGACCCGTATGTACCAAATACACACACACCTGTGTGCATGCAGTGTTCAACTTGGCAATGCAGCTTTTGGCAAAAAGCAAAAGAACCGGAAAACTCTGTGAAATGATTAATGCGTTTAAAATGCCCTTTGTAGGAAAGAGAGCAATCTTGAAATATTAAAAGTAGGATTAAAACATTTTTGAAACAACCCTGGAAAATTTTTCAGACAACACGAAGTATTCTGTTTCTTTTGCAAGTATGCATAAGATGTTTCAGGTAATGTCTTTTCATGTGCTTATGAAGGACTTTAAATGTCTTGCAAAACCCCTCTCCCAGTGACTTGGGGAATTTAAAATCTCAAAATATAGCTAAGGTACATCCTATAGGTTTCATAAATTAATATCTCATTTTTTGTCAGTTGCATTACAGTCAGTGGTACAATAGCTATAAAGCAAGGTTTCCTGGCAGCAGGGACTCTGGTTACTGCCACCCTGAGACCCACACTGCCTGGGCACCAACTACAATCTACAGGCTGTTCTTTGTTTAGAAAAATTCTTTCTCATCACTCTGTACGCATTCTGGTTGGATCATGAAGTAATAAGAAAAATGACTGTCTTATCTTTCAAAGTATTCCTTGATGAGAGGGGTATGGCTGGGGTCAGGATGCTAAAGATAAAGTTTTGGTTACAACTGAATTGCTCAAAACTGTAAGTACTTAATAGCATTTATCAAGTGAGTTCTCTATAGGCAAACCCATGGACACTTCTCCTGGTCCGCACAAGCCATAGTATGGCTGCTTGGAAACTGGATTTGGGTGGACAGTGGATCCTTGAGCAACATGGGGTGTAGGGACACAGACCTTTTGCATATTTGAAAACTTGCATGTAACTTTTGAATTCACCAAAACTTAACTACTGAAATAAAGTCAGCTTACATATCTTTTTGTATATGTATTATATACTGTATTCTTCCTATAAAGACAGAGAAGAGAAAATGTGATAAAGTAAATCATAAGGAAGCAACAATACAATATTTATTGAAAAAAATACTCACCTATAAGTTGACCCTGCATTTCAAACATGTGTTGGTTAAGGGTCAGCTGTACTTGGAATGTCTTCTCCTTGTTCCTCTGGTTGGTTATATCTGTTTACACCTAATCTAAGTTTTGCCAGGATTCTGATATTTTGAAAGACCATTAGATCGTCACGCCCATTTCTTAAAACCCAGTTTTTGAACAAGGTTGAAGCATTGTCCCGGAGTGCTTCTTACTTGGTTTTAAAACTGGTAAGCACATATAGATACGAGTGGTTTCAATCAGGAAGGAGGATCTATTGTTTTGGATTATCAAGTTATCTTTTTCTATATTTGGTCTAGTTAGAACAACTATCATTATAAGCAAATATTTAAAAAATGAAATAATTAGTGTGGGAAAATAAAAAGAAAGCTGGATTTAATGATCTGCATAAAGTCCACCATGATTTTTTATTATACTCTATGTATTTCTGCGAAATACCATTTGAAATTCACTGCCTGTTAAAAATTACTATTAGGGTGACAATTCAAGATTTTAGGATGATTTGTGAGAAGTATTTTAATTTCAACTCTGTTTTCTGATTTTCTTTTAATATCAGTCATGTATCTTCAATATATTTTTCCATTTACAACTTTAAAAGACCTTATCATAATTTCCTTAATTAATCAATCATTATAAACTAGCATGAGAATTTGAGGAAAATTATAAAAGAATATGTAATATAACTTTGCTCATATATATTTAATCATGAATGTGTTAGTTTAATATAAAGAGTTTCTCAAATTATGTTTCCACTTTATTTTACTATCACTTTAAACTCTTAGAGGTCAAAAATGACACATTGTAAATTAGTTTTGAGATTATATATTAGTAGCAGGCTGTTAATATCAGAATTAACATTTTTATAGGATATAGTGGTGCAGGATTTACTATATTTATATAGAACTTCCTAAGTTATCTTACAAGAAACAATAAAAATAAAAGATTTGGAGAGATTTTTTCTAAGTCTAGACAAAACATTTGAGGGTGTTGCCTCTGTATTTAAATTATGTGACATTTTCTAGGATAGAGTGAAAAGTAATTATATTAATTTCATTTATTTATTTATTTTAGTAAGACTACAACATAAGTCCTACCCTCTTAATAACTTTTAAGTGCCCAAAAACCTATTGCTAACTAACTATAGGCACTGAGTTATGTAGCAGATCTCCAGAACTGGTTCATCTTGTGTAACTGCAACTCTGTACTCATTGAGCATCTGCCCTTCATTTCTCCTTCCTCCCCATCCCCTGACAACTACCAATTTTCTGTTTCTATGATTTTGGTTCTTTTAGGTACAGTTAGAAGTATCTGTCCTTCCATGACTGGCTTGTTTCAGTTAGCATGATGTCTGCCACATCCATTTATGTTATCACAAATGTACATTTCCTCCTTTCTAAGGCTGAATAACATTTTATTATATGTATACACATTTTCTTTATCCACACATTTTTTGATAGATGCCTAAGTTGTTTCCATATGTTGATTATTGTGAATGTTGCTGCAGGGAACGTGGGAATACAGACACCTCTTTGATCCTTTATTCAATATTTTTGGATATGTACCTAGAAGTAGGATTGCTAGAACCTGTGACAATTTAATTTTTAATATTTGAGCAACTTTCATAAAGTTGTCCATAGTGGCTCCACCACTTTACATTTGTACCAACAGAGTGCAAAGGTTCCAGTTTCTCTACAACCAGCCCATGACTGCTATCTTTTGTTATTTTGATAATAACCATCCTAACATGTATGAGATGATATCTCATTGTGGTTTTGATTTTCATCCATGGTGCTTAGTGATACAGAATACCTTTTCAAATTCCTGTTGGCCATTTGCATGTTTTCTTTGGAGAAATATCTATTCACTTTTTGTCTAAGAGACAGTTAAAAAAAGCAATCCCCTTTACAATAACATCAAACAAAACCCTTGAAAATAACCTTAACCAAAGAAGTAAAAGACTTGTACATATATATATATATATATACATATATATATATATACACATATATAGTACATTAATGAAATAAATTGAAGACAAAAAAGTAAAAAGGCATTCTGTGTTCAGGAGTTAGAAGAATTATTGTTAAAATGCCCATAATACACCAAATAATCTATGGTTCAATGCTATTTCCATTGAAATATCAATAATATCTTTTTACGGAAATAGAAATCGAGTCCTAAAATTCACATGAAACAACAAAAGCTCCAGGGTGATCTTTAGAAAAAAGAACAAAGCTAGAGGCAACACACTTCCTGATTTCAAAACATATTACGGCATTATAGCAATTAAAATAGAATAGTACTGGCATAAAGGCAGACATATGGACCAATTGGAACAGAATAGAGAGCCCTGAAATAAACTCACAAATACACAGGCAAGTGATAGTTGACAAGGATGAGAGAGTACAAATTGAAGAAAAATGCAAGAAATGCTGCCAGCCAACTGAGTATCCACATGTAAAAGCATGAAATTAGATCTTTGTTTTATACAATACACAAAAATGTAATAATATAATACCTGAATCTATAAAAGTCCTATAAGAAAACATATGGGAAAAGCTGGAAAAATAATGACATTGCTCTTGATAATGAAACTAACAGATGTTATTTGTAACCCAAAAGTCTCAAGCATTCTGAATTCTTATTTCTACTTTTTAAAAGCATGCAAATACAGTTTTTTAAATAACAAATTCATCTCACATTTAACTAAAGGCCTTTAATTTTCAAGTTTTTCCCCACAAATTTACTACACTGGTTATTAAGAACTCTATATAATATAGTTGATAATATATATAGATAGATGGATATATATATTATATGGTTGTTGTTATGAAAATGCCCATTATTAGAAATTTACACACATAACTAAAATGAGCATAATAGTAAAAACAATCCAACTGAGTAGACTATAGCCACAGAAGAGAACAAACTGAAAATATAAGAATATCTATGCAATAGAAGACAGTTTCCCTTTATGTGTTTCCTAGTACTCAGCAAGCTGTCAAGAGTTCTGTAGCCAAAAAAAAAAAATAATAATAATAGTAATAATCAGGAGGAGATCACATTTGAAAGAACTACAGCCTTTGTAACTCACATGTTAAGGATCTCTCTGGGTTCTCTTCTAGCAATTTTGTAGGCAAAGACCAATATTAATTATACAAGACCCATATGTATTTTGACAGATATATTTTAAAAACCAAAGAAAACAGTCACAGACCCATCAACGATGGCCTTTACTGTTATTTACATGTGTTAAAAATTTATTGATTTATTGACTTGTCCATGTTCACCAAAAATAATCTCAGAGGTCTCTTTTCATTGTAATAGCAATGGGACACAGTGTATATTTATAAAAGCAGAGTGGTATAATAGAAGAGCATGAATTTGGAGCAAAATCTGAGTTAGAATTATTTTTCTACTACATAATAGTCCTGTGGTTTGGGGCTATTACAAAACCTTTTTGAGTTTTAATTTCCTTATCCGTAATATGCAATAAATTTTAACTCACTAAGGGATTTTTGTGTAGGTATCATAAAGCACTCACCACAGTGTGAGACATAAAGTAGCTCTTCTATTCATGCTTATTTTCTGAAAAGAATTACTTATTTCTTGTTAGAAACATTAACAAAAATAATTTTTTAAATAGCCTGGAGGATCAAGTAATTGTTAGAAATCAGAGTTTTGAACATGAGTGATACATATAGATAGAAATAGAGATTGATATATAGATATAAATGAAAAGATATAGAGATATTAATAGGTGTGAGGATATGAGCATCTGTATTAGTATGTAGCCAAATATAAAATATCATTATTTCTCTTCACATTTAAAATAATTGACTCAGCTGGCCAGAGCATAGTATACATTTTTAAAATGTAGCTATTAAGATATTTTAAATAAAGGATAATTTTTTTTTGTCAGTCCAGTTTTGTGATAGAGTTGAAGTAAAACTATATTGAGGAATTTATATTCTTATTATATTTTTATTGATTTTGAGAGAGAGATCTACTTGTTGTTCCACTTATTTATGTCTTCATTGGTTGCTTCTTATTGTATGTGCCCTGACTGGAGATCAAATCTGAAGCCCTGGCATATTGGGATGATATTCTAACTAATTGAACTACCCAGCCAGGACCACAATCCCATTGTATTTTTAAATACTCCATGTAATGAGCTTTTCTTTAAAAATAAATAAATAAAATAAAATAAAAAGAGGCGTTAAGTTCCACATAGATAAAATGGGGGAAGATTTACAACTTTTGGGCCAAATAACACAACACAGACACTTTGGTTAGCCACAACTTGGGAGTAATCATCCAGCTATTTTCTGCTTAATAGAGCAATCATGGTAATATCAATCACATTTTTTTTCTAACACTGCATTTCCCAGCAATAAGATGCAGTTGAATGAATGATTCATGCAAAGAATCACATGGCGCGGGAGTTTATATTTTGCTTGTATGTTAATCTTTGAATTGGAAACCTTGAGTTACAGTGCTCAGCTTTGTCAAGAGACCTCACTGGATGTTTTCTCAAGTGACAAATTACACTACAAAAAAAGTGCTTCAAAATAATATATTCCTACAGTTACATTAGAGATAGGGTTTAATAACTAAGATTTGTTGGTGTGATTTACAGGAGGATTTAAATGCAAAAAAGAGTAGAGATGGGTCACAGGGGGTTGTGTGGTGCTTGTAACACAGAGTAGAAAAGATGATATGAAAAACGTAAGGTATCTTAGATAGTGTAAATATTATTTATTTGAAAACATCTTGAACATAATGTAACTGCATGATGCATTTCTATCCCCAAGGGAAGTCAATTCCCAGGTGATAATAATTCATCTTCAAGATAAAGGTGAATGAAAAGCAGTATATAGGTTGCTATTGAAAGCTTTTAAACTACTGGCTACATTAGGCACTGAGCATAGATTATATCACATCTTGCTAGGATTTTAGTAAGGTATATGATTAATCTAGTTTCTTGCTAATATTGAAATATAATGTCTGAATATATTATAATGGTATATACAACTATTTTTTTAATCATTGTCACAGGCAGTATTACATTTATAAATACTGGGTTTTTGCAACAATCCTTACTTGAAGGATTAACTTCAATAAATTAATTTTGTTTGACAATTATAAAATAAAATTAATTATGTCTTTAAAGTGTATTTAAATGTGTTAAACTATTGAGATTATTGAATGAACAAAGTATATAATGCTCATAAATTAATAATTATTATAAAAATGCATTGAGTATAATTCACAATGCACAATTTAGAAGTATGCTAAAATGTAGTCATTTGTACCCTAACATTTCCAAGGTTGTATAAATGCTAAAGAAGTATTTTCCTATTTTAGTCATGGAAAGGGTCTTAAAATAGGTTAAAACATGACCTTTTTTGCACATAAAGTCAGTTTGAAAATGTTATCACTAACTTTGGAAATAGAATATATTTTGGTGATATAGACAAAATAACCTCTCTAGTTTTCACTGACTTCCTGTTTTGTTTTTGTTTTTAATGGAGAGAATACCTATTTCAAAAGAGCAGTTGTATAGATTAAATGATACTATTTAAGTAGGATCTTAATTATTACAAGCTAGAAAGATCATAGAAATTGATGAATAGTATAGTCTATGAAAAGGTATAGGCTGCAGCCACATACAGCAGTCATTTTTCAGTGATTTTTATACTCATCCAGTGTAAGATAGAATAATTAAGAATAAAGAAAGCCCAGAGTTAAGATACGGTGTAGACCTGACAGTTGGAGCAACACTTTCATTTTCTATACAAGCTAAGAGCTAGAATAAAAAAAGAACCAAATAAAACCAACTATTTGGGGAAAATGAAATAAATTAAATTAAAAATGTGGTTAATATTTACTTAACATTCACTGAGTATTATTCAATAGAGGAGTTATACGAAAAGCATTTTAAAATAATTCACCTTTCTTTTGAAAAGCAAAAAAATTAATATTTGTCACAAACATTTACACATTAGTAAGCTTATTATGAACTGAAATGAACTCAGGATAATCAGATTCATGCCAAGATTCGCAATGCTTGATAAGCATTTATTATTTTATGAGCTTTCATTATTTATTATAAATTCTAATATCCATGCTCTCGATTTGGCCAATGATATTTTCACATGCTGTGAAGTAACTTGTTTGGTAAATCTTTTCAGCTCTTGACTCAGAAAATGCTCAAATTATCTGCTTTGTGATTTCCATATCTGAAGATTATATGTTTAAATAACACCATTTTCAATGCCATTAAATAGATCTGTTTTTAAGACATCGCCATTTTTGCACAATAGTAGTCCTGTTTTCTGACAATTTGCTATGTGATCTGAATGTCATGGAATTTACTGGTTTATAATAATCATGAGAAATCAGGCATTTCTAATGCTTACAAAAGAAAATAAGACTCAAAGATTTTTTTCCTTTGATTTATTGCCTGCATTTTGTCTGCAAGACATTATTTACCTTCAGGGGAATATTACTATCTCATCCCATATTACACAATGCCAATCTGTCTCATTTATTTTATAATAAAATTAGGTAAGCGATGATGACATTTTATATGTATATCACTTCAGACATGCAAACTAAATAAGCTCACAGGCTGACAGTGCTAAGTATAAAACCTCTATAAAACATTTTAGAAATCTACATAGTAAGATTTCGTTGGTGGTACTCAGGAGAAAATGTTAGAAATCACTTCACAATTCCCTGATTGGGGAAGTCTTAAACTTGAATACTTTGTAAAATAACTGTACTTAGGTTCAAAAAGAATTTAGAATTATTATCACTCCATGATTTTCTTATAGTTCTCTGACACAGAAATTCAGTTAAAAATAATATAAATGTATGAAGAGATAATGAAACTAATGTGCTTTTAAATGCCTGCTCTAGAGTAAAGGGCTAAAGTGAAGTGCATTCTTAAAATTATTTTAGTCTAACTTGTACCACACATTATTATCAACTCTGTACAAAGAGGCCAGATGACACACTTGTGTACCCTACCATGCTCTGTCTGCCCAGATTTCTGAATTCTAATATAGCTGGTGGTGACATCAATATGCCAGATAGTGAGTCAGACACTTTGATTATTTTCCTGCCTCCTTATTTGCTTTATTTTCCAACTTTGTGCAATTTCTATATTTGGGTTACATATAAAATGTAACATTACATATGAAATGTTATTAAATATGGAATCTATTAAAAGAAGCTTTTCTATTTCATGCAATAAAATTGCGTGCCAATTTTAATATTCCCCTATTTTAATGTATATCTTTATAGTAAATTCTGATATGTATAATAAAAGTTTTGGAAATATTTTGGCAATAGTAAGATTTTAATAATAAATTATAAGTGAATAAAATATTTCCCTTTTTATTTCAAACATGTCCTAGTAGAAAGTCAGAATGTGTTTTTTAATATAGTTTAGATTCAAAAGGCTGAGATTATAATATAGACTAAAGAAAAAAGGTGTTTCTAATTTAATTATGATAATATTTAAGTAAGGATTATATACAGGTAAATATTAAATGGTTATCAATCATGGTTAGTTTTGACTTGAGTCTTTGGTTATTCCAAGTGAATTTTATTTTATAATAAGTGTACTGATTTGTAACTGTCTGGGAGAAATATTGAGTGAGTAATTTTTGTTTCTTCTGAAAAAACATGAATTGTTCACTTTGATTTAAAATGTTTTAGCATAACCCCTCTATTGAATAATATTGAGTGAAGGATAAATACATATTAATAATGTTTTTTTAAGATTTTATTTCTTTATTTTTAGAGAGAGGGGAAGGGAAGGAGAAAGAGAGGGAGAGAATCATCAATGTATCGTTGCCTTTCACCTGCCTCCAGCTACAGACCTGGCTGGAGACTTGGCTTGCAACCTGGTTATGTGCCCTGACTAGGGAATCAAACCAGCAACCTTTGGGTTCAGAGGCCAGTGCCATTCTACTGAGCCTACCAGCCAGGGCTGAACAATGTTTTTTATTAATTTATTTTACTTTTCCTTAAATAATGGTTATACTAATGTTAATATCAGAATGTAATTTTAAGGGTATGTTCAAAAGCAGAATAAACATCAGAGAAAAGAGCATGATTCCATTAAAATTAAATTTTAGTAATAAATATTTACCTTCAAGATACTGTCAACATAAAAAATCTGACAAGAAGTCAGTATCATGGCTAATAGATACATGATAGACAGATATAAGTTAAATAAAATAATAAAAGTAAACTGGTTCATAGTTTTAAAAAGGCTTTTCAGTGGTTAGGAAAAATGAAGTGCTAACATCTATCATAAAAAGATATTAATACATTAGCATTCAATGCAAGGTTAATATCAGTTCTCAAGGGAACACACTTTAAACAGAGAAATGCCATTTCACATCCTCTAGAAAGCCAAAAGTTAAAAAACTGCTTAATACGAAGACTTGATGATATTTGAAAAAGTAGAAATCATCCTACATTGGTAGTAGGAATGTCAGTTCACCCCCACTTTGGAAAACACTTATTATGTTCTGGAAGAGCTGATTTTGCAGGTCCTATGGAAGCCTATGACAAGCAGTCACAGGTAGAAGAGAAACATTAAATTACTATACAATCAGAAATGAGTTAGGAAGAACCTGCCATGTGCCTAATATTTGACTATAAAATATCATTACTTTTTAATGTAACTTTTGTTTACTTCTGTATTTTCATGGCAACGTAACTAACTTACTTTAAACACTTTTTACAATGGCTGTAATTTGATTTATGGCATTTAAATTTGTATGATGCTAGCTACCCTCCTAAGTACCTAAATACCATCTCGGTATCATTGCAAATTTATCTGTTCTGTGTCTGTTAGAAAGAGGACTTTACAACATTTATAAAGTGATAAAAGAGTTTTCATTGTAAAGGAGAGCAAAAAATCTACAAGGAACAGTAGCTTTATTTATTTGTGCTTTCACATATTAAATATTTATTGAAGAAAGAACAATCACAAACCATGTTGCTAGTGTATGGGTAGCACTGAATCAGATAATTAGGTCTTTCAGAAAGGCTAAAGTTTAGTTCAGAAAGGATAGCCATAATACATGGTAGAATAAAATAATTGCTGTAATAAACATACAAGCCAAGTGTGATAAGATTGCAGATACAGAAATAGCAAATTCCAACTGAGCTGCATAGTCTTTTGAGGTAATGACATTTCAGATGTTATTTGGTAGATGTATTTACTTCCATAGCTAGAGACCTAAAAGTATTTTAAACCCAGGTAGGGCTCATGAAGACCATGGTAGATTTCATTAACTTAGTGTAGTATGTAATCATAAAAATATTTGCTGTGAATTTGTAATACATGGTGAGAGTGAATTGTTGGGTAGAACCAGAATAATGGAGGCCTTGAACTGTGTGAATAGAAAAAGTCAGATTAAGAGTGGTTTATGTGCTTTGTTTCTGCAAAGGTAAAATGTCTACATCTTCATTGCTTAATGTTATTCTAAAGACACACAATAAGCCAAACTTTTGGCTGGATTTCTTAACATATAGAAGACATTTGAGTTTTGATTTTTGTTTTTAATTACCTGGGTAGGATTAACCAATTTGAACGTGCAACAAGCAATCTGGTATGTTTAGCACTTAATCTCTCAAGATTGAATATGTATTGCAGAAAATCATTCCAGCATGCGGCCGGAATACGATTAGTGTCTGCATCCATGGTGACATTTTATTATCTTCCTTTACCCCGCTTTTGAAGGGTTGTTTGGCATAATGTCATTTCCCAAAAGATAATCTTACTTGGTTCATCAGCCTATTGGAACTTCTGTGAAGAAAACTATCCTTTATCTATAAAAAGAAATATAATGATAGATACAAGATAATCCACTGTCAACTTCATGCTTTCGTGGTGCCCTGAGCAACCTTTACCTTGTTGGGAATATGCCACAGTGTTGGCCAGACAGAGAATTCAGACTTCAGAGTCCAACCTGGAAACATTCTGTGTTGTACTTGAAATGAGCACACAAACTGCTCATTGATTTGTTTTCCGAGCATTATTCGACCCCAGATTATTTGATTAGCCACTTCTATTTTTAACACATGCTTGTTTTATTTTGCTTTTTTTTAGATGAAATGAAAATAGAAATTAACAGAATTAGAGGCTTGTGCAGAAATGTAATTTTAGTGGGTCGGATGCTCTAAAACACTTGGCCCGGTGTCTAGTGCATAATGAGGGTGGAATAAGTGTAGGTTCTGATTTCCATTATTATTATTCTGGGCCAGCGATTATTAGTGTTCATGTTTTCAAACTATATTGAACAATGGGTAAAGTGTTCTAAATAAGTAAAAATGAAATGGTGATAGTATCATCTGCTAGATACTGGACTAGCCAAGGGTTATTGCAAATGAGATGTTTTATAATTAACCGCAAACTGTTTTAAGGTTCAGGTGTTATATTTTCAAGCGTGAGCAATAATTAAGGGTTACACACGCATGGCATTTGTGTGATCTCCGGAAGGTCCAGCCAAAAATGCTCACACATGTCAGTGCCAGCGTGCATCTGACCAAAACTATGGTCAGCTGCACTCCTGCTGCTTGGCCTACTTTCTTCACTGTCCCTGTCACTTGTCTGCCAGGCGTCTTTGACCCCATTCACTTTTCCTCTGTGCCAGTAGCTACAGCTGCTAGAGTATCACTGCTCTCTGTTGGCTGTTCTGCCCTTTCTTTCAGTGTTGACAATGAGGGGAAGACAGCAACTGGCACTGTTCTCCCGTTAATGCGGAATCTGGATTGTGTGGGAACTGGGGCAGGAAAGGAGAGGGGACAGATAAGACTAGAGGAGACCAGAGCAGTTCATTCTTTTTAGGGCATTCCAGCATTTGCTTCCCCGTTGTAATACTGTGAAGTAGCGACACAGCAGCCAGTTGTAGTCATACGCTTCAAATAAAGAAGGCAGCGTGTGTCAAAACAGTACAGTCAGTCCCTCCAAATTCTTCATTTGAATTTGTAGTGGCAGGGCAGCCTTTTGGCATTCCTTACCCAGCCTTAGGCATTGATGTCACTTCTTCCGGCTTTGAGTTTACTTTGTAATAGGATGAGAAAGAATCGTGGCTCCCAAACACGCATTCCCAGGCATTCAAAGCAGGAATGACACTGTCTCCAACAAGAAGGGTGTCGGCTCTTGAAAGATTAGAGGTTTAAAAACAGGTAGTATTATGATCAATTTTAACCGGGCAATGTAAGAAGCATGTTAGTTACTTAAGGGAAAAAACTGGGGATGACTTGAGGCATGTTTCCGGACCCATTATATTTTCCTTTTTCTTTATAATATTGAACAAATTAGAAGGCAAAGATTTCCCCCTATAAAGCCAATTTACAATGATTGTTTAATAATGCCCTGTTTATTATCATGTAAAAACTAGTCAATCATTTGTGTGAAGAATTACCAAAATCACAATACTTCCTGCTAGTAGTAGGCTTAGGATTTTTATAGTAGAGAAGCTGAAGGGTTGGCGGTTTGGGTAGGAGTATGTTAAACAGAAAAATTGTCTTCAATGTCTGTTTGCTTAGTCAACAGTGCATTACACTAACATGGTGTGGTGTCCTTGTCCTCCCCTGTTACCTACCTCCCAGTGGCACCGTCCTCTATTGAAATAGGTCAGGTATCTATCGCACAGAAAGTAGGGTGATGACGGAGGTATATAGCTTTCGAAGCCAGGTCACAAAGGGCAGCATGGCTCCTGCCTTGCTGTTTTGGTTCACTCCTTGCAGTGGAGCCAACTGCCAGTATGTGAGGCATTGAAGCAGGTTGGGCAGAGTCCTGGGAGTAAAGAATTTAGCTGGCCCTCTAAGGGCCAGCACCCAAATGCCAGCATACCAGTGAGCCACCTTGGAAGTGGTTCTTTCAGCCCACATCAAGCCTTTGGGTGACTAGAGCTTCATGAGATACCCCAAATCGGAACCTTCCTAGCCATACCACTCCGTAAAGACCATCGGTGCTTTTTGTTGTTTTAAGCCACTAAGTTTGAGATAATTTTCTACACACATTTCTACACACATCGGAGCAAAAGATGCATGTAGTTTGTATTTGTTTGGTGTGGTGGTTTCAATCTTTCCATGTGGCAACAGTTCTTGAGTTGGCTTTGATCAGGCTTATTTGGTTACTAAGCATACCCTCTATATGGTTAAGTATAGGTTATTTTTAAATTGATGTCAATGTTTAACTGGCAATACAGAGCAGTCAGTGATGTATCCACATTCAGAATCCAGAACCTGACAGTACGTAGACAATTGCTTGGCTTTCCCCTGGGTCGCAGAGTCACTTCCTGCCTTCCAAGATGTCTTGAGTCCTTCTGTGCATTATTACAGATGATCATAGCCTTGACTCTATGTCATGATAACTTTAGCTATGCATTCTTGACTCTCTGTGCTTTTGGTTTTTTAACATGATTTTTAAAATTCAAGTTACCCCCCCCCCCCATAGTATCTGATTATCCTATCTTACCATGTTATAGAAATGAAACCATAGATTCCTGGCCAGTGTCTAGGTTGTATGCCCTAGTGCAGGCTGGGAAATATGTGAGATGCTAGTTTAGAAATCTGTGTAGCCACAGGGGACAATTGTCTTCAATTGGTGCCAAAAGAGTGACAGTTTCACTTAAAAGTGGCCTTGAATTTGGCATATGGCAAGCAATATACTTGACATATATTATATAGCTTTCCATCCTAAAAATAGTGTGTTTGAAATGTCTCACTTCATTCTCCATATGTATATTCAAAGAAATCTCAACTACCATAACACCAACCATACACTTGCAGACATACTAAATTGTACTTACATTTTTAAAATGTCATCTTTCTTGATTTGCTTTCTAAAGTTGTCAATTTCTCAACTCCAAAAGAGAAGCTGTCAATAAGACATATAGAAGAAATGTTACCCTTAGATAAATATAGTATATGAAAATGTTCTGCACTGCTGAAAACCTTATACTTTCAGACAAAGACAAGGACAGTGAAAGACTTCTTTAGTTGATAAGTATTTTACACATAAGTAGCCAAGGAAAACAGCTGTTTCGTTCTACAGCATGAAGTGATGTTGTTAATGCTCTTATTGCTGTTGCTTATGTAACACTCAACTCTCCCCATGTATTTCCACACAGAGGTAGCTTATTTAATATGCTTTTCCTATGTGAGATCCATCACCTTGAATATAATTATAAGTTCATAATATATAAAATTGAGCAATTTATAAAAAGGATCGTGACTATGGATTTATCAATTTTGTTTCCAGTCCTAATAGTTTCTGCCTCATATTTTACTGCAGTTTTTGGTTTATATAATGTTACATTCAATATGTAGCAGCCTTGAAATTATCTTATTTAATGTTACTATCACAAACCATGTATTTTTTGAATATCTTCTCATAAATGATTGCCTATCGTAAAACTACGGTCTTAGTCCTATAAAATGTTAGTGCTTTGATATTCCAGTAGGGTTTGTGCATGCTCTTTCCTGTACCTATAAATCGTGTCTCTAAAATGCTCCCTCAGTTTGCTCTTCTTCTTTCAGAGGTCACCTTCAATATGACCTTTAAGGAAGTTCCTCCAGTTTCAGATTCAACTATGACCAATCCACCTGTTAAAAGCATTTAGATTAGTTTCCCTTTCACATAACACAATTTGAGATTTTGAAATTTTTCTTTGCCCTGATTTGAGTATTGTTTGTTGATTTTTTTCCTTAACTAGAATATAGACTCTATCCGCACAGAGTTGGGTGTGTTCCAGTCCGTTCATTGACTACAATGTTTGCCGCATGCTAGACACTCGGTTCCAAGTGGCTGGACGGAGATGTGAGAAAACATCAAGTCTGTTTCTTCTAAACCAGGAAAATAAAGAGAACTGTAACCCCAGCTCAACCTTCCCTGAACTAACAAAAGAAATGTTATCTCCTCGGCCTTGTGTACAGAAAGACTTTGTTGATTTTCTCATGGACAAATTCTCAGGCTCATCCTTATCAGTTTTGCTGTCCAGCTGTATTCAGTTACTTAACTTTCTCTAGATGTGTTATGAGGTGGCCTGCTGGTCCTCCTTGAGCAGCTCCAGGCCTGGTCCCTGTGCCCCACTTCCCTTGTGAGCTCAGGTGACATTCTTTCATAAACATCTCCCTCTCAGTGAAGCCTCCTTCCGCCGCCCAACCTCTCATATGTCCCTTGTATCTAATCATTCTGTCCTATCCCTAGCCAGCTGAGCCCAATATTTGTCTCTTTGGTTGCTTTTATCACATGGTTGTGATTACTTGTTAGCGTGGTTCTCTCCCTGCTCAGGTCCATGGCTGCTCTTTGGGAATAGAATCTATCATTTTCATATTCTCCCAAACACCCTGTAGCAACAAGAATAGCACCACAAAATGCCCTGAAGAGCTGCACGTATCATGCATGCATATTTGAACAACATTTTTAAGAAATTAAGAACACCAAGAATCACAAAAAAAATCTTGCTCTGCAAAAATTTAATTTAAAAAAATACATAGCAGGTGCTGAGAATTGCAGATTTGGGCCAGAGAGCTGGACTCCAGTCTCGGTTCTGCTCCGTTCACTGTGGGTGTTCAGTTCTGTTTGCAAAAAGTGATTAGGTTTTAATGTAGCTAAAATATTCAGGGAGTAATTAGACATGTATGAGATTTTCTATTAGTTGTACTTTCTTTTCACTTAAATTATTTTGCTTTAAAAACATATATAAATTGGATAATTTTGAATTAGTGAGACAAGCAGCCTTTTCCTGGAGACTATTTCTATTGGTCTTCTTTCTTTATTTCTTTTTTCCTGTTTTAACTCTCTACTGATTTAATAATCCCTATGCAGTATTTAATAAACCTACTTTCTAGAAACAAGTTAATATAAACCATTACTTTGCATTGAAATAAGATCTAGTTACATATATTGCATTTGGTCTTGTTTAAAAAGTGAAAATGCATAATACTTAAAGATAGGCTACATCTGTTTTTACAAGAAACATTCTTGTTTAGGAATATTGCATATTCAGGAATATTACATATTGTGTTATTAGGAATTTTAAAAATATAATGTTTTCAATTAGTGACTTTTAACTCTACTGTCAAATAAATAAAGTGCTTGTTCTACAGCTGTATTTCAGTACAATTAACTTAAAAATCTTATTCTTTTCAGTGGTGCATAAAATATTCTTTATTAACAGAACCTTTGTACCAAAGAAGAATTGGTTATTTCAAGAAAAAATAGAACATTATTAACTAGTCCCAGCATTTTGCTGTTTTGTTCATTTAAAGTAGTTTGTTGAATTCAGTTCAATACTTTTATGTACATGTTCTACCTCAGAGACTGACCTCTTTAATAGGTATTTCTATTACTGTGCAACTGAAGCTCATTTTTTCTTCTTTTCTTTTTCTTGTTCACATGCTGCAGTAGCTAACATATTATGGAGAGAAGAAGGTACCAAATTCTATTATGCTTTATATTGTGGTGACTGTTTTGCTTTTTAATGGACTTGTTGATGATCAGTTTTTATAATTTTTATTTTTATGTTTATGCTATTTCAGTTTTTCCTGCATTTTTCCCTATTCCCACTTCCAACCAACCCCATCATTTCTTTTCTCCAAGGCAGTTCCCATGTTGTTATCCCTGCCCATGGGGTATGCATAAATGTTCTCTGGTTAGTCCCTTTACTATCTTTCTTCCCACTCCCCACTCCCTGCTATTTTTATTTTGACTCAATAAGTTTACTTAATTATATTTTAACTATTTTGTGTACACCTCTACCATTAAAAATATTACTGTTGCTTATTAGCTTGAATTATAATTAATAATTGATATATAACCAGGAATTAAATAACACTAGTTAAAATGTTTTTGAGTATAAAATTGGGTCAAAAAATTAAAGCAACCTTAGAAAACTTACATGATAAGCCTTCATTAGATTAAGAAAAGAAAAAATATAAAAAGAATTGCCTTATCTAGGGAATATACAGTAATAAATTATTTAAGAAAATGAGTTACACACTTGAAGGATCTAGATTCAAATTTAGTCTCCACCACTAGGACCTTTTTATGTCATTATTGTCTTATCTCAAAAATAGGACACTAGTTAATCCTCATAGGGTTGTTAGCAGTTCCTTAAATGTATTCCACATTCGATCAATGGTAGTTACTGTCATGTATAATTGTTATTATTATTAACTTTACTTAGTCACAAAAACTTGAAAAAAAGGTTTGACCAGGCACTCAAATAGCCCATCAATTGTGTTTTAATTAGGAGAAAAATATGTATATTCTTATATACTCCAGGTAAACAATTATTCAGATTTTTGTTTTATAGTCCATCCTAGACAAACTTTCTATTTCTCAATTATAGCTCCCTAAACCAACTGGAATCACTGTTGCCTGTGAGGGCCATGTCTTAGGGGGTTCAAGGAATTTTGGATTTTACCCATCTCAGTTTTGTTACCAATCCCTCCCCCTCCATTTTTCCCCTTAGGATTTCTTGCTCTTAAATCATTTGTGTAAGTTCCTTTAAAAGCTGGACTATTAAGGAGTTTCTGGTGTAACTACGCCATTTCATTGTATTGCACTTGGACATTTCACATTTGAATTTGCAAATTCATTCATTATTGACCATAATATCATAGACATATCTGTTGGACAGTATTTATTTGCACTCCCTTCACTCTTGAGAGCAAACAAATATTTCTCTTAGTGTTTTAAAAATTGATTTCACTTTATCATTATAATGGAAAAAATATGACGTAAAGAATCAGAAATCAGGTACCATAGATCTGGCTTTTCTGGTTAATGACTGAGAAAAATTGAATCAGTTATTTTACCTCACTTAGCCAGATTTAGCTAACATAATACTTGAAATAGATTTGGAATTCTAGTGAATCTGAGATATATAAATCCTAAAGTATTCTTCTTTTCTTTATAATTAACTTTATTTATTATTGTTATATTGTAGTTGTTTCATTTTCCCCCATTGCTAGTAGTATTCTTTATAAATTGATTTTGTTTAATAACCACTATGAACATTATTTATTTATTATTAACTAATAATAATATTATTCAAGCTACCCCCAAAAGTATTAGATACCTCCATATTATTTAAGATCTCATTAGGGTTTATTGTTTAAAGTCATTTTTTATCTATTAAAAATTTATCCTAGTTTTAAACAAGAGATATCTATTTGCAGAGAGATGTACTAACATACATTGATATATAAATGTGCATATACATACATGCATACATGTGTACATATATATTATTAGATATAATATATGATTCCAACTGATAGTTATTAGTTAGCAAACAAATACATTATAACCTCTCAGGTTAATCATTAAATATAAACTTAATCATGCAGATTTGCATTTTTTCCAGTGTAACTTTGGAAGTTCAAGGAATTGTATACTGACTCAAAAGGACTGGTTTGAGATAATATCATATATATATGGTGGTTAGGTAGTACTTAATCCCTGGATTAATTAAAAAGTTGACACAATCACTTTAAAAAACTTTCTAATAAAAGTGGAAGAGTAAGTCTTATTTGAAATGAACACAATATGAAGATCTTATTGCAGTGCAATGGTATGATGTTACTATGTGTGCAAAAAGGTTTTCAGCCCCAAAGACATACATAAAAAAAAATGATAACATTCATGAACCAAAAATCACCCCCTGCCATGTTATTCAATGTGAGAAATGCAATGTGCACAATTTATTCTTGCCTGTATTTTTCTTTAGCTAAAAAAAAAAACCAACTATATATTTTAAAAGGATAAATTTAGTATTATTTAAAAGTGAAAAGAATAATATCAACTGTTGAAGAACTTTATCTACACTAAAACTTACTGATTCATCTTTGGTTACCAAATCACTGCATTATAGAATTATAATTTGCTATTGACCATAACTTAAATGCTACAGTAATGCAAAATTAAGTCAGAGGAAGATAATTATCACCACAAAATCTCCTTTGTTATTGACTTAAATATTCATCCAGTAATTAGACATTGACTAAATTTTATTGTTGATATAAATTACTTAAAATATATAACATTTTGTTATATATAATAAATAGTATAATTGCATTATGATACACTGTCATTATTGAGCAGCTACCCTAAAGGTATCGAGACAGGAATGTAAATTACAACCATATTTTCTCCATCTCTTTCATGTATTTAAAGGTTCATTACTGATTAGAAAATCCTCTGGGAAATAATTATTTCTTTTGAGACTGCAAGTAATTCTTGCCTATGTCCCCTTTCTGTATGGAAAGAATAGCAAAGCAAAGAGAAAGTGCACAAGGAACAAACAAATTATGGATTGCATTCTAGAACCACTATATTCCATTAGATTAGCAATCGACCTGGAAAAGACAAAGTACACGTGTCTGTCTTCACCAGGGGATGGAAAAAGGAAAAAGCCAGCCTGCACATATTCCCAGTCTTTACTGTAACTAGAGTGGTGAAGCTTTCATCCAAGTCAAGATATTTTGCAATATACTATAATATAGAACATTAATGAGGAGAGAATTATAAATGAAACCTACATGATTATCAAGCTTAGGGACTCAGGACCCTGTTACACTTTCCAATATTATTGAGAACACAAGAGCTTTTGTTTACGTAGGTTGTTTTCACCTGCTTATATTTACCATATTAGAAATTTAAACAAAAAAAATTTTAATGGGTACTTATTAATTTTTTTAAGGTAACCATAATAAACCCATTACATGTAGCCACATGTAACACATTATTTTTAAAGCTCTATTTTCAGAAAACAATGAGGACACATACTGTTTTCAAATCTTCTAAATGTCTGGTTGGAATGGAAACACTGGGTTCCCATATCTGCTTCTGCATTGAATTGTTGTGACATTGTCCAGCATCATGTATCATGTAACCTGTCAAAAACTGTATTCTACTCCTGTGAGAATCTAGTTTGCGAGACTAGAGGGAAAAAAACACAAATGATATCTTTATATTATTATAAAAATAGCTTTGACTTTGTCTACTAAAAAGATCAACTTTGAGAACTGGTCTACTAGAAAATCAAATTGAACTTTTGGTAGTTCATGAATTCAAAGCATTTGACATCATAGAAAACTGAAACTTCTCTTTCACTGTGTATTTGAGAATATGAGAACAAAAGTCATATTCAGGTTATATACGTTTCACCAATTGATTTTCCCCTGCTAATGTTTCAAAGAAGGAATAATGTCAGTTATAAAACAGTGACAATTCTTTATTCTGCGGTATTTTACTTTTTAAATTTTTGCAACAGCAGTATGATACAAGTATAGTGATTATCTCCAAATTTAAGGTGGTGAGATTGTGACCATGCTGAATAACTTTACTCTGAATCCAGAGAATGGACTTGATCTCTCTCTGTTACATTCCTATATCCCCTTCAAAAGCAGGTTAGGGGACAGAAACTTAATATTTGTAATGGATATACATAAATATGTTATTGCATCTTTACAAATAAAGTGGTGAATGCACAAGATGAAAATCTGCATTTGCCTCTTATTACCAATATCTCCATCATCAGGCAATTTATATTGTTCTTTGCCCACTGTAGTCATAACAAATATATACATGAACAATATTATAGCAGTGAATTTAAAAAGAAACACATCTGCATCATATATTTGTGTCATAAATTCTGCTTCTAAAAGCTAAATAAAAGTTTGATGAACAAAATACGCCTAGTAAAAAATAATAGCAAAGTGCTCGTATATATCTTGTGGGTAGGGAGGGGGTACTCAGGGTTGACTCCAAATTGTGTAAGTAAAGTTTTATTTCACAGCAATGGGATTGAGACATTGTTCACTTTATAATTATTTTAAGTGAGATATTTCTGCATGGTAATTTGTGGGCATAACTATTTCATAAACACTAAGGAGTTAACATTCCTACTGGAAACAATCAAATGCAGAAAGAAATTAAACCTTATATAATGATGTCAGTATTTCTTCAATAACTTAAAAAGTAATTTTACTTTGTAAAAATGCTGATGTGATTCATATTTTAAAAAAGCAAGAAAATAGTCTCTCAGACAACAAGGGTGATTTGGATGGATTAAGTGGTTTTATAGAGGAAAATGCAGCTCTGAAATTTCATCAGTGTGACAATTCAGTGGAATCCACTGACCATACTATGTACAGAATATAGAGAAGTAACATTGTAAGAATGAGCAGGAAGTTTTTCAAGAAAGTTTACAAGCAATCTGGATTTAAAGTAGTGTCAGGTTAAAACATTTTCACTTCCCTATTGGTGGAGGATAATTTTGGCAGCAGCTGAAGGAGAGCAGTCACATTCATTCAAAAATGTTATGGGCTTTGTAATAATGATCAAACATAATATATGTAATTGACAACTGACAATCAGACACCATATTACTGCTTGGTTGTGTCCATAAGTTTCAGCAACTATTACTATTAAATTGGTAGTCATTGATATATAACAAACATAATTAGAGTATTGTTTCCTGGAAGTTTATTGATGCAAATCAATTATTTTGCACTGAAAACTGAGGCTTTTTAAAAATTTTATTCATTGGGCATGGAATTTATAGTACATTATAAACTACAATTGTAAAGAATAGCTGAAAACGACTGAATTTTATTTTTTTACATATGACTTGACTTTAGTTCTTGCCACTTCTGCTACTATTCAGAACTATCCCACTTTAATGTAGTGCTCTCTGCACTTCATGTTTAATTAACTGAGGAAAACTACACATGTTAAAATATAAGTACTGTAAATTATTTATAAAACAATAGAGATGCATTGAAATGATCTGTAGTAATTTAAAATGTTTATCTGTGATTAGGTAGAAATAATTTCATGTGCTAAAGGATAGTTATAAACACTATGACAAAGTGGTAATCATGTTTACATTCTCCCCAAAATCAACACTAGATGGACATGTGACAAGGTAGGCAGAACTGATGACTCTGCAAACTAAGAGCGTATTTAATAACAATAAATAAGTCTAGTCCTAATTGGTAAGGCTCAGTCAGTGGATTGGGCATCATCCTGGAAATCAAAAGGTTGTTGGTTCGATTCCCGACACATCCTTGGGTTGTGGACCAAGTAGCCTGGTTGGGGGCGGGTGAGAGGCAATCAATCAATGTTTCTCTCCCTCTCTTTCTCCCTCCCTCCACCTCTCTTTAATAATAAATAAATAAAAATCTTTAAAAGTATAGGTGTAAAGTTGAACGAATACTTCTACAAGTAAATAGGCTTTTATTGTGTGTGCTCTTCAGGCTGGACTTAATAGACCTTGCAGGTATTCTCAATTAAGATAAAAATAAATGCTGAGATTTTTTTTTTTTCATGTTTAAATAGATTAACTTTCTCTTCATAGGTATTTTTAGAATTAAAAATTTTAGGCAGCCAAGGTTTGACTTTCCTGACTACCTAGGTTTCTGTATCATTGCTCACATCTTAAAGAACACGCGTTATCACTGTACGGTGATTAGACTGAAGAAACAAGATGGCGGGAACCAACACATCTGGGCAAGGGGGCCACTCGGCTGAGGATCACGCGGGTAGAGGGGGGAGGTGGTAACAAGGCAGCAGAGGGTGGGTTCGCGAGGAATGCAGAAGCTCCCCGGTGCAATTCTCAGTTGACCCCAGCTGCATTCCAGGCATCTCAGTTTTAGCATCCTATGCCCTTTAGGTTTGGATTTACAAAGTGAAAAAAATTCTGAGATGCCACACAATTAGATCTCTAGTGTAAAAAGAAAGTATGATTTCAATTAGTAGTACACCAAGGTCTTTTTCTAAAACCCTAAATTAATTAAAATTGTACAAATAGGCCCCAAGTACTATCGGTAAAAAAAAGTGCTATATAAAATGATTACATTAATAAACTTTAATATAGGAAAATATATATTCTCCAAACTCTGGAGAATTTTTGTGTCTATAAATTATTATATAAATTAAATTTCTACAAAGAATGAACTTTTATTTTCTCCTGGAGTCTCTAAGAAAAGTAGTCAAATAAATATGACTCTTGGTGGCTCAGTGGATGAGGCACTGGCCTGCAAATCCAAAGGTCGCTGGTTCGATTCCCAGCCAGGGCACCTAACCAGGTTGCAAGCCAGGACTCCAGCCAGGTCCCCAGCTGCAGGCAGGTGAAAGGCAACCATACATTGATGTTTCTCCCCTTCTCTGCCTCTCTCCCTTCCCTTCTCTCTGAAAATTAATAAATGAAATCTTAAAAAAAACTTTTTTAATAAATAAGGAATAAAAAGTAAAAAAAAAAAAACATAACTCTTCAAAAAGTGCCTTTTATGCTTTAACAACTAAATTAATTGGAGAGGTATCAGACATAGTCTGTATCAAAAACTTTATCATTTCCATTAATAACTATTATAAATATATGACCAATGTGTGGAGTGCATTAAACCACTGAATTGGAATTTGGGGAGAATAAAGAATAATGTCTGCATAATCTCATAAAGTTGCTTGGGCATCAATGAAGGTCACATAGCATCTGCTTTCCTAACATTACATGACTCCATGGTTAATCTGCCAGTCGCCTGAGAGACACTGAGTATTGGTTGTAAAGTTTTCTGATAATTTCAAATTGAACATCTAAGTGTGTTTTTATTTCTAAGGTCTGGGAATTGGAAACATGTTCTATGTGTTTTATGAAGATGGAATCAAAGTGATCCAACCCATAGAGTGTGAATTCCAGAGGCACATTAAACCTAGTGAAAAGCTCCTTGGATTTCAGGCAAGTATTTTAATAATATATTTGCATTTTTATGCATCAGTTTTATTAAGTAGAATTATACTTTAGAAAAACAATTAAATGTATACATGTATGAGATGTATTGGGAGGAAACTATTAAAACTAGTTTTAATTAAAACTTTTTATTAAAACTATTAAAACTAGTGTTATTTATGTTTTTATATTTGAGGCAAAATAATATATCATATATTTCTAATTATTATTTTTAATTAAAATAAAGGCAATAGAAATGAAATACCAAAATTGAATACAACATCATAACATCACCTGCTCCTTAATTTAAAGCACCTCCCATTTTTGTAGACAATAGTCATTTAATAAAATGGAAAAAAATAGCATGCATATAATCTGGTAGAAAATTGGGTTATAGTCAATCAGTACTTTGTAGATGCAGGTTCCCTTTTCTTCTTTATCTTATTTTTTCATGAGTTCTCAATGAAAGGAATAGTTTGGATTTACATGGGAAATATCAACTAATTTGTGTGTACCTTATATGATTTTATATATATTAAAAGTTTTTCAAGTAAGAAATTATAATTAAAGGGGAGCAGCTTAGACAAGAACCTAGCATAAAGGAACCATGGACATGGACAACAGGTGGGATTGATTTTGGGGGGAATGGGTGGGTGGGGAGGGGGACAGAGGGGAGCAAAAAGGGGATGGATGTAATACAACAGCAATAAAATTTTTAAAAAAAGAAATTATAATTATTTTTATACTGCCATGTGTGTATATATATATAGTATATATATATTACATATGTGTGTATGTACATACCTCATAAAAGTGTGTATACCAAAATATGTAACACTAAAGGTATCTATGTTACTATGTGTTCCCACACAAATTCAGACATACAACAGCCAAAATAAGTTATGGGAAGATCTCATCACATAACCCTCTCTTGATACTCATTTTTAAGTTTGTTATGACCGTGAGATATAAATAAAATAGATGTCAATGGCACAGTATATTTTCAACATACTGTCAGTGTTGTTGTTGAACACTGATATTGGGGGGGGGGGGGTTGGGGGAGTAGGTTTACAGTTGTAACAAATAAATCCTACAATAATACATAAGAATACAGAAATAAACTGTGGTTCATGTACTCACAGCTATAAACCTACTTTTGCCAACCCTTGCACAGAGATAATGATTTACACCTTAAAGCCATGCCCCAGAATAAGAAGAGAAAAATGATGAGAGTGAGATAAGCTAGGTAAGCTTCCCTCCAGACATTTGGTAGGACAAAGTAGTCTGATGACCTCTTAATTTCAATAAAGGAAGTAATTTGACTCAGTTTGTTATGATGGCTTAAAACAAATGAAACCACACTTAATTTTAAAATAGTTTAGTTGTATGGTAAATTCTAAATAGGACAGTTATCATTTTTAAAACTATGGTTTAGAAGTAAAAAGCATTTTAAATTGTACATGCCATTTTATTTTGTTTTATGATTATATAATATCAATACTAACTAAATCCATTTTGAATAAGGTATGTGCATGTATATGTGAGCAAATAAATATATAAAATATAAATATTTGCTTCTGATAATGCAAACCACTCCATTTTATACCACATTCATGTTTTTATAAAAACATTATGGATTAGACACCTGGGCTAGCACAAAGACATCCTATTATTATTTAAATAAAAGCAAATACTTTGGCAGAAAAGTTTCTCCTGATTTCTACGGGACCAGCCATTTTGTAGCTGACATAGACATTGAAACTTCAGCTACTAATTCTAGTAAAACAATCTGTGAAATGCCTATTTTCATCACAAAACTGCACACCTCATGAATCAGATTTACAAATTTAAAGGCAGAGAATTTTCTTCCTGCATTGAGTATGTCCCGTTCCAGAGTACCAGTAGAAGGCTCAGCACAATCTGACTCAAGTCTTCAAGAATGTGCTTTCCCAGAACATTTTTCAATGGCTATAGATGAATTAATTTTATAATTTGAAATCTAATGCTCTAAGAGTAAGCAAAAACTTGATGTGACAGTTTGATCACTGGGCAAGAAGAATGTGAAGTTTATTTGCTGAATTTCTCTTTAAAGCCTTTGGATATTCAAACTTCCTTCTAAAACATCTAGAGTAGAAACTATATAGAATTCTGTTTATCTCCCTTATATATCTGAGTACATATTGAAAAAATCACATACATATACATGAATATATGTAAATTATAAATAAGTTTCTATAAAAAGTAAAACATTGAATAGAATAAACCAAATACCAATAATTATATCCTTAATTCATGTCGTTCCATCTGAGAACCCTTATTCACAATTGTACATCAGCAGTGACCACATAGGGAAAACTAAGTTATTAAGAACTAATTTCCTGTATCAGATTTTGAAAGTTACAGCCTCTGGAAACCTTATGGCCATCCTACATATGGGGTTATGCAGAAATGTATATTGCAAAATGAAAAGACATAGGAATAGAAAAATAGCATTCTTATATTACATAAAACAAAAAACTACTAAAATTTCTACTCTATGGAAGAATAAGAAAAAATATAAAAATCAGATTTGTATGTTTAAGAATAGAGCAACTTTAATTGTGTGTGTGTGTGTGTGTATGTTTAAATTTATGACATTTCTACTGCTTTGGATGTTGAAATTAAAATACAGGAATATTTCAGCTAACCAATATATTTTTAAAGCACTAAGAATAATATAGAAAGTGAATTGATTAAAACTGTGTCCTGCTTATAATTGTTAAATATAGAATATAGAAGTTTTTGTTTATCTCTCCCCCAAAAAGTATACTTCTTATATAATTACTATAGTTCATTTATATGAAATAATGGCTAAGGTAGATAAAATTTATTGCATTACTTTATTTTTTATTCCTTAATGTGAGGTTAGCATAAATAATTAGACTATGTATAAAGAGACACTTTCATGATGTACAAGTATACAGTGGTAGAAATAGGCAGAAATTGACCATGTTATGCTTTGAGAATAAATGTTGAGCTAAATAATAATTTCTCACTTGAACTTATTTTCTTTTCTATGTTTAAACACAAGAGATTTCAATTTCAGTGTGTGTAGCTATTTGGTGCAATATTCCACTAGATTTAAGTATTTAATTATAAATAAGTTCATGAGGAAATTGTTGAGTATTATTGAGGAGAACATTTTTTTCTCCAGAGAAATAGAACCAATAGGATCATCTATGTACGTATACCTGTATTTGTCACTCTATGTTGATGTCTAAGAAATTGGCTCAGATGGTGGTGGTGAGTGTAAAATTTGCAGGGCAAGCCAGCCAGGAAGAAAATCAGGTAAGAGTTGCTGTTGCAGGCCTGAGTCTCAAATCCACAGCTAAGATCAGAGCAGAAACTCAGGCACAAATTGTTTTAGTCTTGAGTCTAAAATCCGTAGGCAGACTGTAAACTCAAGCAGTATTTCTTTGTCTAGTCTGAGAAAACTCATTCTCAAATCATAAGGTCTTCAATAGACTGAGCTAGGCCCACTCACTTGAGGGCAGGTGATCTGTTTTATTTAAAGTCAGCTAATTGTAAATGTGAATCACCTCACAAACACCTTCACAGCAACATCGAGCATAGTAGCTTGACCAGACAACTGGGTGCCCTAGCCTAGATGACATATAAAATTAGCCATCACATCTTACTATTTCTTTTAGTCACACGCCTTGTTTCTTTGGTGTTTGTATTCCCAGTATGCTTAGTACAGTGCTTTGCACACAGCAGGTGGTCAAGTAACACTTGTAAAACGAATTTTGTGAAAACTTCATTGCTTACATCCTTTCTATGCTTTCTGTAAGTTTAAAGACATACATGTCTTCATTTTCTCCTCACCCTAATACTTCTCCTTAGTTTACAATTACCACAATAGTGCTCTTCTTTTAATGTTTTTTTTTTCAAATTATTCTTATGTGTTTTGATTTTTTAAAATTTTATTCATTGTATTGAATAAAATTGTTGTATTACAGCTTCCATTTTTTCCCCATTGCTCTCCCCTGCCCCACCCTCCTGGTCCCCTCTCCCACAACCAATATCCACCTCGTTGTCCATGTCTATGGGTCCTTCACACTAGCTCCCACACTAAACCCTCCCCTACCCCCCGTCATTCTTCTCCATTTTTTTCCATGTCTCTGGTTCCATTCTGCTCGTCTCTTTGTTTTGTGCATTAGTCTCCTATATTAAGGGAGATCATATGGTGTTTGTCTTTTGCTGCCTGGCTTATTCCACAAAGCATGATACTCTCCAGTTCCATCCATGCTATTGCAAATGGCAGGAGTTCCTTCTTCTGCATAGTACTCCATTGAGTAAATGTATCAGTTTATTTATTGATCATTTCATCCACTGGTGAGCACTTAGTTGTTGTTTCCAGCACTTGGCTATTATAAATAGCGCTGCTATGAACCTATGCATAGGTTCTTCTGAATTGGTGTTTCAGAATTCTTCAGGTATAATCCTAGTAGTGGAATCACTGGGTCATAAGGCAGTTCCATTTTAGTTTTTTGAGAAAATTCCACACTGTTTTCCATAGTGGATGCACCAGGCTGCATTCCTACCAACAGTGCACTAGAGTTCCCTTTTCTCCGCATCCTCTCCAGCACTTATTCGTTGATTTGTTGCTGATTTTCATTCTGACAGGTGCGAGGTGGCAATGTTTTATAGAAAAATTTATCATTAAATTGTTTCAAGGTAAATATAATTTCATGGGTCTAACAATTCAGGATCACAGAGTCAAAATGTACTGTGCAGATGCTCTGTGGAAGGTAGTTTGGTGTTCCATTATTTTAAAAAAAGAAAAAGCTACTTTACCTGGATTTTAGAATATAAATCTCCTAAGTGCGATTAGTGGAAATGGGTCTTTTTTGATCATTGTTTTTCCACAAAAAGGATTAAATGTAAATATAATATTTTCTTCAAAGTTACTGTTGATAATAAGAGAGTAGAAATGCCATTCCCAAAATAGCTCACTGGCCAGTAAAGTTTAGATAAAACTGCTATATTTCAAATATAGCCCTTGCTGGTGGCTTGGTGGATTAGCACTGGCCTGCAAACCCAAAGGTCGCTGGTTCGATTCCCAGTCAGGGCACATAACCAGGTTTCAAGCCAGGTCTTTAGCTGGAGGCAAGTGAAAAGCAACCATACATTGATATTTCTCTCCCATTCTTCCTACTTCCTTTCCCTTCTCTCTAAAAATAATAAATAAAATATTTTAAAAATAAAAAATAAAAACACAGAATCTTCCATTAAGCCTCTCTGAAAATGCTGGTTGCTCTAAATAAAAATGCAATTTTGGTGCAATGTCAGATTACATCAGGTTTAAGCTTCTGATGGCAAGTTAGTAACAACTCAAACAACGTTTTTGGTTATACTTTCATCTTTTTTTCTTTTTTGTTATGGAGCCTTACCCAATAGAATTCTTGCTGTATTTGCACTAGTTGTACACAATTTCATCTTGTCATCAACTGGACAAACTTCAAGCAAATGGAATTCTGTAGACTTATGAGTTCAGACCTAAGACTGAAATAGGTTTGGCAGAATGCTTAAGTTACAGGCTCAAGGATGACAGACTTTTCCAAGGTTACCAACATTTTTACTCTAGTGGTTCCCAACGGTTGCGTCACCCTTCCCTACTACTCTTTCCATCTTTAATGCTTTTTTATTT
Source organism: Noctilio leporinus (assembly GCA_004026585.1). NCBI lineage: Eukaryota > Metazoa > Chordata > Mammalia > Chiroptera > Noctilionidae > Noctilio > Noctilio leporinus. Next base: position 239,728 of record PVIW01000726.1, read on the forward strand.
TAATTACTTTATTTTTGCTTGTTATAATGTAGCTGTTGTTCTTCACATATGACATGCTGTTACCTATTTTTTCCTGGTACTAGAAGAGTTTAAGAGACACACATGTCTCATCACATCTGAGTTTCATGTTTTGGGATATAGATATTCTATTCCTGGTATTAATGCTAAACAACATGGAACTGCCAAGCAAAATCCTTTCTACAGGATGTCTGGTGTAAATCACTTCTAAAATATGTTTTCTAGGTTTTGGATTTTCATATATGAAAAGTCCTCTACCTTTAGAGATCAATTCTATTAGCACTCTATTAGAATAAAATGTATACTTAAGGTCAGGTTGTTCATAATATCCAGAATACTTAGGAATGGAGAAATTGAAATTGATATTAGAAATGTGGAACACAGCAGTCCCTATTTCTTTCTCTGCTGGTGTCCCTGTTACCTCAAGCAGTGTGCCTTCCAGGCATTCATCACTTCCCTTGGTCACACTTCCACATTTCCCTTTTCAGCATTTCCTTTTGTTTCTCCTCAAAGTATTTCATCTCCAAACTCTGACCACCAAAACACTTGTGAAAAAAACAGCCCCTTTAGATGATGCAGACAATTCATTTCCCCATGAAGCTACCCAGCAGCCTTTTGAATGCAATACCACTGTATGTTTTAGAAAGGTAATTGAAATATTTCCCCAGTTATTCTTTTCTCAGTGGGGTCTCTTTTCAAACATGGCTTAACTTACAAAGAGATATGGAATGGCAAAAACTTAAGCTGTTGTCTCTCTGTGGTTACAGTGATACCCTGTGAAGAGCTTCCTAAAGAGAGTAACGTAAACTACCTCTAACTAGTCCGCAGAAGATTGCTGTGTGGATTTTAAAAGAAATAAATTTATGAAATTGGTCTTTGAAGCCCTAGACTTAAAGAGGACTTCTAATCTTTTATTAAAAATCACACTGCTTTAAAATTCTTATTATGTGTTTCTAGTAGACTTTGACTGTAAACCCTAACATTGGGGAACAGCGGGAAGCATGCAAATTGTACAAACAGCATTTTAATGGAGTTGGATAGCATGTTAATTAGGTCAGGTAATTTTATCTAAGACAGAATATTAAGTCTTCTTGAAGAGATTAATAATAAGTACCAGCCAAGTTATTTGCATAAATGTGACCAGAATGATGTATGTGGCAGATAACCTATTGCCATCATTTTAAAACATTTTTATATGAGTAATAAGGACTCATTATACACATATAAGAGTGTATTCTGTGCACTTTAGAAAGAAATGTATGTACATTAATTTAATGTAAATTGGGTTTTTCAATAGAACCTTCTTAAGGATAAAATTGAACTGTTTGACATAAAAAAATGTTCATACCAATGTCTTTAAACATGGAAGTTTTTTACTTGAGATTTACAAAATCAAAGCCAACTTACATGGGTCTTAAACTAGTCTAAGATACAGTTTTATTCACAAAAAGGACTATTTTTAAAAAGTATCAGATTTGCTGGTAAAAATAAATGAAGATGGTTTAGATAAATAGTAGAATGCAACACTGCATTAAAAATGTCTTTTCTTTAAGATCAGGAATAAGAAGTATAGTACTGGAAGTCCTAGCCAGAGTAGTCAGGCAAGAGAAGGAAATAAAAGGCATCCAAATTGGGAATAAAGAAGCAAGCGTCACTTTCTGCAAATAACATGGTTCTTCATATACAAAACCCTGAAGACCCCGTCAGAAAACTTAGAAACAATAAACAAATACAGTAAAGTTGCAGGGTATAAAAAATCAAGGTACAAAAATTAATACATTCCTATGTACTAACAATGCATTTCAGAAAAATAAATTTTAAAAAATTATTTTGCAGTTGCAACAAAAAAATAAAATACCTAGTAATAAACTTAACAAAGGATGTGATGGATCCATATACTGAAAGCCACAGAGCATTATTAATGGAAAATGGAAAAGATAATAAAGTGGAAGAAGTCAACATAGTTAAATATTCATATTACCCAAAGTAGTATACAGAATTAATACAATCCCCATCAAAATCCCAATGATGTTTTTAAATAGAACAAAATAAAGTATCAGATTTTTATGTAATAACAATATACTCCCAACAGTCAAAACAATCCTGAGAAAAAAGATCAAAGCTGAACATGTCACACTCCCTTACTTAAAATTATACTACTAAGTGACAATAACCAAAACAGAATGGTATTGGTAGAAAAACAGATACACAGAAAAATGGAACAGAAGTGAAAGCCCAGAAATAAGCCCACATGTAAGTAGATAAATAATTTTTGATAAAAGAATTCAAAAAAAGTACAATGGAAAAAAGTTTCTTCAATAAAATTGTGCTGGGAAAACTGATAAGCCATATGCAAAAGAATAAAATTAGACTGCTGTTGGTTATCATCTACCAAAATTACCTCAAAATGCATAAAATATAAAACCTGAAGCAGTAAGTTACATAGAAGAAAACATAGGTATTTCAGGTTTCTTTGGATAAATTCCTAGAAGTGTAATCTTTGGGTGATAGAGCAGTTCCATTTTTCACTTCTGAAGTAACTTCATTACTGTTTCCACAGCGGCTGGCCCAATCTGCACTCCTACCAACACTGCAGAATAACACTTACCCAGAAAACTACTATTAATCTCTTAGCTACTTAAGCTGCTAATTTATTGCCCACTAAAACTCCTTTTTGTCTAAGTTTAGTCATTTATTTTCAAAATTTTATTAATGACAAAATGAAACATCATCTAGGTCTTGCTGAGTATCAAGGTGATTATTTTATTTCAAATCTCATCTGTACAGCTTTTAAAGGAAACGGAGTGGTACAGCTACTGACAATAAGGCAAATTAAGTTGCCGGAAATCAGTGTTGTTTGTTTTAGGAACTGGATCCATTTACTTAGTCTTTTTTTTTTTTTTTTTTAAAGATTTTATTTATTATTTTTAGAGAGGGGTAGAGAGAGATGCAGGGAAGGAAAGAGACAGCCTTTCACCTGCTTCCAGCCACAGACCTGGCTGGAGACCTGGCTTGCAACCTGGTCATGTGCCCTGGCTTGGGAATCAAACCAGTGACCTCTGGGCACCTTATCCACTGTGCTACCAGCCAGGGCTCATTTATTTAGTCTTAAGTGTTTTTTCTTCCATCCTTGGAAAAAAGACAACACTCAGTCATATCTCACCTCTCTTTTTTTATAAAGATTTTATTCATTATTTTTAGAAAGAGGGGCAGGGAGGGAGGAAGGGAGAGAAACATCAGTGTGTGGTTGCCTTTCACCTCCAACCAGCTACGGATCTGGCTGGAGACCTGGTTTCTGTACCAGGTAGTGTGGCAGAACTCCATTCTAATATGCCATTAAAAAAGAATAATTTTATTGGCACTATAATAAAGATATATTTTATTAATTAATTTATTATTTTATTACTTTTACTTTATTCTTTATTTCTTTATGCTGTTATAGTTGTTCCCACCTTTTCTCTTTGTCCTCACCTCCACCCAGCCCCAAGACAACCCCCAGATTGTGGTCCATGTTCATGAGTTGTGCATAAATACTTTTTGGTTAATCCCTCCACCATCTTTCATCCCATCCCACCCCCTCTTTCTGGCCACTGCCAGTCTGTTTTATGTATCTAAGTTTCTGTTACTATTTTGTTCATTGGTTATTGTGTTCATTAGACTATATATACATGTAAATGAAATCATGCAGCATTTTTCTTTTACTGACTGACAGTTCATTTAGTATAATTTTCTCCAGGTCTATCCATGCTGTTGCAAAATGTAAGAGTTTCTTTCTTTCTTTCTTTCTTCCTTCCTTCCTTCCTTCCTTTCTTTCCTCTCTCTCTCTCTCTCTCTCTCTCTCTCTCTCTCTCTCTCTCTCTCTCTCTCTCTCTCTCTTTCTTTCTTTAGCTGATGCATAGTCTTTGATTGTGTAAACATACCACAGCTTTTTTTACTCACTCATCTACTGATGGGCACTTAGGCTGTTTCTAAATCTTGGCTGACCCAGTAATTCCACTGCTGGGAGTATGTATACCCCATGAATCCCGAAACACCAATAGAAAAATATATATGAACCCCTATATTTATAGCAGTGCTATTTATAATAATAAATATATACTTAGAAAGGACAAAGTAAATGGACCTTCGGTCTGTATATTCCTACTATTTAGGTGTCAAGCTAAATTATTTTAATATAGCATTTATTTCCAAAGGTTTACAAAAATATGATTTAAAAATGGTTCTACTTTTTATAGTTTATATTTGGTTCATACAACATAGAAAAAAACATTTGTACAAATTATTTGGCTTCTATCCTTTCAATAAATACCTGTAAGAAGTAGAGTATAGGTCATGTGTAATAATAATTAACCAGTAAATAACATAGCCCATGCTAGATTTGTAAGAAAAATTATTTTGGTTTTTGTTTGATCTATTTTTTAACTAATACATAGTTTCCACCCCATGAATCCCTCAGGCAGGCTTGACAAGGCCCAAACTGTTCTCAATCTTGTTCAAGGGTATGTGTTCAAGGGTATTAGTGTTCAAGGTCCACTAATCATGCACATGATACAATGGTAATAGCAAATTGCTGTAAAAGATTCTAAGTGGTTATTTTTAATTTATATACTATTATCAGCTTGGTCATACATAGTATGCCAGCTGGTACCTTTCCATAGACCACATTTCAGAATTGTGCTGCTCTAGAATTCAGTCTCTCGATGATTCTGGATTACATGCCATAGTGCTTAACCCCATGATTGAGAAATAGGCATTTCATACATTTCTTGGCATTTTTTTTTTTTTTTTTGCCATGACAAATGAGGCTTAAAACTTAAATATGTACTGTATTTATTGAGGAAATATTTCAAACATAAATGCTTATGTTGATATGTTTATCAAAATACCAAACCCTCTTCCTCCAGCTTTGACTCATTATTCATTTTCAGTGGCTCAGTGCCTACCTAGGCATGTCTATGTACCAGCTTGGCTGAGTCAAGAGTGCTGCCTAGATTATGCCCAAACTAGGTGTTTGAGGGCCCCCTCCAAAACAAATGTATTTGTAAAAAAATTGTGCATTCTGACATGTTTAAATTTCAGTCATCTTCAAAGTACTCTCCATTCGATGCAATATACCTATGGAAACATTTTCCACTGTTCAAAACAGTTCTTGAATTTGTCGATTTGGATGCCTTTTAGTGCTTCTGCCATTTTTTGGTTCATGTCTTCCACATCAGTAAAATGTTTCCCTTTAGGCCTTATTTCATCTGGAGAAACAAACAAAAAAGTTGCTCAAGGTGAAATCAGGTGAATAGGGAAAGTGGTACACAAGGGTCATGCAGTTTTTGGTCAAAAACTGCTGAATACTCAGTGTGGTATATGCAGCTGACTTGTAAATCACCCATCATGAAATGAACAAACACGTTGAAAGTTTACCCCCCACCTCCCAAAAAATCACTGAAGCCAAACTCAGCCTCTCACAACAATACCAGCAGGTACACTGATACAAATGGGTTCCTAGAACACTCACCTAGCGGGGGAAGCATGTACTCTAAGGGGCCTGGTCTCCAGATGATAATTCTGTCTTTTGGGGTCCCCCATCATATACATCTTAGGTGACCTTATTTGTTACATACTTATTTCTGCCTTCATTATAATACTAATGCCAGTCTGTTTTCATTCACAACTACATATATCACATAATGCATTTGTATTCCAAGTTATGCAGAAAATCAGATATTTACTTGTCTTAATGTCTTAGAGAACCCTAGCCTATTAATATTTAATTAGCTTGCTTTCTCAGTGCTTTTGTTACCCATCCAACTAATCCTAGTACTTTAGCTCATTAAATACACTTGTAAACTTTGTTTTATAGAGAAGACATTTTATATATCAACTATAATTATGCTCTGTGCATAGGTTTACTGCCTAATAGTCCTGTTATTTTATTAAACTGCTTAGGTATTTAAACTACGCTAATATAAATCAAGCCTTATTAGCTATCTCTACATAGATACCATCTATCTATATCATCTATTTTTCTCTTTTACCTATTTATTGTATCTATCATCTATTTGTCTTCTTAATTTTGAATCACTTTCATTACTTATATTAATATAATACACTTTTTCCTTTTATTATGTCTTCATTTCAAATTGCTCAACAGTTTTTATATTCTGGGAAAGAGACCAAATGAGGATGGGCCTGGGTGTCATCTGTCCATGGTAATAATAAAGCAATAAAAGTGAACAACCTCTCAGAGAAATTTAATGTAAAGGAAATAGAGCAGAAAATCAAAGTCTGAGGGTTACCTTTCTTGCAGTCACAATTAGGGAACAGAAGACAAAGAGGCCATTATAGACAGAATTTTAACCAATAGGAATAAAATGATAATGAGGGTAGCAATATATCTTAGAACTCCTGTTCAATGACATTTTATTCTGCCCAAGTCCAGATCGTAAATATGGTAGGTTTTGCAGTCCATGTAGTCTTTGTCTGCCATTATAGTATGAAAGCAGTCATAGACAGTATTTAAATAAATGATTATAGCTGTGTTGTAATAAATCTTTATGTATATTTGAATCCCATGTAATGTTTATATGCTGTGAAATAATCTTCTTTTGTTAATATTCAACAATGAAAATGAAAAAGCATTCTGATTTCTTGGGCCACATACCAAAATAGGCAGTGAGTTGAATTTGGCATGGAGCTCTTATTTGCTAACCCTTGCCTTACAAGAACAAAAACCCTTTTAGGAAGAGGAAACTATCTGGACCAGCCAAATACTAAAGAAATTATAAGCAACTTGCAGGCATTCTTTTATATTCATGTTTTTACTTACATACCTCGCTTTGCACAGTATCTTTCACAGAGTAAGTGCTCAATTAATGCTTCCAAAAGCACTGAAGACTCATGAGAAATTCTGAGTCTACTGGTGACTTTTCAAGACATTTCTTGAGGAAAAGACAGGATCATGAAAACCACTTTACATTATGAACAATTGACAGTGAAAGACCAGGCAATGGAAGTAAAGTCAGTTAGTGTAAAGGCTGAAGAGAATGAGATGATTGGAAGTAAAGGCAGATGATACCAGTTAATATTGTTTCACTGTTTGCTTCTTAAATAAAGCAGGATGTGCATGTTTGAGTACTTGGAGACATAACTAAAGTTACAAATGAAATGTAGGGAAGATTTTTCCAAAGGCAAAGGACAATGGATACACCTGTGATTAGAAAAAGATGAGAGGTGAGGATGATGACAGAAACTTGAGTTGGGTGCAAAGAAAATGGAGCTACTTGTGACAAATAACATTTGTCCCTTCCATGAGTGATGCAAGATGTGCTAAAAGGGGGACTGTGAAGAAGAAGGAGGTGGAGGAGGAGGAGGAGAGGAGGAAGAGGAAGAAGGAGGGGGAGGGGGAAGAGGAAAAAGAAGAGGAGGAGAGGGAGGGGAGGGGGAAAGTGGAAGGGGAGGGATGGGAATTTGGAGATTTAAGGGCAAAGTGTTTTCAGTAGGTCATCAATACAATAAATAAAAATGACAAATTGCTATAGAAAGTATCAACACTTTTTAAATCGCTAAATCAAACTTCCATCATCATTAGTAATATGCAAATATCTTTAAAGGAATAAAAATTCCTTTAAAATTTTTGAAGAGGTTAATACATACACAGGAAATATGTAATTAAATGTGGAAATAACCCAAAGGGAAATAGATAAGTTCTAATTAAGAAGCCGAATTGCATTTTTTATTGACTGTATTTCTTATTACTTCTAATACCTTATTAATTCCCTTCACTCCAAGTGGTAGTATACATTTCTGTAAAAAGTAATTTAATGATACTCTCTGATATAATTCTGATAATTTTCCTCACCAGTATGTATTATCTTAATCTTATTTTGTATCTCTGGTATTTTTTAGCTTCTCTTTTACCCCATTAAATGCCTAATGCATGTGAAAACATACCTTTACAATTTTTACCCACAGAAATAAATATTAATCTGTGTAAGCTGGAAAATAAGAGTGCTGTAGTAAAATGGGACCTAATAGACTATAATCAGAAATAATGGCATGAAGTGAAGCAAAGACAATTCAGGATGACTGTCAGGAAACTTCTAATGGCTTTGTAAGAATGATGTGATTCTGGTCAGAGACATTTTATGGGAACAGCATACAAATTGGAGATAATCCCTAGCAGAGCCATTTATTCTACTGGTGACTAGTTTTGTAGTGAACAAAGGGGTGGCTCAGCAGTTGTTGGGCTGACAGTCATGTGTCAGGTCACCCCCACTTTCTGTTATTTTGGCAGGTTTTGTCGGTAGCTTTTACACAACAGCAAAGAATTTGCAAACCATTTCTCTATTTTCTGGACCTTTTATTAACCCTAGGCCCCACTTCCTTCTCACCTCTTCATGCCTCTCGATTACATATTTTATATAGTGCTTGATTCTCACAAAATAGGTTCTTGTCAAAGATATTTAATACACTTCAGAAGAAAAACATATCAGCCAAAGAAAAGAATGTTTCAGCGAATTGATAACAGAAAGTACAGTTCTGTCGTCTATTTCCGGGCCTGTGCCAAGGACTGGTTTGTTCCGCCTGCTTCAGAGTGTCATGGACCCTTGTCAAGATGACCCCTTAGGTAGTCATCTTAGAATGATTATGGATGTCCTGCCTAATGTGGCTCAGTGAACTGGGCACTGGCCTGCGAACCCAGGTGAACTCAAGTGTGGCTGGCTTGATTAGGGCACATACCCAGATTGCAAGCCAGGTCTCCAGCCAGGTCAGTAGCTGGAGGCAGGTGAAAGGTGGAAGGCAACCATACATGGATGTTTTTCTCCCTTTCTTCCTCCTTCCCTTCCCCTTTCTCTAAAAATAATGAATAAAATCTTATAAAAATGATTATGAAACATTCCATGAAGTAGAGTTTTCATACCTTCAACACTACCAGAAGCATACATTAGATGCTTAGTTTTCAGAGTCGTTTAAAAATTAAATTAAATTTATGTATGTATGTCCTGGAAGCCTGAAACAATAGCCAGTGCAGTTGAGTGGACCCCAGTACTGCTCTATCTTCCTGGAGTACTGGCTGAATCTGACAACTTCTGGACTGGATTTGAAGCATCAGTAGGCCCTTTTGGTCCTCCCTGAATCAGATCTGAAATGGGGAGAGCAAAAACAGCAGACCATATACTGAACTTCTCATTCCCAAGTGCTCTGGTTTTTACATTAGTTTCCAAATTGTGTACAAAGAGGGAAATCACCTGTTATCGGTGTGCTACCTGAGAAGGGTTGCATTGTTGGAGTGTTCATTTTAATCATCAATGCCAAGTGCAGTTTTTCTGTTGTCAGTATGATCTTTAAGTGCTTAGAAATGCTTATTGATGTCAATAATGAAAACTTTGTGGATTTTGTTTCATGACTATTAATGTTGAATGGGATTTGATGAATGATGATGTTTTTACTTGAGTTAGAGAAGAGAGAATTCTAATTTAGCTTCAGAGTTACCAGCTGGACTATACAAATTAGTAAATTAGATATCAGTAATCAATGATCAGACCTATATCGTAAAACAAGTGAAATACATATGTTAGTATTTACCATTTTATTGCCATATAAATATTTATTATTACATATACATTTTACGTACAGTTCAACAAATTTCCTTAGTGGTTTTCCTAACTATAAGTAAGTAGAGAGATTTATGAAACCAACAGATCAGTGAATAAAATCTGAAACAAAAATAATGAACTAAATGGCACTTTTTATGCTTCTGATGTGCCTGCCTGTGTGAACCACAATGGCTTACATATGCTTTTAACATTCATTTAGTGACAAAGTGCAGGAAAGGAAGAAATAGAAGGTATTTCTTGCCTCATTGAAGGCCATCCAGCCCAAACTGTGCAATATTTACCCAGAAGGCAGTTCTAGAGTGAAGGAGAAGAATTAAAAGGCTTGGGCAAATGAAAGGATTTTGTAAAATTTGATCTTGCTGCCAAACTGAAAAATTAAGCCACCATTTAGAATAACTACTTAACATTCATGCTAATTTCTATAAACATTTAACAAGCTTGAATATGTACTATATATTGTTTTGATTTAATCCTATATTTATCAATTATTATATTTACATTTTGATGCGACAACTAGTAAAGCATCACTGAATTTTATCCAGAATATGCCATGCTGTATTATAATTTAGGATACTCATTTTTATTATTTTATTTTCCTAATTATAGGATGAAGTCTGTCCCAAAGCTGAAGGAGATGATGTTCAGAAATGCGTATGGGCCTCAGCTGTGAATGTCAAAGACAAATTCATTTATGTAGCACAGCCAACTTTGGACAGAGTCCTCATTGTTGATGTGCAGTCGCAAAAAGTTGTTCAGGTAAGAACGATTCCTCCTTTTGAAAGTGACTCAAAGTCTTTACTAATGTAATTTAATAATCTTTACCTGGTAACCTGTGCTTTGCCATTTGTCATAACTTGCTTCATTACTTAGAAAACTATAAAATATATGCATTTTCTGCAGTCTTCTCATTCTACTCCTTGAACATCATGGAATAAAGAATCAATTTAAGTCTTTTGTTTTCAAAGTTGGATTCCATGTATACCTAATCCTAACAGGGTTCATTTCCCCCAAATCATCCTCAGAGTTGCTTATTCTGCCTAGACAGAGTCCCAGTTAGATGTTGCTGCTTATCCCAGAATTGGCATTTTATCTTTCTCATTTGATTCTTAACAAAGGCCAAGATAATGGAAGGCTTTCCTAGGTACTAGTAGCTGAGTAGTTATTACTATAGCAGTAAAACAAATATTAATATGTACCTAAGTCAGCTACAGAGACAAATACCGAATAAATACTGCCATGGGCATGGTTACAAAAAGCACTCTAGTTTGAGCCACAAATGCTTCATTCCCTGTTCCCTCCAGGGCTGTCCAACTTGGGCTGTCTACTTGAACAGCCAAAGGGCATGCAGGGTTTGCGTCTAGGAAGCCTCTTCCAATATCTGGGCACTTGACTATTATGATCCATGGCAAGAATAATGTGTCAGTTACATCTCTATTGTAGGGAAAATGCAGGAACTTCATTTGTGGAAGAAAAAGGCAGAGACAGTGTCACAAGGTTGCACAGCTCTGGAGAGGTTGAGGAAGGGGTTGAACGTACCCTTCTGTAAATGACAAGGAAACATTCTGAATTACAGGGACTAGTGAATACCTCTTTGGAAAGGAGAGTGAAGTGGCAGATGAATGATTTCAGCAATTCTGCAGTGATTTATGCTGTAGAAATTTAGAGATTCCCTTAGTTTTTAAATAAAAAATTTCCATCTGGGTTTATTCAATTCAGTATTTGCTCTGATAGGGATTCTGCTTCTTGAGGCCTGCTGTAGACTGGAATTATAAACCAAAGATTGTGTATATATATGAGCATATACCACATTAGATTCTCCTTTTAAAAAATTAAAATTTTCTTCTTTGAATTGTCAAAGTTTTATTTTGTGCATTCATGTATAATTTCAGCAATGTGAACCTCTTTAGATATTGAGTTCCATAAGTCTACTACCTGCTAGGTATAATAACACATTCTCATATTTGTCATAACACTACCTTAGAGTATGTAAATTTTAGTCCTGAAAAGTACATGCTTAGAGGTGAATTATGAATATCATAAATATTCTATTATTATGCTTGAAAAAACTTCATCTCAGAGACTTTCTAAATCTTTCGAGTTTTTTTCTAATTTAAAAACAATACGTAAGTAACAGACTTAGATCTTGAATCCTCTGTTTTACAAGTTAATAATCCAGGCAATTCAAGCTTTAAAGCTATTTAAAGAACTATTTTCTAGCTCCTTAAAAGAAAAACTAAATTTGAAAAGCTTTACTTGTATCAAAGGGCAGAGATGACTCTGAAAGTAACTCATAGACAGAGACAACAGTGTGGTGATTAGCAGAGGGAAGGGGGAGGGTGGGAGGGAGAAGTGGGTAAAGGGAGGGTAAATGGTGATGGAAGGAGACTTGACTTTGGGTGGTGAGCACACAGATAGTGTATTATATAATTGTACACGTGAAACCTATATAATTTTATTAAGTGTAAAAGTCAATAAATTCAATAAAATTTAAAAAAAAAACAGAAAAAAAGGTAATCTGTAAAGTACAAAATTAGTTCTTTAAAAATAAAGCCTCCTTTTTTAATCTGACCACTTTTTTGTACCCAAAATAAATTAGACTTCCTGATTCCATGCCATACCTTTGGTTATTTATTTATTTTTTATATTATACTGAGGTAATAACAGTATCAATTATAGCATAATCAAATGTTAATAGTGAAGTCCAAAATCAAAATGCCTTGTTCTTGAAAAAAAAATTTTTGAAAGAACACTATATTTATTTACACTTAATCTTTCAAGCTCTCCTTTTCAACTGAATTAAAATAGATACCTAGTATTTTATATTACTTTACCTAAGAAATCATATTTCTGAATTTTCTTTTGCTTGTATTGACTGTGTGACTTGGTATTAAATAGATATTTTAGAACTAAACATTAAAAAATCAACAGCATTGTTATATTTTATTATTAAAATTAAAAAAAATTGACAACATAAGATTTTACAACTTCATGATAAAGTGTTACCATTAGGGTCTATTTGTTTTCAGTGGATATATTGATATTTCTGTTTGCAGCTTAACGTCAAAGGTCACACTTTGTAAATGGAATCTATAACCTTGGTGGTGCTTTAAACATCAAAAGGCCATTGCTTTTCTTCTTATTACAGAAGTTGTAAGAATGTCATGCAGGCAGTTTTGCTCTATAAATGATTAACTAGTAAACAACTAACCTCATCTTGTCTTCCTTGGAGCAAAATCAGGTCCTGCTTGGATGCAGAAGTGGTTCATTGTAACAGCTCAGGAGTATTCTCAAGTATCATCAGCAGTCTCCTCTCGCCATTAGCACATTATCTGGAGAATCCACATCATTAGTTTAAATTAGGTTCACTTAATTAGCCAGCTGGTACCCTCCTTGTCAAACGGATAATCAAGCTGCTGGGCCACACTGTTCCTTTACGTCAAGATTTAACCCCAAGTTTGTGTATCTTACCAGTGCGTCACCCTTACCCTATAAGCCATCTCTCTAGAATCTGATGCAACTGGTCCATGACCCACGCAGCATGCGTTTTTAATTTCTTATATTTGTTGCATCCCCTCCAGAAATGTTGGTGAATCTGTATGCCTGTAGTTATGCAGGGATTTTGAGGGAGTTAAGGTTTATAGATCAAATCAAAAAAGGCAAGAAAAACCCTCATGGTGTAAGTAAATTGTATCCTTAAACAATGTTTTAAAATATTAAAGAAAACTATTTCTATCAATGTTTATAAAGCTTCAACAAATAATCTGTATCATTACATTATGTAGCATATTTTAAGCACATTTTTACAAACAATAGGGTAAGAAATTAATTCATTATAATGCTAAAAATGATACATGGATGATTAAGAAATACAGAATCTGGGACCTAAATATGTAGATAATTACTATTAATTAATTATAACAAAACACTAATTTGAAATATGTTTGTGAAAATAATCAAATAAATCTTAGGAAGAACAAGTGGCTTGCTTATCTGAATATCACCACATCAAGTATAGCCTACAGAACAAAATTAGAGTGTTTATGATATGGGAGAGACATTCTCAGCTTGCAGTATCAGAGCCTTTATTTAAACAGTCTTTCAGGATTATTCAATAGGTTAAAACTGATCTTTGTTCTCTTTGGGTGATAGTTCATGTCACCTACTACAAATGGCTCATTTCCATAGGCTTCTAAAAGCAAAGTTTGGAAACAATTTTGCTAGCAAATATTGGTGATCAAATGCAAATTTATACTAAGTAATAAATAGCCATTCTCAGTAGGTTAACTATGAGATGAAAGATGAGCATATTTTTTTTCCCAATCACATTTTTTAAATAAGACCTACTTAATTTCATCTTACTTTTGGCCAAAACTTTTAAAATCTACTTTATTCTTTGATTAGATATATATTCTTGAACATTGTCTTTTAACTCCTATCATTTTTCCTGAAATATTGGTTGGTAGATAGAAGAAAATATCTGTATATTTTTATAATCTCTTTCTATATATTCATATATCTGTATTTATATACCTATTTATCATCTATATATATACTTACATCAATGGTCTGCAAAGTAGACTGTATGCAACACATGGCAAAAGAAAAATGACAAGTTGTGGGAAGGGAATTGTAGCATGCTGTTTATAGTTCTTTCTATCTTAAAAAGTCATATAGTTTATAAATCTTTTAATATTTACTGATATAGGAGGCCTGAATTCATCTGTATTTTGAGTGTTGATGTAACATAGTGAACCTGAGGGTATGTTGAAGGTGAGAGTTTTACAATAGGGAGTGATCACATTGGTACCTTTAGTCTTTTGTTCATTTTCATCCATATAAAAGAGATAGCGCATATCTCAAAAAAAAAATGTTGTTGTGACAATTTAATATAAAATAAGTTTTAGTAGTAAAATATTTAGAAAAAATGTGTTCATAATAAGCCTGGTGCAGAATATAAGTGTTTTTATTAAATAAAATAATAATGATGATTTTAATAATAAGTTTTGGCATTTTCAGATTTGCAATTTGCTTTTCCCAATTAAGTAGATTTAGAGGTTCATTAATTATACACTAAGCACAACTATTTACAAGGTATTGTTCTCAGTGTGTAGGCTGTATCATTGACCTAAACAAATGCAAAAAGTGTGCCTTCTCGGAGTCTAGAATCAATAGGATGGAAACAGACAATGAAAATATGAATACCAAAAGTGCAAATTATATAATATGTAAGATAATAATTTGTATTGGGGAAGGTAAAATGGTAGAGGAAGGTCACATGGGATGGGCAAGCTGAGGATGAGAGAAACACCTGAAAGGCAGGTTCTTTACACCATGAAGTAGGATGGTCAGCCTGGCTCACCAAGGTGAGTCCTGAGTCAAGTAGATGTGGAGAAAGTGACATTGAGTTACCTAGTGGGTTTACTTTGGGGACATGCCTTCCAAAAGTGTGGCTCCTTGGATGGACAGAAAGGAGGCTAAGAGTTATCTAACCTGGAGACCTCACAGGCAGAATAGTGGGTGAGGGTGTTTGAGAAAGAAGACTGGGGTGTGGAAGAGGCCATGCTTGCTAGTTACTAGAAGGACTGTTACATTTTAGTATGAGGAACATGGGAAGACACTGCAGTATTTTGAACAGATTAGCGTCATGATCTGCCTACTGCTCATCAAAAATAAAAAAGAAAATCACTCTGACAAGTCGATTGAGAAAGTCGATGAGTATGAAGTTAGAAGTTAGGAATCATGTGATGAAGTTCTGGGTGGTAGAGGCCCGGTGCAGGTCCTAGCAGGAGAGGTGCTGGAAAAGGTCAGTATTTGGAAGAGAAATCCAACCGTATTCCCTCGGCACTTGAGGTATGGGAGAAAGAGAACAGTCAAGGATACTAGAATCTTTTCAATCTTTTCCATAAACTATGGAGAGCCATTTTAACTATTTCATAACACAGAGACTTATAGCTTTAATTGGGAAAAGAAAATTCTTTAAAAGGTAGCAAAACACAGTGCCTTTATTTTTTTACAAAAGCGAACAGTTTAAATTTACTGATCATTTAGAGTAATTTCCAGAGTATACTAGCAGACATTTTGTAAAATCCAACACACGCAACATGTAATTTGTCTCTTTCAAAAGTGGATGATGTAAATAGAAATATACTCATATAATATACTATATTCACAAATATTACTAGAAATTGGATTATGGCAAGCTTATCCCAAAGAAGGGTATTAGGAAATATTTTTGTCATTGTTATAGGCTCTTGTTGCTGAAAACCACGTAAATGTTCCCTCTGCAAAATGTGTTATATCTGCACACTTAACAACTGGTAAACAGATTTTTCCCGAGACTTAAACATTTTCCAAACAAAATATGTTAGATGTACTTTTCTTCATTTTGAGCTGCATCTCTTTTTCAGTTCTGGTGTGCTTTCATAACAGAACACCCAAATAAACTGAATTCAATACCAAACCTTTGAAATGCTGAAGCACAGCATGTTCAAAACTTTGTGAGACCATTGAGCTGATATTTTAAAAATTCTGAAGTTGTTTTGAAGATTGATTGATATTTTTCTCTTTCAAATACATATATCTTACTTTATGTGAAGGCAATTAATCATGAACTACTTCTTTACCTCCTGGAACATTTTCTCATAAGTTAACTGTAAAAGGAGTGTGTCTTCCCATTTCTTAAAAACATTCATACTTTAAGGCTCAATTAAATAGTATTACCTCCGGTCCTTTACCCTTCATTTTACTTCTTCCTCCAATGTTTCATAACATTTGGTTCTTATTTTCATTTTGTGACATGCATCAAGTTATTTTCAGTTTTTCTTTCATCCTCTAGCCTATAAATTCATCAAGGACAAGATGACATTTATTTACTTTCTCTTCTAGGTCTCAGTTTTATTTGCGAAGTAAAGGTATTACATCTCTAACTCTGAAACAGTTTGATGCTGTTACAAAAATACTTTCAGTTCAATTAGTTTTTCTAATAGTAGTAATAGTGTTTCCATAGTGCTTATTATTTACCAAGCACATCCTATGCAATTTATATTTAGTCCCTCACCTATTCACAACAACCTTTGAAGTTGCTATTATTACTGTCTTCATTGTGTTTAGAGGGACCTGAACCACAGAAAACTTTAGTAACTCCCTATGATATTATTAGTAATATTATTTAAAATTTAAGTGAAGGTAAAGCAATCCATGACCCTGTTAGCCAGCAAGAAAGGGCTGAGGATAGTGATACAGAATTGCTTAAATGGGTCTTTTCAGAAATATAATTACTTTAGTAATCCAAAAATATAGATAAAATGAAGGGAAAGATTAGAGAAAAGAAATATTTTAGTAAGACTAAATTGCCAACATGTTAGTTAAAATATGAATCTCCATATGTTCAACCACATCTGTATTTCACCTTTACCTAAACCCACTGAGAAAAAGGAAAACATTCTGGGCTAGGACTTGGGAAACTCTCAGGATGTTCAACAGGGTTTTGGAAAGAAATGCTTTCAACATGAAATAAAAGCTGTTTTATTGAACACAATTTGTTTTATGTTATAAAATTTATATATGCAACTACTACAGGAAATTGCTTTAAAAGGGGGTTAGCTATTAATATAAATAGCTTGAAATTAAGGTGAGTGAAATAACTGCCTGGAAGCAATTTGTTTTTTGGAAGTTTTATTTTAAGCAAGTGCTAAATATTAACAGAAAAACACATTTACCATATTATGTACAGTACAAAAAAATTGCCTCTTTCTGTTTTTATGGATTTAGATTTCGCATTAAGGAAAGTGAATTAGGTTATCCCTCACAAGACTTACAACCATGTATGATATCATTGGTATCTTAGCATGACAGATGGTCAAATCCCATAACCAGCATTGGGATGGTAAAACCCAATAATGTAAACTTAGTTCTCGCCCATATTAAATAATTGATGAAAATGCACATCTTAGTCACTTATATCTTGAGTTTTTAACTAGCTTCTCCATGACATACAATTTACATAGGTAACAAATGAACAGAAGACTTTATAAACATACTGCAAAAACATATTTGAGTAAAATATCACATTTCTCAATTAATGAAGCAGAAGTTCAGAAAATTAGATATTTGGCAACCTAAATTTTTAATCTGACATTTAAACTCAATTCTTCTATAATTTCTAGCCTAGTTTTAAACTACAGTATCAGTCTGAAAATTTTCATTTCAACTCTTTATTACAGGCAGTAAGCACAGACCCTGTCCCAGTTAAATTACACTATGACAAATCACATGATCAGGTCTGGGTGCTAAGCTGGGGTACCATGGAGAAGACTTCTCCTACATTACAGGTAAGTCTATTTTGGTATATTTGAGCTAATAGTGCTTTAAACCTTTAGCTATGTTATTGGATATTTGTATAAATGACCCATGGACACAGACAGCAGGGTGGGGTAAGAGGAGAGCAATTAGGGAAAAATTGGGACAACTGTAAAAGAACAACAATAAAAAAGGCAAAAAAAAAAAAAAAAAGATATTCTTCCATCTGAGGACTGTACTTTAATCACACCTAGATTTGCACAGATAAAAACAAGGTAAAAGAAAGTTGATTCTCAGTATATTTTTTGGGTTGGAAAATATTGTAGGTCAATGGTCGGATTTAAATGCTAGAAGATTAATATATGATGACTAAGCAGACACTGTTAGGAAAAAATCTAGTCAAATTTACCTTTGAACTATTTCCTGCCTCCCTGTGATTTTCATAAGAATTTTTAAATTGCCATGTCTGTTTACAAAATGGGGCTGGGAGGGCGAGGCATAGGCAACAGAGACAGGTCTCAACTTTCCTACAAACAGTATTTCGTTATTTGAGAACAGGCTCATTTCTAATTGGTAAATAAGTGGTGTGACTTGCGTGTAACTTCTGTCTTGAAGTTGTTATTATGAGAATTTGACAAATGCAGGGAAAATACAGAGTACAGATTCTGACAATGACTCTTTGGCACAGCCTTGAGATTTTTGGAGTTAGAAGAGAGGGAGGATGGGAAGAAACATTTGGCCCTTTAAAAGTGTGTGTTATCTATGTATTTCTCAAACCGCCTTGTGATTATAAGGCTACCTTGTACCTGTGTTTTCCTACAAAGTCCTAAATCATAAACCTTGGCCACATTCAGTTAAGTCTGTTGAATGCAATGTTAGCTTTAATCAATTGTCACTTTAATGCTTTGAATGATTTTGTAGTATTTTTCAGTATTACAATATTGAACTTACAAAGAACAGGTCTATTGAAATGACATATTTTAAAGTAAGTACCATAATGAATGGGCTACTTTATATTTCACTGGAAACATTTGTCATTTGAAACATCTAAAATATAATACAATATTTCGGTTATCTATTGCT
Source organism: Noctilio leporinus (assembly GCA_004026585.1). Classification (NCBI taxonomy): domain Eukaryota; kingdom Metazoa; phylum Chordata; class Mammalia; order Chiroptera; family Noctilionidae; genus Noctilio; species Noctilio leporinus. The sequence goes on from PVIW01000726.1 coordinate 258,738, forward strand.
GCAAGCAAGCCTCTTCAAAACTTGAGGTCTTAAACCAAATTAAAGGATGACTGACTGCCCGCAAATTCTGGGGCTCAGCAGTCTTGCTTTGCTGTGGGCAGGGTCCGGGAGTACTCGGGAGGCTACCATCATGTAATAGCCAGAGCCGGACGGCCCAACATGGTGCCACTCCCACGCGTGTCATGTGGTGGTGATGCTTAGCTGCGTACTGTGTGTCTCTTGTCTGTGCCTGCTCAGCATTAGACTGCCATTGTCACAGTGTGGTGACACCAGGTTACGAGACAGTGGAAGTAGCAAGGTCAGTTAAAATCTGGGCTCCAGGATTGACATATGTAACTTCTCCCACAGCCTAATTATTTGATATTTTGTACTTAAATATAATTTTTTTTAAAAGATTTTACTTACTATTTTCAGAGAGAGGGGAAGGGAGAGAAGCAGAGAGAGGGAGGGACATCAATGTATGGTTGCCTTTCACCTGCCTCTGGCTATGGACCTGGCTGGAGACGTGGCTTGCAGCCTGGTTATCTGCTCTGGCTGGGGATCAAACCAGCACCTTTGGGTTCACAGGCCGGTGCCCTATCCACTGTGCCACCAGCCAGGGCTTAAATATAATCTTGACAAGATAAATAAAATAGGTATGAATTAAAAAAAAATACTTTAGGCAAACATCTTTAATATTATACAGAAAGAAAGAAAAGGCTTTGTAGAGGTGTGAAGTAACTTCCTACACAGTATCCAGCTATCTAAAAATGGATTCTTTTTCTCAGAATAAATATATATATAAATATGCTAATAAGAGTTACTGAATTTTTTTAAAAAATTTTCTACCTAGGAAATTAGTAAGTAGTGCCCACCTCAAATTATAAAATAAAATTTAGGAATCAAAAAGTACTCTTAAAATAACTTATATAAGGCCCTGGCTGGTAGCACAGTGAATTAGGCACCTGCCTGCGAACCCAAGGTTGCTGGTTCGATTCCCAGCCAGGGCACATAACCAGGTTGCAAGCCAGGTCTCCAGCCAGGTCCTTAGCTGGAGGCAGGTGAAAGGCAACCATACATTGATGTCTCTCTTCCTCTCTGCCTCTCTCCCTTTCTCTCTGGAAATAATAAATAAAATCTTTTTTAAAAATAAATAACTTATACAAGATTTATTTATACAAAGGCTGCATGTTTGTGTGTATGTACATATTTGTATGTGTATATGTGTGTGTGTGTGTATGATAGATGACAGACAAACAGAAAACAGAGATCCATGGCTCAGAGAACAGACCATTTTGTACCCGCTGAGCATGTTAAGTGTATGTTCCTCAGCCTCAAGCCCCACAGGGTGATGTAGCAAAGACTACTGTTACTTTTCAGGTGTGGCACAGTTGTACTACAGGAAAAGCACCCTGAAAAGATGTAACCCTACATTTTACTAGGCTGCTATTCCATCAGCCCATCCTCTCCTGTGACAGAGAGACTATTAACCTGGAGTATGTACAAACCTTGTCCCGGGAGAGCAGGGGCAGGTCAGCACTCTGGAATGTCAATAATTGGCTCAAAGGCTTTCAGTCTCTACATCTCTCAGGAGCAAAACAGCATCGCTGGCCTCCTGCATTTTTGCTATGCCATGGTCCTTTCACCAAGTTTGCCAAGACCTGATTCTGCAAAAATGTCAAAATATTGATGGATAAGTGTCTCCCAACAGGTTTACCAGAAAAAATCCTCAAAGAAAATGGGATTAAGGGTTTTTTTTTTCTGAAAATGAAAATACTTTTCCTTTGAAGAAATTGAACTCACCAAAGCAAAGGCATGGGCAAATCTCACTTTTGCTCGAGTATCTCTCTGCCACAACATGGGAAGGCTAGACTGGAGAGAGAAATGAGGCTGAGGTCTAAAGGCTAGGAAGGAACTTTCCTGTCCCAGTGCTGTGTATCTTATCATGGAACCCACTGATCTTCGAAGGAGCAAATGCATCTGATCAAGAATCAGAAAGCACCCTGGCTGGTAGCACAGTGGATAAGACGCCAGCCTGCAAAACTAAAGGTCACTGGTTCGATTCCCAGCCAGGGCACCTAACCAGGTTGCAAGCCAGGTCTCCGGCCAGGTCCATGGCAGGGGGAGGGTGGGGGGCAACCATATATTGATGTCTCTCTCTTTTTGCCTCTCTCCCTAAACCCCTCTCTAAAAATAACAAAATCAAAAAAAAAAAAAAAAAAAAAATCAGAAAGCCCTATGTATATTCCTTCTTTGTGTTCTTCTTTGTTATTTATTTTTCTATTTTTTTTCAAAAGATTTATTATTTTTCAGAGAGAGGGGAAGAAAGAGAGGCAGAAAGGGAGAGAGACATTAATGTATGGTTGCCTTTCACCTGCCTCCAGCTATGGACCTGGCTGGAGACTTGGCTTGCAACCTGGTTATGTTGTCCTTGCTGGAAATCAAACCAGCAACCTTTGGGTTCCCAGGTTGGCACCTTATCCACTGTGCCACCAGCCAGGGCTATGTGTTTTCCTTTTGATTATAAGCAAATCTATAAATCTTCACCAATTGTGAAAACAAAATTATTTTAATTTTTATAATTAATAAAAGCCCATGAACTGTCATTTTAGGTAGGTAAGACAGTAATTTTTCCAATTACTCAAATGAGTTCCCAAAGATTTAAGTTATATATACACACATATATATATGTGTGTGTGTGTATGTGTATGTGTGTGTGTGTGTGTATATATATATATATATATATATATATATGACATCATGCTTGATAATAATTTAGGAAATTCTGTTCTAAAAATTGAGTCTGTCATCTGCACAGTTTTACAGTTTCTATGAACTATCTTTCCAAATGCACAATTAGAGATGAAAATATCCCCCCAAACCAACTTGGAATAAAGTCCTTAGATTTTACTATTGGTTACAGCCAGATGGGGTGACATTGGGAGGCGGTGGATTTGGAATTTGCGGAAGGCATTCCACGTACGGAGCCCAGCGGCAGGAAGCCACTGGGAAAGCAGCAGGGGTTGTTGAAAGATGGGGACCTATCGATGACGGTGCATCGGATCCATCGGCGTGTCCCTGCATTTAGTCGGCTCCGTTCTGAACTTGGCCATCCATCACTTCCTGCTCAATTCCAGCAGTCAGGAGGACCCTGAACCTTCAGGAAACAAAGTGCAGGGAGAGAGGAACTAGGAAAGTGCCATTGTGTCTTTCGCATCATAGAACCTAGGCCAAGCACACGAATGATGCCCAGTTAATGTACCTTCACTGGCATTAAACAATTCTGCATCAGTAAGACTGGGAAGGTTGGAATGCAATATACATATTATTGTGTTGTTTTGATATTAAATTCTGTGATGCCTGTAAACTACCTGAAACACATACTGACACATAGCAAGCTCTCAGAAAATAGTATTGCTGCGATTGGTCTAAGTATTAATTTCAAATACAAGTCCATGCCTTTTGAGAATTATACACCTCTATACAATCCAAAGGGAAGAAACTGGAGAGTTTCTCCTCTATTGCTCTGTTGCTCTTCATTAAAGTATTGTAGACATTCTTATGAATGGCTACAATCCAGTGCTGACTTTCTCACTGATATTCATTAATAAAATAGGTATAGTGTTTTTAAGGCTATTAGCAAATACTTTGGTTGTCTCGCCCTCTGGGCACATGCTGAGCTCCTTTTGCTGAAGTGAAGCCATGTGATTATCTGGCAAACATGGTTTGCTGTGGATGGAAATGTTCAAGGAAGCCAGCAGCTCCGTCAGTGTGCAATACTGAACAAAGCAGAGGCTACTCTGCCAAATCCAGTAGGGAAAGGAACCCGTGAACAAACCTTTATTTTCCAAGCCAACAAGACTCAGAGACATGTTTCCATTTTTTTTTTTTTAACAAAACTGAATTTATCCTGATTATAATAATTAATCTATTTTTACTAAACCTGATTATTTTCAGTAAACCTCAATATACTCACTGGTAAGAAAGTTAACCGTTCAGGGGGGAAAAAACCAAAAAAACCCTTAAAAATAAAAATGCTATTTAGTTTTGTCATAAAAAAGAAGGGAAGACATTCAATTTGGAAGAAGGAAAGTCTATTTGACTTAGTGGGTCAGTCAATATGGTAGGAAGTTTAATTTGTGGATCATATGTAAAAAATAATAATAATAAAAGAGGGGACAAGGCAGGAAAGTGCTTTTAGAAGCTAACAGAACAACTCTTGCACAGCAGAGACCAGAGAAAAAATGTGAAGGCATGAGAAACTGAAAAAAGAACTGACAGAATTTGGTGCAAATGGGATGTGACGAATAAACATTTAAACATATTGTCTCTTTAATAGACAATATAAGTTTACAAAACCAGTTAATGATGAATAGTTGAATAAAGAAACCCCTGATCAAAACTTACCAAATTTGTTTTTTTTTTAATTTATAGAAGGAAAACATTTTAAAACAGGATTTTATCCATTCAGAATTTCTAAGATCTAAAAGATTTTATATGATTTATTTTGGAGTTTTCAGGGTTATGCTTCCCACTCTGTTCCATAGGAAAGGCAGCTGTTTGTATATTAATTACACTTATGCATGCTTGCTTTCATTTTTCTTATTATAGCAAAGTCAAAATGTTCATAATGCAGTCATTGTTTACATGAATATTCTATATTTAAACAGGAATTGTTTAAGATACATCATTTTCTGTTTTTTTTTTTTAATTTTTAATAGAAGCATACATTTCTATATTGAAAATAAGCAATTACAAAACTTCAATTTGCTTCATTATATACTGATGTTGAAGATGGCAATAGAGTCCATGCCAGAGAGTCTTTTCTTCTCCAAATAGAAAGGAAGCTGAGACTCTTAAGGGGGTGCATCGCCTAGATCTAACTGGGTGTGCTCCATGCAGGTCATCACCCTGGCCAGCGGGAACATGCCACACCACACAATCCACACCCAGCCGGTGGGGAAGCAGTTCGACCGTGTGGATGACTTCTTCATTCCTGCGACAACACTCCTCATCACCCACATGAGGTAAGTGCGAAAGTGAGCGGCTTCAGATTTCTCTCTAACCTGGACAGAGCCATGAGAAACCACAACCGACATTTCAACCACATAACCAAGACACCTAAAAACTGTACTTGTTAAACCTGGACTTATCGACATGAGTGATGACTTTCCTGTCATATATTTCTTCATGAGTCTAATCGAGAACAATAGGGTTGCATTTTTAAACCAACTTGACAGATTAATATTTTTGCCTAGGCTTACTAAGTTCTCCTTATTAGGCTTTTGCAAAATGCGGACACTTGAACTTGACACAATCAAAGAGCCACTGACACAGAAATCTATTCAATGCATCATAATAACATTCTTACATCATTTTTTTTGCCCATTTAGAAATGACTATAAAATTGTACTTGGAAGTATAGTTAAGCTGAAAGGAAATGTCTGAGGTCTGTACTTTGCTAAAGCATGTTGCTGGCATGTTCCATCTCTGCAGTTATAACAGGTGAAAAGGTAGTAATTTCTAGTGACGTTACTCCAGAGTTTCCTAGGAGCCGTTTAAATACCTAAAGGGGAAGCCTTTGCATGTATCCCAATTTCTAGTATTATATATCTTAACAATTTAATGAAAAAAGTTTTTAAGTATTGCTTAACAATGTTAGTGAGTCTGCATCGAACTAATACTTGGTTGTATTTCTCAAATGAATTCTCATGAGGGGGAAACTGCTCCAGGAATGTGTGTGAGCCGTTACTCAAATCTCGTGTACATTTGTTTCCCTTGTATTCAATTGGAGTTGTAAGAATCATGAAAGAGTGCAAAATTCAATTTGCAAACATAAAAAGGGGGATGAATAAGAAGTGTGGCTCACAGTCAAGATATTATCTATTCGCTGCTTTTTGTGCAGCCAAGTATGTGTTTCAAAGAGTTTAATATCTATCTCGAGCAGCTAAGCATTATTCTCAGAATTACTAGTATGTGCTCAAGCAATAAAATTATTAAAAACATAAAATCCTATCAAAATTATTATGTTACTTAGAAACTAAGTAGAATGAAAAAGTATATATTGTTTGCTTCAAAGTAATAATTTTTAATGTTTGGCTGCAAACACTGTAATAGTTCAGAGACTAAAGAAATCAGCATATGGACTGAAAATGGTACCACTTGAAATGCTACCTAAAAGTATGTATTTATATTTACTTGATGAAAGTAAAATTTTATTTAATTGGCATTGATTTATAATTAAGAAATATTCCTTTTCTATCTTCATGCTGATAATTTATTGCACTAATCAATAATTTAATATGTAACACTTGCTTTTATTTACTCCATTCTCCTATTTCCTATTTCTTCATTTAATATACTATCATCAGCTTTGCTTATGTTTTTAATGACTATTAGTACAATTATTTAAGGCAGAACTGTGGTGAAACCAATAGGGTTAATAGTGTATAGTTTTAGTGTTTCTTTCACCTTACAACAATTAAAGTGTATCATTATAGTAAAATAGCTTCCAGAAGCAGGAGTTTAAGTTTTCCTGGATGTCATAAGTACTATATGTAATTCTGTGTTTGTGTGTATAATTGATATACACACAAACTTCTTTCAGAAGACATCTGTTTAGGGTCAAAACAATTACTACCTAGCTGGAGTTGAACCTAATAATTAGAAAGGCATCTACATAATGTAAACACATCGAAGTCAACATTTTGTTTTAGTTATTTCAATATATTATGAAAAATACTGAAAAATATGCTTGAGGCTACTTTTTAATATCTTTATTCCTTTTAGGGATCTATAGTGAAATGTTTGAATGTTTTGCCAATACTTGTAAGAATACTAAATTAAATTATAGCAATCCTACATGCATATAAGATCCCATTTAATTAATGTGAATGATCATCAAATTTCCTCATTTCAAAATGATTATTCCTATTACTAAAGTGAAGAGTATTTATACAAATTGGCATGTATTTCCAAAAATAAACTGTTAAATATGTATTTCAACATAATGAGGATTTAACCACATCAGTAAAATCTGAGGGATAGATATGGTCTTTTCCCCCACCAATTTCATGTGCCATAGTTTTCTAATCAAATTACGTATGTGTTTATGTGTTCTTGAGATTGATCTTTTAATCCAATTGTGTATTTCAGATTTTGTAACTATTTTCTCACTGTTAAGCTTGGTATATATTTCCAGGTCAGTCAGAGGGTCTGACAAAGAATATGCTTTTAATTAATATTAGTTTTCTTCCTTTGACCTCTCTTCACATTAATCTGCTTTACTCTAAGGAGGCTGCACCCTCGTTTCAAATAATTTATGGCTCCTATGTCTGAAAAGCTCCCAGACAAGTGTCGGGATTTTATATCCTTAGTGCCTAAAAACTTGTAGGCACTTAATTCATGTTTCTCAATGGAATGGAGATAAAGAAGGAGAAGGTGTTACACTGTTTCCTGCACCAGAATATATAGTATTGAGGGAAGAACTATATATCTTACATACCTTACTGGATTTCTCGGAGCCTAACATAATATCAAACATGCAGCAAGGAGCTTGTGAATTGTGTGGAAGCAGCGAACAGCAGTAATAAGAACTTATATCTTCTGTCAGACAGATCTAAGTCTGAATGTTCCAGCAGCAACTTTTGCCATTGGCTCCTGTGAACTTGACCAGCTTACTTCGTTTTTTCCCTAAGGGTTGGCCTAAAATAATGTTTGAGCATTGAGTCGCCCGTAATGGTTGTCCAGACTATTCATAATCTACACCTGAGGTTAGTTACAATTTTGCTAAAAGTCTCTTTTTCTCCCTGTGTGGTTTCTTATCAGTTTTTCTACATTTTCCCCATGTAGAATTTTCAAGCTTGCTTAAATCCGACCTGTAAAATATAAAAAGAGTTGATTAATGTAAGAAAACAAAAATTTCTCTATAAACATATTAAAATATAGACAGGTAGTTTTAAAAAAATAATCAATTCATAAGACAGTTTGAAATCCTCAGCACTTTGAAAATCCTTGAAAACCTAAGTTAGATTCCTTTTGAATGGCCTAAGGAATTTGAATTTCAGGAAACTCATTTTACCAGTTAAAAAATATTTCAAAATAAGGGCCTGATATCATCCACTCACTGAGTTCCTCACTGAATTCATCCTATTCCTTACCACCCTGCTTTCACCACGTGCAGTTATTCCTATTTTATGCTATAGAGTGAGAGCTTCTTAGTGAAAATAGCCCATCTGGGTTTTATTTATACCTGTCTTCTCTATAGAAATCAAAAGACTATCCAAGCCCTAGGCTAGAGAGAAACTAGATACACCAATGCTGCACTATGTTTCATCTAAATCAAAATGTCTTTAAAACTGTAGAGTTCTGGTTAGCAGACCAAACTTGTGTCCCTGACTCTCTCTCTCTCTCTCTCTCTCTTAAATATGAGTGCTTGTCCAGGAGATAATGCAGAAAAACTCCAGAGCAGCTACCATTCTTTAGGACATGCACCTGTGAGCTGCACCTGCAAATACCATTATCTAAATTTCCTGGCAGATGGGAGAGGTTGCAGGATACTCCTGCTCCCCAGTAGTTCCAGCTACATGCTGAGCTTCTAAGTGACTAAGTTTATTTTTAAAGATTATTAAAACTTTATGGTAGATATTTTTAATACACCTGTGTGTGAGTCAGTTAACTTCCTTCTCCCCAATTATTCAGGGGAAATTTAAATGACTTAAAATTTATTTAACACAGATGCTTTTCTGATGCTTATTGAAATACACAGTGCTGATTGAAATCACTCTATAATTATACACCTTTTTGTTTATGGTTAAGAATAAAAGTTTTATATCATGTTTTGTTAAATTTCACAGAAATAGTTTCATTGAATATGTTAAAGATGGTGTATTTTCTACATTAGTAATTCATTTCACATTTTAGTTCACTAGCAATGTCTATTAACTAGACACTCATTTTTCAGACTTGCAGTTACTTTTCTTTAAAAACCTTAAACTTCAGCAAGTAATTCATAAGTCATGAATCATAATTCTAAAGAGATTATCCAGTGCAAAAATGTATGTTTTGTAATGACAAGAGACATATAGATTTCTTACATGAAGCATTTCAACTTGAATTTTTTTCTATATACAAATATATCCAGATAGTTAACATTAAAAGAAACTGTTAAAATCACTATGCATGCATAATTCTCAGAAGAACCAATTATGTCTATTTAATATTATAAAAATTAAAAACAAGTACTCTATAAATGTAAAAAAAATGTTTCATATTCTATTCCAAAGAACTACATTATATCATAACATGAAAATAGATATATTGGAATAACATTATAGTTCTATACTTAAAATTTTTATCATATAGTTGATGCATGGGGGATTTAGTGACTTTGTTATTATTTTTTAATTAGTTGAAATTGAAAAGTAACTTAAAAACATATTTTTGAGAAAAATGTGTTAAGTTTCCAAGCAATTACATCTCATAAAGATGATGTATGTAAAGATTACAGCTTTCTCTGTAGGTGCTACTAGATTTTGTATACAAGAAATGAGAAACAATTGGTTTTCAGTACTTTTATCATCTTATCATATTTTTTAAAGTTCTTTGTAAGGATTGGAGGGGTGAGGAGAACAGAGAAAATAGGAGAAGCTCATGAGATGGCTGGCAGATATTCAAGCAATGAGTGATGGCATGTTTGCACTAGCCCTCTCTTGAGAAATCTTTGGTAATTCTTCCAAGGAAGATTTCTTTATGTTTCATGGGGGATACAAAAATGAGAACTATATAGGGCCAAAGTGGCGCAGAGATGGAAAATGTAATCAATTTAATAGTGCAAGATTCCAAGAAGGCCGAAATACATAAGCTAGAACTAATGCAAGAATTTTTCTTAGCGCTTTTGACTTGTCATGAATAAAACTAGCTTTAAGGTAGCGAAGAGGGCAGCAGCAAGTATTCTCAACCTACTGTACAGCTAACGTATGGGCTACTTGGGGCTATAAGTAGAGATTGTTTAAAGTTTTTGTCATTTCTCTGATACAATTTAAGACAGGTACCACTTGATGAACAAGATATCTTATTGCCTGACCCTTGTAAACATCTGCAAATCATGCCTCCTCCATCACTTGTCCCCTGTCAAGATAGAGTGCAACCAGAGACGAATTTAACCCCATTTAGTTCAAGCATGCCAGTGTTGATGTCTATAGAAAACACTTACAGTAAATACAGAAAGGGCATTACTTCTGACTGACATATGACTCCAGGGCCAGCCTTACAAGTAGAAAAGGAAGATGACGGCTTCAGTGATGTTATCTGAGATGCTATGAAAGGAAGACTTGCGTACCATGAAGTCACCCCAATCCCACCATTTGTGTAGGTTAGAATTTCAAACTCCCTCCACTTTACAGTCTTCCTTTCAGTTACATTTCTCTAGAGATCTACCTTCAAAACGCCCCTACTTCTTGAGAGAAAGATGGAGCATTCAGTAAATTGATATCTTTATTATTGTCATTTTTCTTCACTGTTTTCTATGGGTTGGTGGGTTGATTATGCAGTGTCCTAACATTTGTCATACTTGGAAGGGTGTGTGTGTATTTCAGGCAATAATTACATGATAAGCAGTAAGCTGAATAGAGTACATCTGTAAATCACAGTAACAGGGAGACCTTGAAAGCAATAGGTAGTTAGTTATATAAAAACCTGAAAGTGCCAGTTCCAACACATTTTTCCTCCCCAGCATTTAACTTGCTGAACAAAATTAACAAACAAAAATAGAATGTTCCAAAAACTTCCTTGTAACACTGTCCTTTCCCACCATGTACGTACCCCAAAATGATATTAGTGTTGAATGTATCTCAGATTAACTAACTCAAGAATTCTTGGAAAGTGGACCTCTGCGTTACTTTTCAACTGGATGAACTGGAAAGAAGGGTAACTGGAGGCACTCTTTTAGACCTTCACAAACATCAAATGTTAAGAATGTGTGTTATGTGTTATTGAATCTGCTCCAACTCCTGGCAATAATGTCTACAATGTCCTGTCCTCCACAACCCTGTTAAACTCCTGCAGACTCGTGCCTATGGTTTCTTTTATAGAATCAATCCATCTCTTATTTAATCTTTCTTCTTTCCTGCTGCTTTTTATTTTTCCTAGCATTATTGTTTTCCCAAAGAATTCCACCATCTCATGATGTGCCTAAAGTGGAACAGCTTTAGAATGTAAGAGTGTTTGCAATAACATGTGACAGCCAGGAGCTCAGGGTTTCTCCCTTCCTTCAGGTCTCTCATAATCCTGACAGCCAGTGGCTAAGGGTCCGCTGGAGGAGATGAAGAAACCTGAAATTGGTAGCAGGCACCATTCTGGCAGCCTGGAGAGAGATCCACAGCACTCCTTTTCTGTTATAAATTACAGCAAGAAAATGATTAAAGCAGGGATTGGGTTTGATATATGTTTCCTTAAAGCTTCTCCAAGGGAAAAATAAACATTCTGGTTAAGTGAAAGTAAAAGCAAAGTGTATCATGCTCCCTCATATTTTATCAAATCTGTTAAAGCAAAATTACATGTATGGCTAGTCACGTATTTGAGACAATGCTACCCTTGTGACTTGATTCATGGTCAGGCCATGGGTACGGAGATACAATTTTAGTGCCAAAATTGTCTGGCTGCATTGAAATCCTAGCACATCGCAGGATGTTGAAAATATTGATTGTTCGATGCATTTTTAGAAAAGAGTATAATCTTAGGATAATAAGCAGCAATTATATTGTTTCTAAAATGGTTCTTAAAGATCTTAGAAAATCACAATTCAGTGAAGTTTAGTCTTTTTCTTACATTCATACTGATATGCTAATTCCTTCCACACAGGGAAATAAACTAACAAAAAAAGATGATTCCAACTATCCAAAGAGCCAGAGCTCTTGCCATTTATATTCTCTCACATACTGAATATCTGAAACATAAATTCTGAAACTATGGACTTCCCTTTCCCAAGTGTCTTTACTTCTTTGTTCCCTCTCTCCACTGCACATAAACGTTAACTCTAGATTGTCAGGACTTGCTATTTCTTGGGATCCTTAGCCTAGAATCTGATCTGAAAAAAACAATGTTTATAAATAGTTATCATTAAACAAAATGTACGTGTATACTTTTACAAGTGTGCACATTAATACATGCAAATCATTGTTGGTAAACCTTCAGGCATTGTTATATTAGCATATTTTCTTCTACATAAACACTCAATAACTTTCTTCATCTTCTAAAAGAAGTAAACATATCCTACTCTTCAATTGTTGACTTACAATGCCATTCTTCCTTTTCATTATGGCCACTGGATTTGCCTTTATTTTGTAGTACTTTCCAACTTCTTAGCTTGTTAGTGCACCCTAACATTGAGCATAGAATACATAGAAAATCACTGAGCACTTGAAGCCAAGGATTGTATGCATGTGTTCAGTATATTATCTTAATTACTTCTTGAGTTAGAGAATCCAGTCTGCCTTCTTGTTTGGTCCTGTGTTAGACTGAGATTTACAAGACAAGAGCCTAGTGAACCAAGTAGGTGAGTGCCTCTCTTAGCAGAATATCATTTAGTCATGTTAGTAGCCTGAATTTATTATGTAACATTTTACTTGAATGGGAAAACAAGGTTGGATTTAAAGAGCAAGCTATAATCCAAATACAGAGATTTTATTACCTTAAAGAAGTAAAAGTTTCGTGATTACTAGATAGCAGGCTCTAGGATTTAATAAAGTCTCCAAATAGATTGATACCACATCATTTTTTACTGACAAAAATCAATGGAGCTCTAATGATATATAATTTAAAAACACTCTACAGTGCAGCTCAGCTCTGCCTCTTGAGTTTTATTATGCAAAGTAAAATAGCTCTTGCGTCTTCTCTCAGAGGTCTTTATGCTAACACATCAAAGTGTTTAGTGAAACGAAGGGCTGTCCATTTGATAGGATCCAGTAATCTCCTCAGGAGACAGCAGATTTCTAAGTACTATTTTCCTGTGTCAAATATGATTTTGGGGTTGGTAGAAACGGTCATTCAAACTTATTTTACCCTAAATGAGTAAATGATATGGTTGCATAAATTATCTGATTAGTAGTATCCACCAATGGCCACTAGTAGTATCCACCAATGGTCACTGGCATCAATTTAATTAATTTCATCAGGAATCCCCCTTTTGGGATACAGTGAAAGAAGAGACTGTATTCAGTTCAGAGAGCTCCATTGTGATATAGCATGTTTGTAGAATAGCTCAATAACAATGAGGATAAAGAAAAACATAAAATATTAAGATACAGTACAATATATCATAAGAAATGGGCAAAACTAATCTTGAAAACTTAAGCAATTTCTTAGATGAATTTAATATGCACATTGCATAACCTATTTCATACATATATATAATAGATTAGACTGTAATATTTTGATACAAGCATATAAGGCAATAACTAGTTCTTATAACACGTTCACAGAAGAATCATGTATATTGATGACTCATTCTATTTCTAAGTGGATATGTTATTTTTCTGTTGATGAAAGATGATATATTTTACCATGTCATCTTCCTTTACGAATTCATGAATTTTTCTCCATGAAATGTTTTTTGTTTTTTGATAAGATTTTATTTCATCATTTTTAGAAAGAGGGGAAGGGAGAGAGGCAGAGAGGGAAAGAAACATCAATGTATGGTTGCGTTTCACCTGCCTCCAGCCACAGACCTGACTGGAGACCTGGTTTGCAACCTGGTTATGTGCCCTGGCTGGGGAATCGAACCTGCGACCTTTGGGTTCGCAGGCCAGGGCCTTAACCACTGTGCTACCAGCCAGGGCTCCATGAAATGTTTTATTAAAATGCTTAAACTTTAAATAAATGTATAATAAAAAATTCTCTTTTGAGTGAAATTCTACTGTAGCTCAACAGAGCAACACTATTAAATAATTTTATCTTTGAGAACACCAGCATAAAATAATAGTCATTATAGCATTTTGGAAGTGTTTTTTGTGACTGTAGCTAGATATTTATTTTATGTATCCATCACTTTTCAATTTTATTTGACCACTTTTCAATTTTCTTTGGCAAAGTTAAGTTAAAATTAATGGCATTAGTGGGGAGTATCTGTAGATAGACAACATGGCCCAATTCTCTATCTTCACTATAATTTGAGGCTTTAAAAATTGTTCACTTGGTATATGCCTAAGCTAATATTTTATACCAGTTTAATTTAGTTGCATATCTGTAGGTACAGCCTCACTATGACTATTGTGCATCAATCAGAGAATATTTGGACAAATGCAATTTTATCATTTATGTATTTTTGTTCACATAAGTACATTATTTTTATTTTTTATTAAATTGATGGGGGTGGCATGGGTTAATGAAATTAGATGTTTCAAGTGAACAAGTCTCTAATACAGCATCTGCAGACTGCATTGCGTGTTTACCACCCAGAGTCAACTCTCCTTCCTCCACCATCCACTGACGCCCTTTACCACCTCTCCCCCAATGCGTTCTTCCCCTGCCAACCATTGCAATGTGGTCTGTGTCCAGGGGTTTTGTTTGTCCATTTGTTGCTTAAATTAAGACTTCCCACCATGAACATTCACTTGTTACATTATTATGTTCTATATCTTGCTTCTCTCTCTCTTTTTTAAATCATGCAGCAAAATGTCAGGTTTTATAGTTCTTTAAGATTTGGTTCAAACAAAACTTAAATACATGAAAAGGATGTCAGAGAGCCTTTAAATTAACTGTGAAAGAGAAACCCACCAAATTGGTAGAAATGTGGAGGAACTGCCTTTTAAGTCAAACCTATCATCAATCATGAGTGGAAATGTTTAACATAAGCACATGGGTATTAGGAATACTAAGCAACAAACCTGAAACTGGTAGGATGTTATTCTTTGGTGTATGCACCAGCATGGTGTGAGGTGTATGCGCCCGACATAATAAATAGAATAGACAGCTTCAAGAGAAGTGAAAATGACATTTGCCTTAAGTGAGTCTTAAAACTGCTAGTTGAGTTAGTTTAAACCCTGCCCCGCCCCCCTCCCATCTTTAGCCTGAGATTAGGTGAAATTTTTTCTTTACTATGAAAATTTTTACTTTATCTTTCCTTTTTTCCCTTTTATTTATTTTTTTTTTTGAAGGGGGGTGGCTAATGAAATACTTACAGGATGTAAATATTTACATTGGAAAATCTAATTCAAAGAGATTTTTTTGAGCACAAGTGCCTTCATTAAGAAGAACAATGCAGCCCTGGCTGGTAGCGCAGTGGATAAGGCGCCAGCTTGCGAACCCAAAGGTCGCAGGTTCGATTCCCCAGCCAGGGCACATAACCAGGTTGCAAACCAGGTCTCCAGTCAGGTCTGTGGCTGGAGGCAGGTGAAAAGCAGCCATACATTGATGTCTCTCTCCCTCTCTGCCTCTCTCCCTTCCCCTCTTTCTAGAAATGATGAAATAAAATCTTTAAAAAAAAATTGTTATACTTAACAAAAAAAAAAAAAAAAAGAAGAACAATGCATAGAATAGAAACCATTTGGCAACATTCATTTGAGATGTACATTATTACAACATTCTAGGTTTTGTGAATTTTTGAAAGATATTGTGTGGCTATCAATATCAGAATCCTTGTGAAAACAGAGGTGACATTAACCTATTTATTATATTTTTCATTTTCTTAGTCTGCTCTACCAACATAAAATTTATATTGAAAATCCTTTTAAAGTTACTACTTATCTAATTTTAAAGTTATCAATTTTACCATCTTTTACTATTATAAAATACTTAAAAATACATTTTGAACTACCGTATTTCTGGGTTTACAGAAGTAGGATAAATTATATTTAAATTTCAAATTCAAAAATATTTCAAATTCATACAAGTGAAAAATAATGTTAATTTTATTATGTCTGCAATATGCATAATTTAAAGAGATTCTATTTTTATTATAATAATTCACAATGATTTTTCAAAGTCACCCATAGAATTAAATTAGGAACTTAATGTTAGCAGGAATGACAATGTTAAGGAAAAATAGACCAGGTATCTGAGAAGTTTACTTGAAATATATACTATACACTACCACTTATTCATATTGTACAAGAATTTTATCAGTAATTTCTAACTTTCCCATTGTCCTACATGCAACAATCACTTTAATAATTCTCTTATTTTAATATAGAAGTTAAAGTCTAAGTTTATAAAGTCAAGCCTGCATTTACTGTACCAAGTACATGCTTTCAGACTGTATTGCTTGTAGTCATTTTTTATTACCTCCATTATTATATAATATGTTAATAGTAATTAAGAAACATTGAGCACTTACCCCATGGCAGACACAGAGCTAAGAATATTTTATGCACTGACTCATTTAAAACCAAGAGCTATATAAATTTTTATCCTTGGTATACATATGGTGAATCACTTACCTATTAAGTGTGGGAATAAGCTAGATACTCAATTCTGTCTAAATTCAGTGCCTTAGCACATAATACATTATAGTATTTTGAAGTCTTTTTTTTTTTTTTTTAACATTTTCATACTTCAAAACCTTGACTGATGGGCTCCACAAATTAACCTAAGCTTGTGTTTAAAACGTTTCTTTCTCTTGCTTTTATGTAACTCCCTTACAATAAAGCTCTACTCCTCACACCAGATCTACGCTATATATTTTCTTACTTAGCTGCAGAATGCCTTGTTTCTTCATTGTCTGCCTAATACACCCTTCAAAACTAATCTCACATCCATTCTTTGTAAAATTTGCTGTAATTTCCCTAATTGTAGTCCCTTTGACATTTTCCATTTTTATTATTTGTCATTTGCAGTTGAGACACATAGATCTAGACTGGAAACTAGCTCTTCAGCTCCTTTGAGACCTTGAATACAGTTGTTAATGTTGCTTAGGTCAGTTTCATTTTCCTGTTCCAAAGGTAAATGATTTCAGAAGGGACAGAGCGAAAATATGGTGTCTACAGACATGTGAAGACCATGCAATAATTTTTGGGTGTCTGCGCACCTAACTTTATTAGGTGTCTTTATCAACCTGTTCCATTTTCACCTCTCAGACACACCCCTAGCCTGAACTTCTTTACCTTATACCTTGCTAATGCAATGAGCTCCTTACTGTTTCTCCATACTGCTCACTTCCTCCATACTTCAGTTCACCAGAGAACCATTAATTCCTTTCTTTTCTCCTTGTCTAAGATTTTTAAAATTCATTATTTTTAGAGAGAAGGTCAGGGAAGGAGGAAGAAAGGGAGAGAAGCATCAATGTATGGTTGTCTTTCACCAGCCTCCAGCTAGACCTGGCTGGAGACCTGGGTTGCAACCTGGTTATGTATGCTGACTGGGAATCCAACCAGCAACCTTTGGGTTTGAAGGCCAGTGCCTATCCACTGTGCCACCAGCCAGGGACTAATTCCTCTTTCTAAGTTTATTTCTGGTGATACAACTCTGGGAAGAAAAAAATTAAGGAATGTATTTTTTACTGCATATTAAATTCAAGCTACATTGAGCCCACCTCTTTTCCAGACTTAGCTTCTAACTAATCTACACATATCTACGGTCCAGCCGATATAAAACTGAATAGAGCCCATACATTCCTATTTCCACTTCACTATTTAGTTTGTCTAAAATTCTGTTTCTTCTTCTTTAGATCACTTCATTTATATCAATCTCCTGGCTGAACTCAAATGCCCCCTTGATTCATGCAACTTTTTCTGTTCCTGTGCCATTTATGAACACTCAATAAATATTTGTTTAAAAATAATGCACTTAGGTCATGTTTCTCTGAATGTCTGTCTGGCATGGTGATTCTGCAGAAAAGAAAAATAAATCAGGGAGCTAAGCTCCAGTTTGCAGCTAACTGAAAACTGTGCCATGCTTGGCTGCAGATTCTGTGGAGCCAGTGAGTTGCCACTTAACCAACCAGTTGTGATGCCACATAGGGACAGCTTAGCCTGAAGATAATTTGGATCACTTGAGTCAGTTTACGAGTCACACCAAGCCTGTGGGATTGCCATCTGTAAGCTTTCTCAGAGTCTGGTAAATGACTGCAGTTAGAGATGGGGCTGCTTATGTATTGAGTTGGAGCATCTAACTCCATGGCTTCTATAAACCCATATTTTCTCTAAACGTTGAGAAAATTTACTAAGTCTTTGCTCAAAGGGAAACTTGATACTTCTTTTAAGATTTGACTGCAACTTGTAATTGAACAAAACCTTGGGCCCTGGGAATATTATGATTCTTCTAAGATTTCGGGAATCTGCTTCTTTCTCTCTCAGGTAGAGTTCGTTATAAATCTCCTGGATTGTTTGAGATTTGTTTGTTTCATGTTATGCTGAAAATGCTCTAGAGGCCTTTACTCAGTAGGGATTTTTTTTCTGGTTCAAAGTTGTATGTATTAGAGTGGATATTTTAGTAGGCTTCTCATTTTTAATGTAGTATCAACCTAGTTTACAGAAATGTTGAATAATTGGTCAATTTTATAAGTGACTTAGAACCCTACCTACTCCATGGCTAATATTTCTAAAGTGTAGTTATCTTTTAAGTGGAATTTATAAAATTGTAACACTTTGAAGAACAGTATCATCTGCAGTTGACATTCACTGGATTTATGAATAACTTAATAAGCTCAGGAAGCCTTGTTTATTTGTTCCTCTTAATGTGAAATTTTCCTATTGGAGTTGGAGGTGAAAGCTAATCATACTCTTCAACAAACATACTATAGGAAGAGGTTCAACTCCAAGGGTCATTTTTTTGTCAGCCACCAGCACTGATGATTCACACATTCCTCTGGTGAGCTCTTTCAAGTGCCTTTTCTGTGGCCAGAAATATTAAGAGCAAAAACTTGTGCTTCAGTCAGACTTGTCACAGTACCTCATTTAGGCCAGGCTCTTTAAGGTGCAATGTCTCTACTCTAGTCCTCCTCTGCTGAGCCTATGCTGCTGGCCCCTTAAAGTTATTTTTCATAAGATTCTATACTAGCTCCTTGACAGCAGAACTTATCTTTTAAATTATTTGTTCACACATTTGTGTTTACCATGAACATAAGAGAATGATAATCATCTTCCTGTTATCCTGAACACGTAGCCCATTGCCTGGCACATGGTTCAAATTCAGAATGCTAAGTAAGGGGATGATTGAACATAATTAGTAGAAGTGACTTGAAAATATTTCAAAAGCTTTCCTCTGCAATCTTGCCACTACTTAGGAAAAGATTTTACTTTTCTTTTTAAATCTCAAGTACAGGCTGGCAATTCTAATTATTGTGAGTTGATCAAAATGTTCCAATTTTCCGACAGGCTCAATATGATCATCTGCAGATAAACATAGGTGTAGATGGAGGGGTTTGATACAGAAATTATTAACACATATATTGTAATGAAAGCTGTCCATTGAGTTCTTTATAATCTAGTAAAATAGTTTAATATAGAAATAATATATAAACTATTTTATATAAAATAGTTTAATATAGTAAAATAGTTTTAATATAGAATATAGTATAATAGTTTAATATAGTTTAATAATATATTTTTTACCAATAGTAAAATAGTTTAATATATATATTAAACTATATATAGTTTAATATAGAAACAGATACATTATAATAAGAATGATAATGGAGGGAGTATCAAGACATGTCTAATAGAAGTGAAGGATGCAACCACATTGGAAAAATGAGTGATGTGACAATAGGAACCATCATAATTAAAGATTACATGAAATTATTTTTAAGTCACTCATAGCTAGAGATCAAAGAAAGTATGGTGGTTTTAGATTTCTTGATAATTAAAATAGAAATTTACCTTTTTTAATTAAAAGATTTGTGCTTTCAAGCTTGGAGAGGGAAAGGGTCATGTGGTAGAAGTGAACTCCGAATAATTTCTGTGCTAAAAATACAGACTTTCATATCTGTGTTCAAGAGTCTTTCTTTTGTTTAAAACCCACATCAAATTGTGTCAGTTTAAGGAGTCTTCCCTGTACCACTCCCTAACTATAGCTATATTATTCTGCTCATTTCCTATATTTTCAAAGCTGTTTATAATTATAACTCTTATAGTATTCATCATATTGTATTTTATATTAATGAATTTGTTTAGCCTTGAACTCTATAAATAGTCCTCTTCTCAAAGTAAGGTATTAAAATTTGTCAAATGATTCATTCAGTGCAACACCTAACAGATAATGCTTGTTAAATATTATTTCATTAGAATGTTCATATGCAGTTTATTTTAGTAAGTTTTATCTCTTGTGAATATTCATTTTAAAAGACTGATGTCACACAAATATTAGGCAAGTAGTAGAAACTGAGATTCTAGCTAGAAGATGCACATTTTTTCCTTTAAGTATTTTTTAGGGGATACTTTCTTTTGTTTTAGAATCTTCAATTGATTTCTAAAAAGTGAACTTCTCTTTTTCTACCAACTAAAAATAAAATGAAATAAAAGTCCTCCACAGTAATTTTAAGCTCTACTTACTACTCTTTCTCCTGAGTGAGGGATAGAATAGAATTTAGGAACATAAGATCTAATTCAAGCTCTTCAGTGAGCTGTGGGATTCAGGTATATCCTTTAATCTCACTGGGTTTCAAGATTTTCATCTGTAAAATGA
This sequence comes from Noctilio leporinus, assembly GCA_004026585.1. Taxonomy (NCBI): domain Eukaryota; kingdom Metazoa; phylum Chordata; class Mammalia; order Chiroptera; family Noctilionidae; genus Noctilio; species Noctilio leporinus. The sequence continues at coordinate 279,333 of PVIW01000726.1, forward strand.
AGGACTTGAACCAGATCATCACCAAAGTCCCTCTAGTCCCAAAGCAAACTCTAGGTTTTAAGATGGTGTCAGACCAGAACATCTGACTTTGTGCTATTCTAAAACATTCTGATATTATTGAAGACCTAGCAAATGTTAATTAGTCTCTCAATGGAGGCAAACATTCTTTGGAATAGGAACTTCTTGGACAATGACTACCTATTAAATACAATATATAATCATTCAAAGACCTATGATTCCTGTAATACAGCTCAATTTACCACATTGCCAAGTAAATCCTTGATTACAAGTAAACACTAGCCTCAACCTATTTCACTGATATTCAGCCAGCAACACACAGCCAGAGTCTTTTTATTCTGGTAGTTGGCATACATGGATATAGTTAATATCTAAATGTGGAAAACATAAACCTTATATCAGCATAACAACACTTTATAATATAAACACATTTTTATTTCCTAGTTACAGCTTCCTGTCTTAGTGTCTGCCTCTTAAAACAAAACTTCTAATATCATATGACCTTTTGGTGCTTTTAAATTTCTTAAACTTGAAGCTCATTTAAAGAGTGTGCTTTTGCTAAGGTCCAAAGTAGAATTCGGCCACTGTCTAATTTAACTTCCAAATCTGACACTTAGACACTGAACATTTGCAAAATCACATCAGCATACTGGTCCTATGGAAAAGTGGTCAAGCAGCAAGATTCTCTTTATGTAGGAAAAGTGAATAAAAAGATAGAATGGAAAAAGGCTATTAAAAAGCTTTTTAAAAGAATTTACCAAAGGAGGAAAAAGAAAGAATAAGCTTTTCTTTAAATAAAGAAAGTGTGTGTTCTACAAACATTATTTAGGAAATTGTCTCTCTGTTCCTCAAAAAAATAAAGCCTTAGGAAGGATGAACACTACCTTCAGGACATTGTGTCATTCACTGCCAAGTCCATGACCCCAGTAAGCAGTAAGTAAATATTGTGAAATAGTTAACGTTCTGTTTCCAATGTCAAAATAATCATATTAAAACTACTATAAGACTTGCTCTTACTAGACTTGGCAGGTGTGGCTCAGTAGGTTGGGTGTCCTACAAACTGAAAGGTAGCAGGTTCAATTTCTGGTCAGGGCCCATGCCTGGCGTGCAGGGTCAGTCCTGGTCAGGACAAAAGGCAACCAATTGATGTTTCTCTCTCACATCAATGCTGTGCCCCTTCCTTCCCTTCTCTCTCTAAAAACATGTCTTTAGGTGAGGATTAAAAATAAATAAATGATTGCTTTTACTATATGGATAAGGTGGGCATTCTTTCAACCTCAGTACAAACTCAATTTCCTCTCCTTCCCGCCATCTGATGAGCAATATAAAATACTAAAAAAGGTCAAGCCCTGTCCACTACCTCAGGTCACCTTCAATCTACCTTTGGTTCAAGTATCTATGTTTAAGACTTAAGGTCGAGAAGAGAGTATCTTCATCATGGACCATATCTGTCCAATCTCTCCAATGGTGGAATGCTCACTAACATCTTAGTCTTGATCGTTTCAAGCTAAAACAGAATGAAAAACACAGAAGTCCAGCCCCAAAGCAATTCTACTACTTCAAAATCAATCAAAATAAAAATTCAGACATACAGAGCCAATGGAAACAATTATGAGGATTATTCACATTGTGTAAAGATTAATTTAATGTTTCTTAAATAGCATTTCTGAGATAAAACATGATATATATTATTGGAAGGTATTCTGCATAATTTTCAGGAGTGTAGGTTCAAAAAGTCCTTCAAGAAAGATTATAATATTTTAGTTTATACTGAACTCCAAGCTCAACTGGTTTTATTTATTTTTTTAGTAGCCAAGAAGTGATCTTGAGAACATTCCATATGAAGGAGGTGGTGATTGGCCATATGCTGTTGAAATCTGTTTCATGTAAAGAAATGGCTTTTTGCATCAATGTTTAAATGCAAAGGAAGTACCTGACATACTGTAGTGGAAAAAGTTATAGTCTCTCATTATTAATTCACCAATCAGCTGTTCACACAAAATTGTTTCTGAATTTATAGCAAACTAAAAAGAATATAAAAATTATTTCTTCCTTGTGGCCTCCATAAACAGCTTGAAGAGGTACTAGGTAATACGTGCAATATAAATGCCTTTTCAACTAGACAAGAGAAGCTGTGATCAGACTGTCATATGCTGAAATGTGCTTTCAGTCCATAGGTCCTTTCTAAGGGAAGACTGGCTTCTTTCATACTCTTTCCAAGGAAGCAATGTGTTGCGTTATGCTATGTTTTATTTCTGAGAAATAAAATACACTCCCCAGATTACTTTGAAAGGTAGCATTTAGGCATCCTGAAAAGAGAGCTCATATCACTTGCTTTTTTGTTTGTTTTTGCTTTTAGGTTAGTCAGAGCTAGAGGAATTCAAGGTTTGGAATACAGGCAGCCTTCTCAGTCTTGACGCCCATATTCCATCAGCTTCACAAGTGCCTTCACACTTTAACCTGAGCCCCTTTTATTCACAGCTTCACTCTCTCTGAGGTAACTTTAAACCTATCAGAGTTCTGAAATAGTGTAGGCAACATAAATAAGAAAATTGGTTCTGGATTCTTAATGAGACCCTCATTAGCTTAAGAGGAAAAACTAGTGTTCTTGTTCAGAAATCTCCTGAATCACAGCAGTAATAGCGCTAGTAATAATAGTAGATGCTCTTTGCTACTTTGTGCCAGGCAGTTTGCTCTGTGCTTTATGTGTAACATTCATAATGTTCTCAATAATCCTTCAAATGAGGACTCCATCAATAGAGATAGAGGAGGAAATATGAAAAACATACATCAACTAAAGAAAAGCCCACGGGAGGTGAACAATACCTTACCAAGTAGTTCTGGAATTAGATCACAGAATTCAGGATTAGGTTTAACTTCAAGCTCCGTATTTCAAGTAGAGGCAACTGTGAGTGAAAAGCTACTGAACAGAAATTCCCTGGCATGTGTGAGGAGCAGCGGGGATACGGCTGCAGCCTGAGAGCCAGAAGATGTGTTTGGAGAAGGAAGGCCAGTTGGATATTATTCTGAATCATAGAAGCTTTGATCGGAGATGAAATTGGATCTGATGTTCACTGGGCAGGTGTCACTGCAGTGCTGTGGGGATCACATTCCCAGAGAACAGAGGGTGGGGGGAGAAGAGGACCTCAGGACAGTGACTTTTCAAGGACATGATATGAAGGATGAATCAGTATTTGATAACTAATTTTTCCTTTAGGAGGATTTTTGTATCATTTTGTGAGTTGGTGCTTGCCCTGCTTTCTCCTACATTTTTTAACTAGATTTGAAGAATGCTATACAAAAATACATATGTTAGCTCTAGCCAGGTGGCTCGGTTGGTTGGAGCATATAGTTTTGTACACTAAAAGGTCGCCGGTTTGATTCCCAATCAGGGCACATACCTGGGTGGCAGGTTTGATCCCTGGTCCAGACATGTAAGGAAGGCAGCCAGTTGATATTTCTCTCTCACATCAGTGTCTCTCTCTCTCTCTCTCATCAATAAACATATCCTTAGGTGAGGTTTAAAAACAAACAGATGTTGTAGCTAGAAAAATTGTTTGTTTCCTGTGTGTCAGAAATTGAGCTGAAGTTTAGAGTAGTGTTACTGAAAAATAGTATGAAATAAGGCACAAAATCAGCTTACAGATGGTCTTGATTACAATATAGAGAGCTTCACTCACTTTATAGGACCAATAAGAGTTGTTGGTTTTTGAGCTAAATTTACTACTTATAATGGACAAATAACTGATGTAATATTTACAAGATACACTACTTCAGAATTAGGCAACTGTTGAAATGTAAAACAATGTTTATAGTTGCTAAGTAAATAACATAAAAAGAGATTCTGTCCATGCACACATTTTAGTATAATGTGGTGAATGTTAAAGTAATTTTTATTATTTTTGAAACTAGACCTAAGATATGGGCAATTTATACAGAATAGAAAGGATACCCTTGATGGGTATGATTTCACACAGGCTATTTTTTTTAAACTCACAGAAATTAATTCAGGAAAAAAGTTCAGATGAACCTACACTTTGTATGTAACTAAAGCTATCGCATGGTAAGAGAACAGGTAATAATTACAATTCTATTGAAAATAAAATGACCAAATAATAGGGAAGTAATATCTTCAGTAGAAACAAACAAACAAATAAACAAAAACAGAAAAGACTTGTGAGAAATACATTATGACCACTGAAATTGTTCATGGACAAAGCAATTTAGAGCATTAAATGAAAAGTCACTGGCTCGGTCCATTCATTGTTTGTTTTAACTAGCCGTAGCAACTGGACAATACGCTTAATTTTTCATAGTCACCAGAAGAAGAACGTCACATGAAATGACTTTACTATCAGGCAAACATTTAAAATTTCTCTCTTGGAAGAATAATAATACAATTACATATATATGCCAAATCATTGGACTTGAGCAAAAATCATTTTTTTTTAAAGATTATATTTATTATTTCCAGAGAGAAAGGAAGGGAGAGAGACATCTATGTATGGTTGCCCTTCACCTGCCTCCAGCTATAGACCTTGCCAGAGACCTGGCTTGCGACCTGGTTATGTGCCCTGGCTGGGAATCAAACCTTTGGGTTCATAGGCCCATGTCTATTCACTGAGCCACCAGCCAGGGCCGAAAATCATTTTTTATTCTATATGTTAATGTTAACAGATTGTCATAAAAAAATCTCATCAATAATAAAGATTTAGAATTGGAACTCATGCTTGAGTGAACTAAGCAGAAATAGTTCACCATTCAGCATTTCTAAATTTCTGGGTGCTAATTCTCTGAATTAAAAAAATGATCTATGCAGGTATTTATCACTCACCCACTGATCGTAGGCATAAATTAAAGAATAACAGCAAAACAGATTAGTGCTGGTGCTCTGAAATGCCGAGTATTTAGTCCGTGTAAAGCCACATGGATCTTTTTGACTACGTAAAAGATAAGAAATTATTTTTAAGTCAAAATAGCTTTGTCAGCTTCAGAACAAAGTGAACAGACAAGAAAACCTGCTGAGGGGAAAAAAATAGAAGGTCTTAAATGTGTTCATCTTTCTTTTTCAGGGAAATGATCTAAATGAAAAAAAATTAGTGACTGATATTTGCATTATTTGTAATTTTAATATGTTTTCTTGACAGCTTCCAATTATCATTAATGATAATAGCTGTAATTTACTAGGCACCTACAAGATATCAGACTTTGCACATTTATTTCTCTAATCTTCACTGTTTGTGATTATTATGTATAACAAAGAGAAGAACAAAGACTCAGGTAAAGTAACTTATTCAGATGTCACAAACTAGCACATAGGAGACAGGTGCATATACTTTTCCAGAAATTTGCAATTACACCACAATTTTAAATTATGGTGTAGTACAGGATTTAAATTTAATAAATAACTTTAATAAGAAATAAATTTTATTTTATTCTGTTGTGTGTTCTATTGCATCAAGCGGCTGTATCACCATTTTTTATTTCTTGATAAATTTGCTTTATCTGTACATCCAGTTATTCACTAGATATGATAGATCTTTGGGTGCTGTATTAATTCCGTCAAACAGTGAGACATCCTGACTAAATTCTATCTCTTTCTCAATTTTCTCCAGAAGAAACAAAGTTCCTACCTATCAGAGAAATAGGACATCAGAAAAGGAAGAAAGTAGAGATATCAGTATTCAGAAACACATTCTACTTAGCTTGTTTTTTAAAGAAAAATGTTCTAAAAATGAAAGTAGGGAAGAAATAATATTGCTAAAATCGTTAATATAAAATTTTCATAATATAAAAGTTAGGTAAGAGGGCATCCTATGGTTCATTATAGCTTTTTCAACCCACATTTGAAAACAGAAAATGCCAAAGCACTATCATTTCTCAAACACAACTAATCATTAAAACTATTCAGAAACTGTCTTGGCATTAGTTATAAATCTTTACTAAACATATCTATTCTATTTCTCTGTGCTTTCCCTTTTCTCAAGTATGATTGTGACGGTTCTTTCTGAACAGGTATGTTTTACTGAGCTAGTTACATGAATTTCAAATGAAACTAAATCTTATGACACTTGAGTAGGAATATCGTTCAATCTTTTCTGACAGGGGTCAGTTTAGGATAATAGAAAACACCTAAATATAAAGGAATTAATAAACTAGTGAATGATGGCTCATGTCAGATTTATAGTTTGTGTCTGTGAATACTATTGTCAACCATAACACCACAACAGGTATTGCAGGAGCCTATTTTGTGTACGCAGTTTTTATGTATTAATGATGTGGGGGATTATAATTCTAGTTTCTTAGCCATTTGACATTTGTTACCTTCCAAATGGAAAAACAAGATACTTATAATGCAATTAGAAAAATAAAATATTAATAATCTTGCCCACTATTATTTATGAGAACCACTTGGCCCTAGCTTTTGAATATAGATCTTCACAAGTAAAATTGTAATCCAACTAATTCTTTGGGCTGTTCAAATTCTTTTCTTTTCCTGGAGTTTTATGTCAAAGAATATGTTTTCTGTGAGAAATCAGAAAAGCGTGAAGGGTGTGTGTGTGTGTGTGTGTGTTAGATGTGCATTGCAGCAATGTTGTTTTTATAACAGAATAGTGTCTGACTAATCCATTATTCAAATACATCCAATCTCCACTCATTTGCATCCACTAATATACACAAAAAGACATTTTAAAATCTGGGGAAGTGCAGATGATAGGATTTGAGTTAAGAGAATAGGAATGAAGAGGAGCCTACAGCTCTCTTCCCAGCTTCTAGACTGGGGATTGATGCTCAGTGGTTCCATATTAAAGTCAGTAGTAAGGAAGACTTTCGGTAGAAATCTCAGGACTTGAAACTGGAAAAGCCAGCTGTCTCTCTCTCTCTCTCTAAAATCAATAAATATATCCTTGGGTGAGGATTTAAAAGATTCTCGAGTAAGACAGTTAGGTACCTATTTCAAAGTCCATCATCTGTGCAGAAGTAAATTCACTCCATGCACTACAGCCTACTCCTCCATTGCCTCAGTAGGACCCAAAGCAGTGCCTCTAAAAAAGGCAGAGGGAGCAAGACCATCTCCTGGCCTAATGCTGGGAGAGTTTAGATGATTGGATAAGATGAGGACTGGGCAATGACCCTGTTGGAATGAGCAAGAGCAAAGTTGTTAAAAAGCGAATCTGACTGTCTGTGTGAATATCCGTTGCATTTGGGAATGGAAATATGTAGCCACATTTGAGTAAACTATATGTTTATTTCTAACATTGTGGGAATGCTAGCTAAACAAACAAACAAAAAAATTGATAATTTGGTTTTATCTTTCCCATCCATGGATTATAGTAATCTGTTGTGTCATGGGGAATATTTTATTTGATTCATAATGGGAACATGAGGCTAGTTAAGGTGTAAAGCGGTGACAAGTTCTATGTATTGAGAATCTACTGTTTGGCTGATAATAAACACATATTTATTCTCATCTTCAAAAGAAGCTACCATTTTAATCATCTTTCTGTTGGTGAGAAAATTGAAACTAATGGAAACCAAGGACATTATTTTTCAAAACAAGATCATGAAGCTATGTCAGCCTAGATGGAAAACCCTTCATCTAAAACAAGTTCTCTATGTATGAATCATTTCAGGATCTTACCTTAAAGCATGAAAAGAGTAATTAAAGCTGAGCCTCTTTATAAGTTTTCTAATAATGCACTGTTTTAACTAAGCATTCAAACAAAATCATTTGAGAAAAAAATGTTCTAACTCCCCCTTACCAAACCTAACAGCCAACCCATGCAATGCCATGCTGAGCGGTGGACACACTTACTTCGTTGCAATTTCTTCCCTGGTAAAATAAGTAATTTCAAGAGTAACTTCTAACTCACAATTTTTACAGTCTGTAACTTTTTATACGCATTCTGATAAATATTAGACAAACTATGTTAAATTTAGTACGGTGCAGGATTTTATTATACTAAGCAGGCATGAAAGTTGAGAGCCTTGTAAATATTAATCATAGACTAATGAACAGTGGGAGACTTCTGAATATCAATCTGTACTAGAGGGAAATTTTGAATTAGAGACACCATTTCCTACCCAATAAATCAGTAGTGAAAAATTGAAGGCATTCTTATGCATCAGCTTATGTAGCTAGATCTTCAGTCCTAAAGGAGCGTGCAGTGCAGAGGCCAAGATAGATGTAATTTGATCACCGTACATGGAGTTTTTGCATTTTTAACCGGACCATTTTTAAAAATTTAATTACCTCCAAAAGCAGCTGGATTATAGCACAACTTGAGTGCATTCTTTAGGATCAGAGTTAAAACAGTTCCAGAGTTAGTTCTGCCTCATTAGTATTCAAAAACCATTGCCCATAGGAACTAGAAGACTCAAGGTTGAGAGGAGAACTGAAAAGCCAAAACTTGATTGGCTTATTGCTTTTGCTAAAGGTGCATATTACTGCTTTCACCTCTGAGCACATTTACAATGTATAATAGGAAAAGAGATAATATCTTCAATCATAATTCACAATTTCATAAGTGATAGCAACAGTCATCTATACTCTTACATAGTCTTAATGACTGCCTACTAATGGAAAAGCATCCATTTTTTAAAAAAGATTTTATTTACAATTTTTAGAGAGTGAAAAGGAGAGAGGAAGAGAGGCATCAATATATAGTTGCCTTTCACCTGCCTCCAGCTATGGACCTGGCTGGAGACCTGGCTTGCAACCTGGTTATGTGCCCTGGCTGGGAATCAAACCAGTGACCTTTGGGTTCACAGTCTGGCACCTTTTCCACTATGCCAGTAGAGCCAGGGCTGAAAAGCAATCGTTTTTTAAATAGAGTTAATTATTTACTAAAACAGGTATAAGAATGGATAGGGATATTTAGAATTTATGGTACTTTTTGATGCTGACACAAAAATAATGGGACTTAGTTTTCAGTTTGATTGTTTTTTAAATTCTTCAATTTTTAGGTCATATTTAAAATCTTCAGTGTGCATTGATACTTTAATTGGAACATTTAGAAGTGATAATATTCTTCATACCATTGTAATCAGGACAATATTTTTCTTGAATAGTTATGGCATGAGCTGTGTTTACTGAAAATACTCACATGGTAATTAAGGATGCAGAAAAATAGGTATTTCCAGGATATAAGCCAGAAATGTTAAATAGTATACTTAAAAGATACTAGAAATAATATTTTCAAAATTACTATTCCATTGTAAGTAATTATGGAAAAATTAAGTGACAGTGTAGCATAATGCTATAATTAAGCATTAGTCACTAACAGTTTTTCAATGTTTATTACTAAAAGTTTCTAGGCTCATTGTGATCAAGTTAATTATGGTTAGCTACAATATAGTCACATACTGTTTAGTTAGTACTTGCTTAGTACAGATATAAAACATCTTTTTAAGGGAGTAACTATATATTGTAGTTTGTTTTGTACGGAGAAATTTGTACTCCCCAGTGACATCAAATAATCTCTTCATAAAAGTTCAAATAGCTAAATTTAGAATATGGTTTTCTAACTATATGCAATGTAATAACATAGAAGCAGTTATAATTTTGTCTATTTTAGTAAAACACTTGTTTATAAATTCCCTGTTTATGCAATTATGACTGATTTTTTTTAATCATCTTATTTTTTCTATGATATAGAGGCAGGAACTTATATTTTTGAGCTTGACATGTGGTTATATTTATGATTTTAAGGAGCTATTATATTTGCAATTTTCAGGAGAAATAATGCACCATATTTCTGTATTATATGTGGAAGTGGTCATTTTTTATATAAAGAAAACTTTATATAGGAATTATCATACTGAAAATGAATTGCATAGATGACAGTATAATTAGCTGTCTTTGAAAGTTCATTTTGTTTTCTGTTAGTACAGTATCATTTTCTTCATTTAAAAAAATGTAACAGTATTTCTCTGAGCTTTATTTTTATGGAGATTTTGGAGGTGCTTCAATTAATATCACTAACAAAAATCAAAAGTCCTTTACATTTCTATTGACCAATATGTATTTTAGATATAATTTTATATATAGTAGAGTCTTTTATTTTATTTAACCTATTAATTTCTGATAGAAAGCCACCAATGTTATAGGTCAGGGTTTCAAAAAATATATACCCTTTTTCCAGGGACTTCTGATGGTAATTTGCATCTAGTATTCAGGAGAAAAGATTTAAAAAGCATTCAAGTAATTAAAGAGGTAATCAAAACAACTGCAACATTGAAAAATGCCAAAAACTTCCAAAATTCATCATTATTCAATATAAGATGACCATTAAAATTAGCTATGTCATTACAAACAGTAACAATATAAGCATAGCATAGATGAAAGACTGTAACTAGTATTTAAAATGTATAATAAAATAAATGTTAAAATCATAGAGGTAATCGAGGCAATCCTAAAATGTAACACACAGAAGAATAATAGTTCTATATCAAAAATAATAAATCTGCATCTCTTAAGGTAGTCTTATGAGACAGATTAAAATGAAAAAGATGATTGTTTAAATAGTTATGTATTAAATGTATTAGGTGATCATAAGAAGAAATACTGCTGGCTTTCATAGCAATTAACCAAACTTGTTCAATAATCAGGTTCAGAGACATACAAAATAATGTTTATCCTTTTACTCCTCTTTGATAAAGGTAAAATTTGTTGCTCCAACTAACTAGATATATTTTAATTATTGTGTCCTGCAGCATGAATTATTATTGTTTGGCTGTAATGAAGGAATGACCTAGAGTAATCAGGAGGGCAGCACAGTTTCAAGCTGAATTCTAATATGACTGCGACATAACTTGCTGCCGCCCAGCCGGACAGAGAACACCCGGACTTGCGATGACCCTTTCCACTTGCCCACAGTGTATGTTATATTTTTATAGTAACCACCTCCCGTTTTCCTAACTTCACTTCTTATCTTTTCAGGTTTGGATTTATTCTTCATAAAGATGAAGCCGCGCTCCACAAAATTGATCTGGAGACTATGTCCTACATCAAGACAATTAACTTGCAGGACTCCAAGTGCATCCCTCAGTCGCTGGCGTACACACACCTGGGAGGCTACTACTTCATTGGCTGCCAGGCTGACAGCACTGGCGCCGTTCCCGCCCAGCTCGTGGTGGACAGTGTAACCGACTCGGTCATCGGCTCCAACGGCGATGTGACGGGCACACCCTACATCTCCCCAAACGGGCACTACCTTGTCAGCGTGAATGACGTGAGAGGCCTGGTGAGGGTCCAGTACATCACCATCAGAGGAGAGATACAGAAGGCTTTCGATATTCACACAAACCTGCACATATCTGATCTGGCGTTTCAGCCGTCTTTCACGGAAGCGCACCAGTACAACATCTACGGGAGCTCGGGCTCGCAGACGGACGTGCTCTTCGTGGAGCTCGCCTCTGGGAAGGTGAAGATGATCAAAAGCCTTAAGGAACCACTCAAGGCGCAAGAATGGCCTTGGGACCGGAAGAACCGGCAAATCCAGGGCAGCGGCCTGTTTGGACAGTACCTGATGACCCCTTCCAAGGGCTCTCTCTTTATCCTGGATGGACGACTCAATAAGTTAAACTGTGAGATCACCGAAGTTGAGAAAGGAAATACAGTGATTTGGGTTGGAAATGCCTAGAAGCCCTGTTAGATAATTATTGAATAAAGAGTTTTCCAGTACGTTGCTCTTAATTCATTGTTTAAATTTACAGTTTAAGTTGTTAAATGTATCCAAGTCAAACGTGATTTGGTTAGCCCAAATAAAATAGATATTTTGGCAAAGAAATACGCAACTATTAATATGGATTCATTCGAATTTTTAACACACTATTTAATGAGAAACTATATTCATCACAAGGATCAAATCTATAATTACATTCGAAGTCAACAAAATAAGAATTTAAATACTGCAGGGAATTTCAGATGACTTTCAGCACTATTTTAAGGGTGATTTATCTAGTTTTCTTTTCTGTCCTTTTTTGGCTATGCTTAAACCAGAAATAAAAGGTATTGTGGAAACTTAAAATTCTTAATTCAAAATATTCTGTCCCATTCACTGTTTATAATCTTTTGTGCCTTGAAGGGAATGTCACAGAGAAAAATGAAGGCTAATAGCTGCATACTGAGCACTCTTATAACTATAAATCTCTTGTCATTAAAAGAGAAATGTTTAACATCTCCTGCACTAAATCTGCCTTTAGTCATTTGTTAAATGGAATATCATTTGAAGGCATGAGTTGGCCTTAGGTTGTATACAGGTGACAAACTCTATTTGACACTTACTGTATAATCTGCAGTATACTATGGAAAAACGGGGAGGAAGGAAGGAAAAATAATAATGGTAAAATGTTTGCAATATATTCTCATTTTGCTTTCAATCACCAGAGTGCATTATGTTTTTAATGCAAGTTTGTCTGGGACATCGACTGCTTACAAAGCTTATTATTAGCAGAATACATTTTTTTTTTTTTTTTTTTCATGTAGTTCAGTGTTGCATTGGCAGGAATGCTTGTTTCTTAAAAAAGAAACATTGTTTGTGTCTGCTTGGAAGAAACCACATATAGGGAAAGTAAGGCCTGGGAGAAATAACTGGCTAGGAAACTGATGAGGACTAGTGTTTCAGGAGAATTAGTTTAGAACTTGGAAGTAGGGAATTGCTCCACAGTGGGGGGTGAAGATGGACTTCATCACTGCCTTTGCTATTTAAATATAACCCATCAAAAACTTCAATCTTTAAAAACTTTCCTTAAGGACTTTTGTTCAACTCCTATGTAATCCTTAAATAAGCCACTTGCTAGATGTGTGCTATAGTTCAAAACCTAACTAATTCTCTTATTGGAGACATTGCCTAGAATTAAAAAAAAAAAAAAAAAAAAAAAATTATTGCTTCTTTTTAAGGGTAAAGATAAGGCCAGTAGAAGTAAATTAAAACTAGAGGGTTGGTTTATTGAAGTAAGCAGATTATTATCTAGACTGAAAGTAATAGTGTACCTGCTTTGAGAATCTTTTTACTTATTTTTGCTTTGTTGCAGCTAAAATGCTAATGGGCTGTGGAAATGACTTCCATTTACAGAAAGTGATCCAATAAGGTCTTTTTTAAATATAAATTTTACTCAAGTTTAAATTGTGTAAAACTGCTTAGAACCCTGAAATTTTATAGTGTGTAATATCTGATGTGTATATAGCATCCTGAACTATGTGATACAGTAGATTTCTTCTTAGCTTAAGGAAACATTATGGGAGGTAGATTTAATAAACAAAAATCAGCTTATGTTTCTACGTATCTGCTTTCCTTTCTAGTAGTTTGCTCCCTTGTGAACATGAACCCTATTCAGTATCTGCAACCTAAGCTTTAATGTAAGTCTGTCCCACACCTCCTCCTTTGGTAGCCTACACCATGTGGATACTCTGTCTATAGACATTGCTTGATAAAAGGAGAATAAATCTCTTACATTCTAATCTTTGGAAGTTCCGTCAATGTTTTAATGTGCATACCAATGTTTTGTTTTGTTTTTCCCATTGCTTCAAACACAGTCAGGTGTTCTGCACTATTTTGAAAGTGATGGGATGGTGTAGCAGAGGGTTAAGTCAAGTGAGATCAATTAAGTGAAGACATAACGTAACAGAATATACCACTCAGCTGTAAAAAAAAATAAGAAATCTTACCTTTAGCAACAGCATGGAAGGACCTGGACAGCGTTATGCTAAGTGAAATAAGCCAGTCAGGGAAAAACTAGTAGCATATGTTTCACTTCTATGTGGCACCTAATGAACCAAATTAACTAACAAACAAAAACAGAAACTGACTCATAGAGACAGAGAACAGACTAACAGCTGTCAGAGGGGTGGGGGATTGGGGAAGTGAATGGAAAAGGTGAAAGGATTAAGCAAAGGGAAAAAAAGCTCTGAGGCACAGAAAGGAGTTTGGCTTATCGTGGTTACCAGGTAGAAAGGGGGGGGGCGGGGTTGGGGGAGGTAGAAGAGGGTAAAGGGGGAATAAATGGTGATAGAAGGAGACTTGATTAGGGTGTTGAACCCAATACAATATGTAGATAATGTATTATAGATTTGTACACTTGAAACCTTTATAATTTTATTAACCAATGTCACCCCAATAAATTAAGTAAAAAGTTTAAAAAGATAGTTTATCTTTTACTAAACAACTCTCAGTTGCTGTATTCCTCCATATTCAATGTTTAAAGCAAGAAATTTATCCTTTTTCAGGTGTCCATTTCTTTAGAGTCTCTTTTTGCATATAAAAGAATGGGTATCAGAATGGAATATCAAAAGTAAACTCAAAAGACCTTTCCTTTCCACATCCTTATACCACTAACCAAACAAATGTTGAGTCACTCTAAATTTTTAAACATTGAAACTTGTAATAGAATACTGATATCTGTGATTCTTTGAGAAGAGCAGATGCAATGATACAATATTTTCTGGGATAGATTTCTTTTTCAAGGATAGGGGAAAGATAGAGTAAAAGCTAACATACAGGATCAGCATTGTGTTTGCACGTCTTTATAAAAGTGCATTGCAGATAGTGATTTCATCAATAATGTGTGAAAATGTGAAAAAAATGAACTGCTTTATCAAAAACGTCTAACGTCAAAGAGTAAATTTTTAATATATAGGAGAAAAGAGTAAAGTAATAGCAGAAAAAGGGATTTTTTTCTATAAAATTATCTGATGATAATTTTTTGATAGCAATGGAGGGAATGAAATGAGAAAAGGTGTGAAACCAAAGGTGGGAGTAAGGTGGGATAGTCCTTGAGCAAAAGTGACAGGAACAAGTAAATATTTCTGTAAGGCAAGAAAAGTAGGTTCTGATCAGATGTTGGAACGAGAGAGGTGAAGAATGAAGCCTGTTTAAAGAGTTTGGATGTAATGCAGACAATAGGGACTTACCAATAACTTTTTAAAAGGGGAATGGTGGCCGTGATCGGTGGAGCTCAGTTGGTTGGGCATCGTCCTGCAAAGAGAGAGGTCACCGGTTCAATTCCCAGTCAGGGCACATCCCTAAGTTATGTGATCACCGCAACGATGTTTCTCTCTCACATCAATGTTTTTCTCCCTTTCTTCCTCCCTTCCCTTCTTCCAGATAAATAAATACTTTAAAAATAAATTATAAAAAGAAAAATGGGAATGAAAACAACACTTTTAAAATATATTGTTTTGTTTTTTTTTTAATGGAATAAAGATTTGACCAAAGAAAAAGGACATTAGAGGACAAGGTAAGTTTTTGATCTTAATATAAGGTGATTGCATTGACAGTATATATTAAAAAACCGGGCATGTTAAGAAACCATACTAGAAATGACAAGTATGGATCATAAGACACAGACACAAAAGGTCTTAAATATAACATCACTAAGTAAAAGACAAATTACATGAAAATATTGGGCAATGGAATATATTTCCAGAGGAGTGTCATCTTGTATAGAAAACCAACATAATTATTTTTAGGAGCCTTTCCACTTCCATTTAATACTATGTAAAACTGAAGTACTTTTTAAAAATTCAATTTACAGCCATATCATCTTTCAGATTCTTCTCAAAAGTTCTTCATAGGATTTTCTTTTTTTAAAAAAACAAGTGAATTTGACTGGATTTTACATTCACTAGTACAGATTTTACAGGATGAAACAGTGTATTCAATCTTATCTGACAACTTACCATGTGTAAATTTTTAAAATAAGAAAACTATTAAGAAGACTATTGTTATCATGGAAATCAATACAACTCTAAAGCAAGATGATAATGCACAACCCAACATTACAACGTTAAGGACTCAAAAGATGCTACTTGGAATTTCACTTGTGCATCCATTTACCATTTAGCTGTCTTTATGAGAATAGGTAATGAGAACAAACCAGCATTTATTGAAACTCTATTTTCACTTTCCTTTCAAACATTTACCTCTCCTGGGAAACTCCATACACAGAATCATGTTCTGAAAGTCATGCTATAGAAATTTTTTATATGCGGTCTCAAGTCATGGTAACATGTCTCATTTTCCTAGAAGACTAAATCTTAACCAGAGCATATTGTCTGTTTGCAAATAATACACCACAGAATCCTATTAGTAAATGGAAAAGCACTTGGCTTTCCAGTAATATTCACCAACAAAATATACCTAACTCTGTGGTACGTTGTAGGCACTGCACAGCTATTTTACAATAATTTACATCGCAGTTGATGAATTACCCTTTGTTATTTTATACTAGAATTCAGGAATGATAAAATTCTCAATATGCCTATCAACTTTTATTGACTTCCTTTTCACAATTTTATTGCCATCTAATATGCTATGTAACTTATTGTGTATTTGTTTACACAAATCTGCATAACTCATCAACACATTGTTTATCTGCATAAACTCATCAACACATAGCAGTCCGTAAACATGTGAGAAGTGCTATTTTAGTTGAACTCAATCTATTATTTAGTTTCTGTAGGAAATATGGTTAACTTTTTGAGAATTTCATATCAGTACAGCAAAAATGTATGCCTTGAATGTTATTAAACACTGATCATTAAAAGCATCATGTGGGTAGGGGTTTTCATATTCTTCAGTCCTCCAACATATTAAAACTAATAGACATATAATGAGCAGTTGGATAAATGATGTCTTTTTAAACATTTACTATCTCAAATGTAATGGATTATGTAATCATGTTTGTTTTGTAAAAGATTTTTCCCTTTCATATATTATTAAACTCTAACTTAATATACATCATCTTTTAGTTATTTATAAAGGCAAATTGACCTTTATATATATTAGCCTTGCCACAAGAAGCATGCTTATATGAAATAAAAAGTATAGTATCTTACAAAAATAGCAGTATATTTTGAGATGAACATTTGTATTTGTGGTTTGAGATTAATTCAAGTCAAAAACTTACGATTGTTGAAATTAATGACAAATATTTTTTAAACTTCTATTAATTGTTTGATAAATTTATATTTCCCCAACTTGCAACATGATTAACTTGTCTTTGATTTCTCTTACTTTTATGTAATGTATAACTTTTCACTGTGTTATCCAACTATATTCAGTCTGTCTTACCATAAGTAATTTGGTTTATTTTTGTTAATTTTATTAGTTATGAATATTTGGACCAAGTATCACCATCTAAAAAAATCATACTGTTTGAAAAAATCATATAAAAATAAACAAATCTACTTATTATATTTGAACTGCTGAGGTATGTTATTTAGGAATTTTGTGTTTGAATTGTCTCTGAAAAACATTCCTTGTTCAATTATTTTTACTTTTAAATCCTTTGAAGTTTTTTTTTTATATATAAAATCCATCATTATTATATATTCTTGTAAAAACTAAGCCAAGATACATTTCATAATCTAATTCTAGGAGACATACACACAGCATGAGATTGGGGGAGAAGTAATATTAAGGGAGATGCATGACAATCATTTAAGGTATGAGGTAAAGTTACCTGTAGATCTTAGATAAGCAAGTTTAAGGTTAACAGTATTATACAAGTTTTTAAATAAGCATTATTGGTAATGGGATCAACTTTCAATTTGATTCATAAAAGGTCTGGGTTGCACTATAAGGCACCCTTGCTACTTGATTTGTATTAAGTCTGTAATCCCAGTGGTATTGGAAGTCTTCCTAATAAATTCTTATTAAGTTTGGAATATATTGATATCATATTTTACCAGAAAAAAAAAAAAGAAAAGTAGTTTATCACCTACTATTGGGCTACTAGCAAAGATTAAACTCTTGACCATATTGGACAACGTTACTATATGACTAAAATGTAGATTATGTAATAGCTATTCCTCAATATGTTGAACCAAACATTGAAGTTGAGAGCAACCCATTCAGAGGGGAGAGAAACTAGTCTAGACAGCCCCAGGACACTGAGGCTGGGATCAATTTCCCTAAATTACTTGCGAACTTGCAGTTTTAGCCAAAGAAAGAAATTCCAGAAGACCAAGGACTACACCAGCCTAGTGTCACCCAGAGAAAAGTAGGTCACTGTCCCTGATAGAGATCTGATCAGGTCACAGGGAGGTATTTTGGATGGGAGGAGGAACTCCAGGTGCAGCCCAGGATTTGGCTGGCCTGGCAGAGGGTGGCTGGGTTACTCTTTGAGTGTTCTAGAAGGGAGGAGCTCTGAAGCAGAAGCTTGCCATTTTTCTATAGCTGGGTAGCTTTTGTATCACATTTTAGTTTGTAAACTAATTCTATAAAGATAATTAACAGCCAACACCGGAATGACAGAGGAACTCAGGAGTTAAAGATTTTAGCCTAATTGATAGGCTAAAGCCACTGATCGGTGTGAAAAAGTTATTATTCCAAAATTGTTCAGCTTTTGAATAAAAACCAAACCTTTGCCTCCAAAATTTTGCCTAGAAGTTGGCAGTGGGCAGCAGGACCCCACTTTTGGTTTGGTAACATCCCTACCTTCCACTTTCAGAGCAGTAGTAACTAGATGTTACACAGAGGAGAAGTAGGCCATAAAACCAAATAACTGCAAAATTACCCTAAAACACAGCCTATTGAAATAGATAATGAAGAAATTGAGGTTGAAGAGCACTCTTTAATAAAGATTTGGATCGTATGCAATTACGTGGAAGTTGATTGTGCCACTTATTGCTGGCCAATTAGTTTATCAGAGAAAGTCAGAGAAAGACATGGCCAAAAAGGGCCCTCCTTGGGTCAGAACAAGCCACAATGATAAACATTACCCCTGCAAAAGAAGCTGTATTTGATTTGAGCAGATTATGAAGCACATATCTCCCAGGGCTTTGTTAAAACAATATTGAATTCAGCTACCAACCAGTACAACCTAAGAATTTAGTATGATACAGAGACTGAGTCACACAGTGATTAGGCAAAGAAATGGTTTTTGTGAACATATTAAAGGCCACACCCTGTGTGTAGAGGTATCAAATTAGAAAGGAAGGCTATATTTCACTACAGTAATCCAGATAAGTCACTAAATTTATAAACAAGAAAACAAGAAGCTCTGTTGGGGGTATATGAGCTTGCTAAAATATCTTAATTTTAGAAACAAAAAAAAAGATTGTACATATAAAGAAAAAAAAAGTGACTCATACAAAGCAAGAAAAAAACCTAAATAACAGAGACTGCTCTTCATGGAGCCCAACATTTACACTGAACAGGCAACTCCTCAAAGGCAGACTTACATAAAGACATTTTAAAAACTAAGGAAAACTATGCTTTAAAAAAAAAAAATGAAGGACACTCTGGCTGGTGGCTCAGTGGATAGGCACCTGCCTGGGAACCCAAAGGTTGCTGGTTCAATTCCCAGCCAGGGCACATAACCACATTGCAAGCCAGGTCTCCAGCCAGGTCCGTAGCTGGAGGCAGGGGAAAGGCAACCATACATTGCAAAAAAAAAAAAAAAGCAAAGAAAAGTATAATGACAATGCTCTAACCAAAAGAGAATATCAATAAAACATAGAAATATTTTAGAAAATTAAACTTTGCAGTCAAAAATATAGTAACTGAAAAGAAAATTCACTATTGGAGTAGATTTGAATAGATTTGAATTAATAGAAGTTGAAGTCAGTAAAATTTGAAAGCTAGTTCATATGGTTATATAATAGAAACACTGACACAAAAGAAAATTTCCAAATTTTCAAAACTTCAACCTGTAAATATATCACTGAATTCCAAAACGTACACACAAAAACATCCACATGTAGGCTTGTCAATAAAAAACTTTCAAGCCTTAGCTGGTATGACTCAGTGGATTGAAAGCTGGCCTGCAAACCAAAAAGTTGTTGGTTCAATTCCCGGTCAGGGCACATGCCCAGGTTGTGGGCCGGGTCCGCATTGGGGGTTGTGTGAGAGGCAACCTAAACATGAGCTGTTAAGATTGGTAGCTGCATATCATGGAATAATCCTCAGGAATACAAAATAAAGAAAAAAAGAAAAATCAAACTGATAAATACAACAATATGGATGACCATCATGAAAGTTAACCTGAGTGAGAAAAAACAATGATGAAAGAACACACATTGCATGATTTCATGTATATAACATTTGTTAAATAATGATTCTAGAGATGGGGTGACTATTGACCATCATGGCGGAGAATGGGGTGGAACGGATGTGGGTGTAACACAGGGAGTTTAGTGATGGAATAGATTAGTATCCTGACTGATGGTGGTTCTCAGAAGCTACACATGTATAAAATTGCAGAGCGGTACACACACACACAAGTACATGTGTAACTGCTGGAATCTAAATAAATTCCACATTTTGAATCAGAGTAATTTCCTGGCTTTGATACTATAGTACACGAGACGTTAAAATCGGTGAAGATGTTAACTTTTAGAGATTTTAAAATTGGTATATGTGTATGCCTTTACAACTTCTTGCAACTATAATTATTTCAAAATACTTTAAAAATTTGCATTTATATTGAAATAGAGTACATTTATATGAATGTCAATTTTTATGAATGTGAATAAATGATATATTTGCCAGTTATGAAAACCTTGATTAATAATGCAGTCCTGCACATTCTTACTTTGTGATATAATCCTGGGAATAAGTGTCAGTATATACATATACATATTTAATACATTGCTATGTGGAAGTCAAAGATGTTAGGTGGGAGAAACATGCAGAAATACCTAATTTGATATGATTACACAGCCATCAACAGACAAACACTATTAAAAAAATCTTTAATGATTGATTTTAAAGAGATAGATGAGAGAGAGAAACATCAATTGGTTGTTCTACTTTTTATGCATTCGTTTGCTGCTTCTTGTATGCGCCCTGACTGGGGACCAAGCCCTCAGTTTTGGCATAGCAGGATGATGTTCGGACCAGCTGAGTTACCCTGCTAGGGCCAGTCTTTAGAGCACTGATGTCCTGGAGAATACCCTGCACCGATGGACATTCAAGATACCGAAGTTCTGTATCTTCATTGTCCAGTGTGTAGTAGCCATTAGCCACCTGTCACTGTTAAACACTAACAATGGGGTTGCTTACTATAACTGAGGAATATGATTTCAAATGTGATGGAATTATAGTAATTAAATTTTAATTAATTTAAATTTCAGTCTCAGCTACACCTGGCTAGCGTCTAACCATATGTGACAGAACTAGTCTTTAAATTCTAGGTTGAAAACCATTAATTTAGTGGGAACGATCTTTTTAAGGTAGCATTTAGAATATACGACTTCCAACTTAGTCTTATTCTTGGCATTTCTTACGTGTATAATCCCGATTAGGCCATAATCTCTTTGATGTGGTTTACTTACCTTTGAAATGAATTATAACACTTTAAATTCCCATGCTTCTATACATTATCTCACCTCCTATTGTTACCATTTTATTTAAAATATGTATGTATGTCTGCCGGCATTCCCTGGTGTACCATTTACTCAGATGTCAGGTGGTTCGTTCAGATAATACATTTCAACACAAATCAGATTGAAGCCCAAGGGACCAGAAAACAAGGCTCTCTCCTCCTGTGGAAACCATGTTCTGTTAGAAGTGGTGCTTTTCTGAACCAATTGATTGAATCATAGAGGTGTAAATGTACTCCCTCTGACTGAGTCACTCTCTTCCTCAGAGAGGCTGACAGTGGGCGGCAACAAACCGTCTGAGAAGATAGATTTGCGGTGCAGCCACCAAGTGATGGGATTATGGAAAGGACAATGTATGAAAAATCAAATTAGTGTCAATGCTATGGTTCTTTCACACTAGAGGAGCAATTGCTTAACCTTACCCGTTGACGGGAGATTTAGCAAAATTACAAGGCTCGCGTTCTCGGCTTGCAGAGATTAAGACAGGATTTATTTGATATGACAGGATGTCTGCTTTCCTGGGAAAGTTTCCTGGGATTTAGTTCAATTAAATTAATAAAGGCATGTGGACTCTGAATCAGATCCTGTGTATTAGTTACCAGGAAACAAAGGTGAATGAGACACTGTTACTGTCCATAAGGCGGTTCCAATCCAGTGAGAGAGAACCAAGTGAAACAAATATTTTGGAGTTGTTTGGCAACTTTTAAATTTTGTCACTTGATTATTGTTTGCGTTTGAATTTTGTAGCACTGCTAGTTTGTGCACTTGCTAATAAGGTATTGTGTGAGCATAATGTTATTGTGGTTTATTTACTAACATAGCTTCTTTCCCCAAAATTGATAAAATTTGATAAATTTTCGGGACAAATGCTTGTTGCCCATATTGGCAACCTGACGTTTTTTAATCAGAAGAGTTCTCCCGCTACAGTCACCTACTAATCTTCAAATTCTGCTTTCTCTGTGTTACATTTTATTCTTTTGTTCATCCACCTATGAAAGATGAAGTCCCAGCCATTGCTACACTCTGCTCTAGGTGCTAGTTACACGGGATGAACACAGGACCAGACCCTTCTTGAATGGGGTTGCTTTCTATTAAGGGGTGGGGGAAGGGTGCGGAGCCAGGAGGACAAAATTATTCCGCTCTTTATACTCTTTGACTCCTTGCCCTGTGCCCACTACTATTCTTGGTGGCTTTCAATGCTAGGCTCTGGCCAGTTTCCATTTCTATTTTTTTGTTATTTATCCCTTTCCAAGGGGTTCTTTTATCCCTCCCTTTTAAGCAGTTCTCAATCACAAGGTACCGATCTCCCTAGAGAAGGGCATACACATCGAGACACACACACCTGCAGGGGCAGCCTGGTGTTAATTTAAGTTAAAACACAGAGGAGGCGTGGAAGTTCATGAGGTTCGCCCGGGAACTGCCATCCATAGTTACAGGTGCCCTTTTGCCAAGCTTGGCACGTTGCCCCCAGGGCAATGCTGAGTCACGGAATCTTCAAAGTGTAAATGTCTTATCTTGTTCACTAAAATTCTTAAACACATGCCCTGGCTGGTGGCTCAGTGGATAGGCACCCGCTTGCGGACCCAAAGGTCGCTGGTTCGATTCCCAGCCAGGGCACATAACCAGGTTGCAAGCCAGGTCTCCAGCCAGGTCCCCAGCTGGAGGCAGGTGAAAGGCAACCATACATGGATGCTTCTCTCCCTTTCTTCCTCCCTCCTCTCCCTTCTCTCTAAAAATAATGGATAAAATATTTTTTAAAAAGTTATTAAACATGTATATAACTTTCTACCCTATACTTTTTATACATAATAGTACAAAGAAGCCACTGTTAATCATTTGATCAACCTGTCACTGGGAAATGGGCTCCTGCCTTCCCTCAAGATAGAAATCAAGAGAGGAAGTAAAACAGATTCAAAGAAAGAAGTTTGGTAAAAATATGAGGTGGAAAGAAACGTGAACTAGAGGGAGCCCTACACACCAAGGGAGTGCACAGTAATGAAGGGCGTGACTGTCCCAGCCGCTGTGGGACTGGCGGTCACTCTTCAGGTGGGCGCGGAGGGGAGACCTTTGCTTTCCAAGTTGCCACCCTGGTTGGTTTTCATCCGCGCAGGCCCAGGGCAAAGCTGTTTGCTTTCCAGGTTCTCAGAGTGCAAGTCAAAGATGAAGGGAAAGTTCAAAATGTTTCCTTTGAGCTCTGTTCTAGGTCTGATAGAATATTACAATACGGTGGTGGTGGGAATCACAGCCCAGTGGTAAAGAGGTTTGAGGTTTATAACCAATGACAAAATCTTACTGATGTATGGGTTCCCTGCCCTTCCCTTGGGTTCATGAAAACATGCTTAGTAGAAACATCTGATCTTAATAAAGTGAAAGAAGGGAGACCTTTGGAAGAAGACATCAGAAAATATGACTTCTAATGCAAGAAATTATATATACAGATGATTTACATATAAAAATAATAGCAAGCATTTATGCAGTTCTTTATATTTCTAGGCATGCTATTAGATGCTTTAAATGTTTTAAACTGTTTTGATGGTCTGGATAACTCTATGAAGTAGGTACGATTAAAACTGACTTTACTGATTAAGAAAAATGGAGCACAGAGAGATCAAGTAACCTGCCCAAGGTCACACAGCTAATAGGAGGTGGAACCAGAATACAAATCTAGGTTGAGTGGCTCTAGGGTCCCTGCTTTTAATCAGTGGAGTAGAGATAATTTAGCAAGCCAGAGGAGAATGGTTTGCTGTTATTGATCTTGCTCATGCTAGCTTTTCCCACTCTATTACAAAAGTTGCCATTTACTTGGGAAAAGATTGGTACACCTTTAATGTGTTATCCTAGCAAAAAGTGAATTCTACTTTCATGACATCAATGTAGCATGAAAAAGCAAAATCTATCATTCTATCATGACAGATCATGGCACCACCTGCATTCTGATAAGATGTACTGAAGATATAATGTATGAGTAGAAAAATGACTTCTTATTTTGGGAAGGCACATGACATACTAAGATGGGCTGCCCCCCAAAAAATACTTCTAAATTTGTTTTCATGGTGAAATTATGTGGATTTTGTAGAAACCATTCCCTTAAACTGGATAGAATTTGGGTAAACATGTCAAATCTCATAAAAAAAGGATGTTTCTAAAGAAGTTAATAACCATCCTAATCCCTCTGATATTTAAGACAGGTACAGAGACTGGGGCTTCTGGAAAAATTATCTAAAGTTACTCAGCAGTGTCCTTGTTTTTAGACACAATGGCTCCTATAAACGTTGTTCGTGATGTTGAAACTGCCATTGAACCATCATCTAAAAGACCCTAATGTTTCCCAATAGCTAAACTATGTCACGAGCTACGCTTGCTTATGGGAACTGGAAAGTATTCCTGGCAACCATAAAAACTGAGGTGTCCAGTCCAAAACACCAGATGGCAATGGGGCATCCTGTGCAAAAAGGACTGTGTGCAGAGGGCTAAGTGCAACATAAGAATAACTACTCAGCCTCTGGCTGGTGGCTCAGTGGGTAAGGCGCCGGCCTGTAAACCCAAAGGTCGCTGGTTCAATTCCCAGCCAGGGCACATAACCAGGTTGCAAGCCAGGTCTCCAGCCAGGTCCGTAGCTGGAGGCAGATGAAAGGCAACCTTACACTGATGTCTCTTTCTGCCTTTCTCCCTTCCCCTCTCTCTGGAAATAACTACTCACACCTAAAAGAATTTCATTGCTCTACTCCACAGCCTATAAATACAGGCGGCTTCTTCCCAGTGGGGAGAAGGTGCTGTTAAGAGTGTGAACTCACCCTTTTCTATTCCTTGATCACAGAATAAAGTCTCTGCTTCAGTTTTACTAAACTCAGTCTCATTTTATTGGTGTCAACCAGCACCAGGCAGAAGGGCCTTGGTTTGGGTTCTGCCCTAGAAGGGTTGGTAGCAAAGCCAGTCACATTACTGAAGAATTGCAAATAACTCTGAGAAAAGAGGTTTCGGTACAGTTCTAGGTGATATTAAAAGATGTATTTCAACATGGTCCCTGCCCAACGAAGCTGATGGTTGATGCAGAAAGAACACCTGCAATGATGTGATATTCATTTTAAAAGAGGAGCAGAGGAGGGATGCAAAATTTCCAAGCAAATTTGGGTGGATACCTTCTTTCAGCCCGTATCACCCCTTATCCTCTGAGACGCCTGCGTCCCAGGAGGATGACCCATGGGGACCCTAGTGCTCTGTCTTCACTTGGAGGAACCAGAAAACCAGACAGAAGAGTGGTAAGTATATATATTCCCTAGCATCCTATCTACCACATAACCATGGGGTTATCATTTCCAAATATCTAAACTGTGCTCCAAGCTATGCCTGACCTTAGATGGACTGCTGGCTTCACCACTGCACATACACCAGACCCCACCACAGCTGCAGATGGTGTTCACACCCCTCCCCAGCACGCCCCAGTGACCTCCGTGAACTTATCTGCATTAAAACACTAAAAGTTGTGCTCAGTGGGGAGAAAGGTATTTTACTAGGCACAGTTAGTGCCCTGTCCAACGGAGCCGGCAGCACTACTTGGACCTCACCTCTCCCCTGACGTTGCTGCCCTTTTCAAGACAAGTCCCACCCTCAATCCTGGTCACCCAACTAATTTCTTTGAAACGCCCCAAACCCTAAGGAAGGGGAGAAGGTTTCTTTTGAGCATGAGTTCACCCCTCTGTGTTTCTTGATCAAAAAATAGTTTCTGCTTTGCTTTACCGGACTCAGTCTGGTACGACAGGTGTGAATAGCACTGGGCAGGACCTTGGTTTGGGTCCCGGACCCAAAAGAGCTGGTGACAGGGTGACTGCACTGCCATGTCAAAGATCACAGCTGGGGTCGGAAAGTGCCCCATCCTCCCCACCTTGTCCCCACAGGCCCTGTGACGGGCTCCCTCATGGCACTAGATCTGAAGTACAGCATTACCCTTCCTGCTATTTTCAAACCCTTCCCCTGCCTATGTCACTGGTGCAAACTTTCCTCCAAATATGCCGCAAATATCTGTTTCCTGTCAGGTCCTGATGAATATGGCATATGGGATTAGAAATGGCCTGAGGAAAGCAGAAGCTCAGGATGGAATTCCTGTTATGTAGCATAATGTTGTCGGCATCTGGACAGTGCTATACCCCAAGAGTTCTGTTCATACTATATTTTTTAATTTTATCCACATTAAAATAATATTAACTTAAAATACTTCTGTCAGGTATGGTGAGAACATAAGTGTATTTAAATATTTTATGTGACGTTTCTTCTATTTCTTTTAGCTAAAACAGACTCTGGCTTTTACTTTTGCTGAATTCCTTGCCTCTGATTCCCTAAATTGTCACCGACTCAAGCAATGTTTAGGGAAGATTTGACTAAATAAAGCTTTGAATCAATGGTCTCAGATAGCTACAAAACAGGACAACATTTCACAATACTCTAAACTCAAGAAGTAGACATCCATGTCCTCTCTGACGCATGAACATTTCACTACGTTAGTCCTGGCTGGTGTGACTTGCTTGTTCCGAGAGTTGTTCTGCACACCAAAAGGTCACAAGTTCAATTCCTGGTCAGGGCACAGGCCTAGGATGCAGGTTCAGGCCCAGGTCAGGGCCTTTATGAGACACAACAGATCAATGTTTCTCTCTAACATCCATGTTTCTCTCTCTCCCATCTTCCCCCTCTGTCCAAAATCAATTTGCACATCCTCAGGTGAAGATTTAATAAAAAAAGCCTCACAACTGTTAAATAGAATCTAACTGACTTAGTATTTTAGGACTGTATAAACGTAACCATTCCTTAATAAATGTAACCACTTAAGTCAATAGTTAAGTGAACCAGGTGGCTAAAACAAGGTGGAGGGCGGGATTCGGCCGGTGGGCCACCTGTTTGCCACTCCTGGCGCGTGGGACCCACGGTGCGCCAACCGACTGAGCCGCTGACTCAGTCACGCGTTTGTTTCTACTTGCATGTTACCTACCTTTGTTTATTTTTGATACCTACATTTAAACCAGCCGAATAATAACCTTATTTCAATTTAAGAAGTCCATGAAATACATCCACTTTCGCTAAATGGCTGCTTAACAAACAGCAACAAACATGATCCAAGGAACCGTCCGGGCGGGGAAGTGCTGGGCCTCACCAGCTGCATTGTACCGCAACCACTGCTTGTGGCATTTTAAGGAGAAGAGGAAATGAATGTGGAATATCCAGGACAGTAATTGGAACAAAAGATTTGCCCTGCAAGTTTCCACATGCGGCTGCCTGAAAGCAAGGAGCTAGATCAGCTCATCTCCCGGGGTCCCGCCGTCTCATGCCCCCTAGGACCCAAGCCAAGTGCTCTACGCAGAGCCCTCATTAGACACACAGCGTTTAGAGCAGCCTGGACGGTGTCTGAGCGTTACACCCCAACTACAGGGGCTGATGGTCCTCACGAAGCACTTCATTCACTCTCAGGCAGGGACTTCAGGCCACAGAAGAACCAACGTCATGGGAATGGTTTAAACAGAGACTTTGAGAAAAAGTTTTAATACAAATATTGCAAAATGAAACGAACTTCTATGTTGAAAGAGGGTCAAGGAGAATGGCAGTGTTTAAAATTCACACAGTGGGAATTGTACCCATAGGATATGTAAAATAGACTCACTATAAGATCAAGCACAGAGGTGTTTTTTAGCTTGATCACAGATATATGTGGAGTGCCTTGAATTGACATATATTACAAACAGGTTTATGATGAGAACTCTAGTTATTTACAAGAACTATTTGGCTGTATGCAAGGCACAGAAGGAAACATTAGGTTTAGTAGCAAATAAAAATAAACGAATATAATGTTTTATTCATTAACAAAAAAAGTTGAAATAGAAGCTAATTGCATACAAATTTTCATGTTAGCAGTGAGGATTAAGAGTAGATAAAATACTTATTACAAATATTTCAGGAGGAAAATAGATTGTGAAATCTGTTTATAATCTAGTTCCGAGAAAAATACCATAGATAGCATTAAACACATTAAAACTTAATTTTTAAGGAAAAAATATATATATCCTCATAAATAGTTGGGATTCATTAGGGGAAAAGGTAAAGAAAAAAAATGTCTTTCCTTGTGAAGCTTACAAATTAGCAAGCACAGAGTTGTGTTCCATAATAAACAAAAAGGATACCTTATGGTTAATAATATAAAGTAGACTAGGTCTGTCCTAAAAGTATCGAGCCATATAATGTTTTAATTATATTGACATTGGCTCGATACTTTCAGGACAGGCCTTGTCTATTTATATTATTTTATATTAGTAATCATTAATACTTGTATTATAACAACCAAGGTAGGACTAAAAATTCTAAATATCCTGTAGGCTTTGCGACTGCCTGTGTTCCCATGCAGAACTCCACGTACACAGCAGCGGGGCAGGACAAATACAAAGTCAGCCTCTATCCTGGCTCCAGGACACCTCTTCCGATCATCCCCTAAAGGAAGGCATCGTTTTCGAGGCTGTCAGGCCTGGGTGTCCATCCTCCCACGGATCTCTACCTATTTTAAAGGATAGTTCCCATAGCCTAATTCTGAAAATGGAATCTTCCGAAACTTTGTAACTTTGTCTTTCCTTAGAAGCCCTGCGAGATCGGCAATATCTTATTGAGCACCATTGCTGCCCAGACACCACCTTTGCTGTCTAATTCTACATAGAGCCTAGGGCCAGGCTCTGTGCAGAAGCCAGCTTTATTTATAGCCCTGGACTGCAGTGACAGGAAGTGCTAAGGGACCCCGGGACTCCAACAGAAAGTGATGGAAACTAGATTGTTCCGAGGGGGAAATCATGAGATCTTCCAGCACAAAGCAACTTTCTTTCATTTCCCAAGAAGCCATAACTTTATTACCCATAGAAACAGTGCACATTTCAAAAGCTGCATTTACTCTTTTGAAACACCGGGACAATAAATAAATAAATAAATAAAATAAAATAAAATAAAAATTTTAAATCCTTGTTTTTAAATGATTATACTGTTTAATTCCGTAAAAGCATTTGTAACATCAGTGCTGCTGTCCTTCAGGCCTCCCACTGCTTTTGTTCTTGACACATTTGCTGGTGACTCAACCAATTCTATGTTCTTAACTTTCACACCTCTTTCATCAACCCCTTCCTATTCAGTCTCCTTGTGTGCAGTTGGAATCTGCACATTTTCTTGAGTGTTTAAGACAGCTTCAACTTTAAAGTTCTTAGCAGCTGCTGGCTGGCCTTGCTGAGAAAACTCCTCTACCTTGGCTTCCCCTTAAATTACGTAGGCGTCTGAGGCTGAGCTCTTGTAGACATCTGGTTTTGTGATGGCCAAGCATATTCTTAGATTTCCCGATAGTGACCCCAATGACCCCTGTAATCAGAAGAAAGCCCAACTTGGACATAGCCTTCTGGGATTTCTTTTTATCCCACTGTTTTGCTTTACTGACTGGGTCTTTGTAGATTCTACTGCTTCCAGCTGGGCTCGAGTGGTTGCCTTGTGAAATGCTGTTCCGTGAGCTCTAGTTCTGACCCGTCACTGTCAGATTCTGTCCTGGACCCTAACTCAGCCTTGGCTGTGGAAACCCCCACTCTGCCCCAGGGATGGTTTCTGTGGCTTCACCCTGTACTTTGTGGGGAGAACCCACAACCAAGGTGGTGGCAGAAGGACAGCAAGTGAGAACATGACCCACTTGCAGAAAAGTAACTCTTGAAAGTTTCCACTTAGCAATGAGGAGGAAGATGGTAAAAATCCCAGGCAAAGAGGCGCACAGGTGATAAGACTGGGGAGGAAAATGAAGTTAGGTCCAGCGCAGGGTGCCTAAGGGGGTGGAGATACAAAAGCTGAATGAAAGATAGCTAATGAGATTGAATTTGATACTGAGATGTGACAATTGCTATAGAAATATATTTTAAATGGGAATGACTCTAATCCCTATATATTTTCCTGTGAACTAGAGACAAATAATGATATTCATTATTTAACATAGCTTCACTATAATTAACATAAATGTGTATGAGCAACCATATATGTAAGAACATGATACTAATGAGATAGCTAGCCCCTATCATCACTTCATCACTTTCAGCACAAAACCAGAAAGGTAGATTGCAAATTGAAAAAAAAAAAGATAGAAATTGAAAGCAGAGCCATAACACCATTTAACAACACCTGCTCTAGACATGCTCCAAAAATTGTGACTATACCCTTCAATATTGTAAAATAGCATTCATTTATGAAACAATACTAGCTCAGCTAGTATAATAACTTCAGGACATTTTTCATTAATCTATATTACATTATTGGCCAATTAATATTACTGAATTTAAGCCAAAATTAAGTTAAATATTACCTGAAAAATATGTTCATAAAAAGAAATAAATTATTTACCTGCAAATAAGAATCACTGATGGAGAACGTTTCGATGAGCCTGATAAATGGTGTTCTAATTACAACATACAGACTGTTATTAAAATATTTCAACCAAACTCAATAGTTTTGTGTGTATGTATGCTTGTATTTAAGAGGACACACAGTATTCTCACTTGTATTATTTTCAACAAAAAATTATAAGAGAGGAACCCCATTGCAATATTCACATTAATTAGAATGCAACTGATTGGAGGAAAATTAGGGAAAACATTACAGTAGAAATCTATCTGAAATACAAATGTTACATTCCAAACACTTGTTTTGAGAATAAAAACTGAAGGTTTAAAGATCAAGTCACACTGACTTTTATTAATCCATCACTTATATTTACAATACCTAGTGTAATAAACATGTTGATATATCTATTAATGGAAAAACTTGTCTATAAAGTATAGAGAGCTCATTTATCATTTAATCACCCAGAATTTGTTTTGAGATTAAAACAAAGACTTGGCATTTGAAGAAATATATGATATGGCTTGTGATGGATCACAGACTTCATCAGGTAGCAGATTTTCTAATTGAGAGTGCAACTAGAGCAGATGCTGATAATCTACAAGCAAATTTAGTAACTTGGCATAACTTAGTAATTGAGACCTGGAAAAGAATGTAGTATCTGGATGGTGAGAGAGGTGAGTGTTGCTTGGGACTTCAATGACTTTAGTGTATGAATAGGTAGAGCAAAGAGAGCTGAGCACTTCAAGAAAGTGGGGCACAGGCAATCTGGTCTAATTATTAACTAGAAAGGGTAGATCCATTAGGGGCATGAGGGACAGTGGATTCGTATATTTGAGACACTTAAAAGACTGGCTGACAAGTTTAGATTAAATATGCCCCCACCCCCAAAAAAAAAAAAAATCAGATTACAGTGTGTGAAGGAATGCCTTCAAAAAGTTGGTATGTTTTCCTGGCAATTCTGTGCAGAATGGAAACTATCTCTATAAATCCATGAGAAAAAGATCTGAGCTCATCTTGCAGCTTGTACTTTGAGAGATTGGCAGTTCTTAACTAAACACAGTTTTTATCTCTACTTCCATGTTCACAGCATATTGTTTTCCCTTCTTACTGCCTTACCTCCAACAATGTTTACTTCACTTTGCTATATAGCTTTCTTACTTTGACTCTGTCTCAAGGTTTTATTCTCAGATTGTAAACGTCAGGACAGACTATCAACGTTTCATTTCCTACAATGTTCAATGTCCTGGACCCAGAGGAAAACAGAAAGCAGCAACTGAGGAAGTAAATGAAAACGGAATTTCCGAATTTCACATTCCTAGGCATCTTGTATCATTACTTTCTACATGTAGCAAAAACTGTTTATTTTAATTCAATAATTTAAATAATATTTTATTTGATACTATCAATAATATAAAAGTTATTTTCATTGAAAAATCTAATGCATACCTTCCAAAGAAAAGTAGAGACAGTGTGAGCAAGCTCTTGAGAGATTAAAGGTTTTTTTTTAAAAAAAAGATTTTATTTATTATTTTTAGAGAAAAGGGAAGGGAGGGAGGGAGAGAGGGAGAGGGACATCAACGTATGGTTGCCTTTCACCTGCCTCCAGCTACGGACCTGGCTGGAGACCTGGCTTGCAACCTGGTTATGTGCCCTGACTGGGAATTGAACCAGTGACCTTTGGGTTTGCAGGTGGGGAGATTAAAGTTTCTAGCTAAATGTGGAGAGTTTGTGTCACTAAAATAGATGGATGAAGAGGCAAAAAGGAAGAAGATAAAGACGTTTTTGCAAAATGACTAGATTACATGGGTTTATCGTTTCCTCCATCCTGTTCTTAATACATTTTGCATAATCAGGAGCAGCAAGCTGTGGTAGGACAGATTCAAACACAGTATGTTTTGCCACACAGAATGTGTTGCTGCTTTGATGATTCCAAAATGCTCTGTACCCCCAGAACTGCAAATGTTGTCCTATTAAAGCACTTGTCATTTGGATTAGCTAAAACAATAGCTTTTGCCAGAATTGGCTCTTTCTGAAAAGGATTGCCTTTTAGGAGTTCTCACCAATAGATTTATTAGTTTTCACACTGAATAAAAACCAGAGAGCTAGCTATGCAGATCAGCCCCAGAAGCTGTTCTAGAGAATATTTTTCCAACTTACATGGCAACATCCTTTACTTTTATGTTCTACCCTCTCTTGAATTGATAAATGGAGTTCTGTTTCAAAAATAAAAGAAAGTGCAACAGAAAGAGGCAGTACAATTCTTTTTGTTTTTTTGTTTTATAAACCTCACTCTTGGGAGTTTCCTGTTTCCATGGTTTTAATGTAGACAAGTTTTCACTGGAGAAGTTTTCATTTTAAAATTGCCAGGCATTAAGATTCAACAGGATGGATTGAGGCAAATTACGAATCAGGAACAAATGAGAATATGAGTATTATTTAGGAAATTTGTGTCCTCCCACTGGGGTTTTTATTTTTCTTGGAGGATATTGGTTGCTGTTCTTAAGGATGAAGTAAGCCTATCAAAATGCTTATGTCTTGAGAGGGCATGCTGTTTCTGTCAATTAAAATATTATTAAATTTCACGAAACAAAATGCTTTAAATTACAGAGAAAATTTTTGATACGTAGAAAGAAGAGAGGCTAAGTGAATGAGAGGAAATGAAAATAAAAGGGAAAAGAAAGAGAGATTTCTAGGACCACATTAACTGATCCTCAGCTATGAAAAATGAAAGGCATACTGACTCCAGAGATATTTACACTTCATACTAGATAAAAAGTGCAGGTATTCATGTTACAGTTATGAATGTATCACACAGTGAAACTGTTTATGTAAGTAGAGTCCATCCTTTTTGCACTTAAATTTTTTGTAGAATAAACAAGGAATCAGAAAACTTTCCTCTTTATACCTCTCCAGACCTTCTCAGTCTTGGCTACCTGTTTAGGCACTTGTCTTCTGAAACAGAGACAAATAGAGTCCAAACTGACCAGGAACACATATGAATGCATCTAACACTGCATGGTATTATGTTATACTCTGCATCATGTTATACTCCAAGGAAAATGTAGCACGTTCAAATAACTACTATATTTTTAGCAGAAAATGTATTTTATTAAAAATAGTGGTGTCCTATGATTAGAACCCAATTGGCCAAGTTGAGCTTTTACGATGTATTTTGTCAAATCTGTCTAACCATCACACTGCAAGTTTATAACAACACTTGTTCTGAATTAAATATTTAGTTCCTTTATCCTCAGAGAAGTCTCATTGAGGCAGGATCAGCACAGAAGATGAGAAATACAAAGCCCTTTTCAGCCTGAATTACCTGGATCCTTCCCACCTATGAGCAAATAGAGATAGTGGAAGAGACTTGAAATACGTTTGCCTTATCTATTCACAATGGACCCCACACTTTTCATAGTCCTAAACTCAGCTTCTTATAATATAATTCTGGTTAGCACCCATCTTTCTACCATATATCCACATGGGAATCTAATTATATCTGTGGAGCCTTACTCCAGGGAAGGACAAATTTACACAGGTACCTCCATCTGTTTGAAAGTTTATTGTATCCAATTTCATTTTTACAAAAAAAAACTACATTAGTATCTGTTTTCACTAACCAAAAGAAATTGAAAGGGGATTTTTCACTGTTACCAAAAATTAAACAGGTGTGAAGTGAAATAGCTTTGTTGTTTTATGCTGTTTTGGCTTGCGAAAGGTTTCACAGAAACACTAGTTTGGAATGGCTAGGGAAACCTTTACAGCTAATCTGGACATTAAGGGAAAGTTGAGAGAGGCCAAGGACGGGGAGACCCAGTTTAGCCTTGGTTCCACCACTATACTGAAGCATTTAGCTTCTGGAACTCAACTCTATTACCAATACAGGAGAAAGATAAACAAGTTAAATTTGAATGGAGTACGTAAAATACTTTAAAAAATCAAAAGCTGTTTACATGTATAAACCTCAAGTGTAAGAGAAATCTGATGAATACAGGAAAGATTTGGCCAATAGTATATGAGGTCTGTATGGAAAATATCGAGCCAATGTCAATATAATTAAAGCAGTTTGCGTGGCCGATTCTTTCAGGACAGACTTTTGTATGTTGTGAGTGGGCACTAAAGGTTGGGGACACTGCTCAATTTTTCCTACCAAAGCACTAGAGGATTACTGTTTACACGACTAGGGTTTTCTTTTTCTACATAAAACCAACACTACAGCAACCTTACATTACCTCCAGTTGTTTTCTGCAAGGACTATAAGAAACGTACATGTCACTGGCATCTGCCTTCACATTTCTTTCATGAGCATATGGTAAGGGAAAAATGAAGGGTTGGGGGGAAGAAGGTATGATCTTACTTCCTTTTACTTGAGCTGCTGGCTTCTTCACAAGTGTGAAATAATAATGCACAGGCCATTTCTAACCAATTAACAGACAAAGTATCAGGAATAAACCAATACATTTGTATTTTTCACATTTTTGAGCAAACTATTTCTAGTTTGTGGAAATTTCCTACACATATGTTTAGAATGCATTGTTTTTATCCTAGTACATATTTCTCCAGGCTATATCAGTCTAGGATACAGTAGGAATAATAGCAATACAACTAGCTGACTTTGATTTGACAATTACCATGTGATAATGATATCCTAAGCATTTATCCTAACTTACTGAACTCAAAACCTTTGAGTTAGAATGCCCATTTTAGAGATTGGAAACCTGGAGTTCAGTGCGGGGAATTTGAGTGATTTATTCAAAATCCAGAACTAGTAAATCATGAAGTCGATTCTATGCATAGTGTTTCAGTCAGGTAGTTCAGCTCAACTGGTTAAAAGAAAAGACCAATAGACCTTTGAAAACACCATTTCTACCCAAACACACACACATGCATACACAGAAACACACCCTCTTTGTAAGAGTTAATATGCTTAGTAATGGCTCATATTCTTTTAAATCTTGGATATGTGATCAAATTTTCAAACATGGGACAGAGTGAAAAGGGATGTTGTTTAATGGGGGAAATGTAGCTCTAGGTCCTGTTTTGATTTTTAATTGATGGAAAGTTGAAAACTATTTGGGGGGTTATGGGCACACAGTGTCAGGTCAGAATCTGGAAGACTACACAGCCTAAGTATGAGCACAAGGGCGTGCTGCCTTCTGCGTTCCTCTCTGGCAGCTTTCAGAGAAGAGAGCAAAGTACTGTTTCACTAAGTAGTCTTTGCACCCGCAATCTGAGAAGCAGAGACAATTGTTTATTTATCCCCACAATTATCAAAAATATTAGAAAACGTACAGTTTCCTTTTCACCTCCCAAAGGAGCTGCGCGAAGGGATCCAACATTGCAAAGAAATGAGCCAGGAGAGTTTATTAATCACAGACTTGGCAGGGAAAACAGAAACTACACTAAATGTTTGAAATGAGGTAATTGAACAGAAAGTTGGTTATACAGGTGCTTGGATAAGCTGTAAGAGTAAAAAAGGAAAGTAATAAAATGAGTATCCAAAAATATATAAAAACCACTCGGGTAAGCCAAAAAAATAACGGCAAGAAGACTCTTTAGCACCCTTACATTTTGGGGCATGAAGAGAACAGGCTGGGATTATTGTAACAGACTGGCAGAGTGGGCCTGCAGCACAGAAACTCAGGCCCCTAGAGAGTGGGTGGGAGCCCCGAGCTGCTGGTACCCAGAAGGGTTTCAGTGATGCTGGTTCTGGTCCAGGAAAGATAACTGGAGGCTGGAAGCAACTGCTGCCACTGTGGGGGACCCTGCTGTTGTTTCGGTCATGGTGATGTTGACAAAAAAATAGCAACCACGTGGGAGAAAGGACAAACTTCCTTTGGTGTGCCTTGCAATTTTCAACTTGCGCTGCCCCCTACTGTCAGAATGTAACAAGAAACCAGTTGTACTGAGAAATGTAATTTGTAGGTTTTCAGTTGGCATCATAAAGCAGAGATTAGCAGCGCAGACCTGATGATATGAGACAACAGCTTAATAATCAAGGCTAGTAGATATTGAATTCCTGTGTAATTCAGTTTTCTCACTTACGAATTTTGGAATGTAGCAGCATCCACCCCAAAGTGATGTTATAAATATTAAACAATGACCACATAAAGGTATATAGCTCATGGTCAATAAATGTTAGCTATTAAAATAATTTTTATTAGCTGCTCTGATGGGCAGCCAGGTTGGTTACAGTGCCATCCTGGCACACCAAGGTTGTGGGTTCAATCTCTGGTCATACTAGAAAGCAACCAATGATGGCATAAGTAAGTGGAGGAACAAGTCAGTCTCTCTCTCTCTCTCTCTCTTTCTCTAACAAAATAAAGTTTATTCATAAAGTTCTCTAAAATATATACAAGTGTGTGAAGTAAACATGAAAGAGGCAAACCATTAATAAAACTTACACTCTGGAGAATGAATAGGTCAATATTAAAATTCTAAGTGAATGTACAAGGTAATTTTGAATTGACAATGCCTATAATGTGGTAATAGCCATCTTATATGTCAGTAGTAAGCTAAGCCAACAGACAAATCAATATATTAATTCTGTTGAGCAGGCACTTCTAAGGCATTACTCATTTCTAAAGATTTTGTTAAATTTAAGGAAGAATGCTTATATAATATTCCTATCCAAGCAGCAGTGCACTAATCTGGGCCTCTGATTATCCCTGTTACTGAAGTTTGAATGTGGGAACTGACATTATGATAAGAGAAAACAGCATGGATAAAAATCTTAAAGTTCATCTCAACATTGTCCCCATTTGTCTCCAAGGGTCTCATTAGAAAAGTAATATCTCTTAACATGTACCATTGCTATTTATACTCCAGCATCGTGTTGAAAAGCAAAACAGAACAGGAGAGCCTGGTCCATTATCACATATATTTTAAATGAACATTAAATAAGCTAACATTTATGAGCAAATTAGTCAAGTGGTTTTATTAAACACATTAGGTCATTTTTATTTTAAAGTACTTACTTAGTGTCCCTAAAATGAGCAGGGATAGAAATGATATTCATTAAGCCTTACACTTTATATAAATTACTGCAGCTTTATATAAATTAGCACAACAATCTCATAAAGCAAGCATTATACTGTATTTCATAGGAGAAAAATATTTGAGAAACTTTCCCAAAGGTTTTTTTAAGTAAGAAGACTATTTATACCCACATTTAGCAATGCTTCTAATATACCTTATTTGATAGGTCCTAATTTAATAACATGTATCCCTAATCAATAAATATTCATTGAATGTCCATTAACTTTCTGTGAATTTGCATGCTAAGAAACTAAAAAAAAAAATTGAATTCCATTTATTCTCTTCAAAATGCATCTCTCTTTGGGAGACACAATGTATGACAGGGTTAGAGATAAGAAAACTATGGACTGGAGAAACACGGAGTCTCCGACATTGACTGGGAGGTTGTGCTCCCTTCTCTTCTGCAGAAGCTCCACTTCACCCTCACCTCACGGTGGGTACCCCGCTCCTCCAGCTTGCCTTTGATCAAGGCAGGGAGACGGTCTACCAACACATTGCCCAGGAGAAGCTGCGGAAGCACTTGCAGCACAACTAGGCCAACGAGTTCCTCGGGCCCCATCAAGGTCAAGAAGGACCAGGTGCACCAGCAGCTGTTGGCCCCTAGCCAGGGCCTCAGGAGGAGGTGAGGCCCACACCACTCTTCCAACCCACCCTTAGCTACTGGTTAAGAAACGGTTTCTAAGTTGCTCCATTGGAAGTATGTTTAATCAGCCCTCGGCAAATAAATGTGTATTGCCCTCGGAAAAAATGTATTAATACAACTGCTTAAGTATTAATATAGATAAAAATATATACAAGGCCTGTCCTGAAAGTATCAGCCGCACAAGCTGTTTTAATTATATTGACATTAGCTCAATATTTTCTGGAAAGAGTTTGTGTGTCAGACAATTTAGATCCTAGTTTGTTCTTAAATGTCTTAACAAGTAATCTGTGTATGACGGAGAATTTAACTTAAAGTATGGACACCATTTGGTCTATTACTAAAGAGAGGAGCTCTCAGTGAGTTCTTGCTAATTTTTTTGCAACAAAATCTACTGAGGTATGATCAGGGTCCTTGCCTGACAGTTTCTTTCTTTCTTTCTTTTCTTTTTTTTTTTTGTTTTAAGATTTTATTCATTATTTTTAGAGAGAAGGACAGGGAGGGAGGAAGAAAGGGAGAGAAACATCAATGTGTGGTTGCCTCTCCCCTGCCTCCAGCTACGGACCTGGCTGGAGACCTGGCTTGCAACCTGGTTATGTGCCCTGGCTGGGAATCGAACCAGCAACCTTTGGGTTCACAGGCAAGCACCTATCTACTGAGCCACCAGCCCGGGCTCTGACACAGTTTGATAGTGTTTGTCATACACACTGTTGAGGCATGAGTGGGCTGGTGAATGACACCACATGCCTTGCTTACCTTCAGGTCCAGTTGAGAGATACGTGCAAAGACATGTGCACATGGAAATAATAACAGTCTAATTACCAACAGAAATTCTTTTGAAACATGGCTTCATCATAGTGGCCTATTCAATCTCTAGTTGCATCATTAATGACCACCAGGTGGGGTAGAAATATCCCTTTTAAAATTTAAGGTAGGGAAATTATGTTACCAAAAATAGCAAAGTAAGAACATACCAAAATGTGTGTTTTTTTTCCTCCATAAAAGCAATAGGAATCTTAATGATTCCTATTAAAAAGAAAATCATATCTAGACACATCATAATCACACTGTAAAAGTCCAAAGGCAAAGAGAGACTAACAAAAGAAAATAAGAGATTGATTTGTCATGTACAAGGAAACACAGGAAATCTAAATAAAGATACAAATAAGAACATTACTTAAGTAATCAAAAACATTCCCATGAATGAAAGAAAAATCCAAGACAGGAGGTATCACTTGCAAATTCTAGCAAAATGCTGAGATTTACACATCTCCTTCTCTCTCAATTGATAGAAATTAATAGGATATAAAATACCTAACACTATCAGTAAAGTTGACCTAATTGACATTTATAGACTAAACAACTGCACAATACACATTATTTTCAATTGTGCATGAAACATTTAAAAGGTAGACCACATTCCAAACCATAAAAAAGCAACTCCGTGTACTTAAAAGAATTAGAGCGATTCAGAGTATGTTCTCTGACCATATATTTAAATTAGCAATCAACAGAATAATCTCTAGAAAATCTTCAGGTTGGTAGAAAGTAAATGTCACATTTCTAGATAATCAATGGGCCAACAAAGAAATCAATAGCAGAATAAAAAAGTATTTTAAATTGAATGAAAATGTAAATAACATATTGAATTTATAGTATCCAGATAAACTGAGATGGATAATTTTAGACAAAGTGTCTGTCTACATTAGAAAAGAAGAAAAAGTCTCCAGTCAATGACCTTAGTTTCTATACCCCAAATCAGAAAACAGGGAGAAAGAGAGAAAGTAAAAATATTCATTAATGTCAGAGAGAAATAGAGTAATTTGACAACAAAAGAATGGAAGAAGTCAATGAAACCAAAAAATAGCCTATTGAAAAAAAAAAAAAACAAAGCAATAACTGATTAATCTCAAGCCTGACTAAACAAAAAGAGAAGACACAAATTAGGGATATTTACAATGTGAGATGTGACATTATCACAGACTGTGTAGATATTAAAAAGACAATAGGAATTGCTATGAACAACTTTATGCAAATAAATTCAAAACTTAAATGGACATATTTATTAAAACACAAACTTCCAAAGCCCACAGAAGAAACAATAGTTTAACATCTATTTTAAGAAAATGAAATTATAGTTAAAACCTTCCTATAAAGAAAATTCCATATTCTGATGGGTTCACTGATAAATCATAGCAAATACTTAAGGGGAAATAAAAAAAGCACAATTTTACATAAATTCTTATAGAAAACTGAAAAGAAAAGAATAATCCAATATTCATTTTTGAGGTCAACATCACATTGATTTCAAAATTAGAAATTTTGAGACATAAATACAGATCAATTGGCAAATGAGGCTTATCCCAAAAATAAATATTTGAAAGTAAAATAACATAATTCACTTTATTAAAAAAACATGAGAAGATAAACTCTATGATCATATCAATAGCTGAAGAAAAAAACTGACAATATAAGGGAATATTCTCAATTGATAAAAGGTATTGAAAAATCTACAGCTACTATTGTACTTAAATACGAAAGACTGAATACTTTCTCTTGTGAAGAGGAATAAGGCAGGATGTTTGCTGTCACCATTATTATTTATCAATGTACTGGATATTCTTGCCAGTGCAGAAGAAATGCCAAAGAAATGAAGGTTATCCCATTGGAAAAGAAGAAATAAAATGTTCTTAATTTGTAATAAAAATGAATACCTATGTAGAAAATTCTACAGAAACGACAAAAAACCCCACTAATCTAATAAGTGAATTTAGCAAGATTGCAGGATGCAAGATTAAGAAAATTCACTGTATTACTATAAATTTAAAACAGTTAAAAAGAAGTAAAAACCACTTATAGTAGATACGAAGTTTAGAATACTGGGGAATGAATTTGACAAGAGGTATGCAAGATCAGTACTGAAAACCATTCAATATTGCTAAAATCAAAGAAGACATAATTAAATGGATAAAATATACCACGTGTCATGTTGTGATTTATAAAAAGAAATACGTATTTGGTCTTTGTTCCTGACACAGAGTCCCTAAAACCCTTTACATTTTTGCTATTTGTGGTTTTCGTTACTTATCACAAACCTCTTTCAGCCACAGTTGAGTTGATATTAAGGAGGTGGTAACATTTGGAAAGCCCCCAAGGAGGAGGGCTAGATGTCAGGGGAACCCACCAAGTGCTTCCAGAGTTAGAACTTTTTGCCCCATTCCTAAACCACAACCCCTAGAGAGGGGAGCAGAGCTGGTGGTAGTGTCCAATCAATAACAGCCAATGATTTAGTCAATCATGCCTATGTGATGAGTTCTCCATAAAAACCTCAAACGATGGTGTTAGGAGAACTTCCAGGTTAGTAAACACGAGGAGGTGCTAGGGTGTCAGTGCAACCAGAGAAGGTATGGAGCTCCGTGTCCCTTTCCACACACCTTACTCTACAAGGTCTGTCCCAAAAGTATCAAGCCAATATCAATGTAATTAAAAGTTTGCATGGCCAATACTTTCAGGACAGACCTCATATGCATCTCGTCCATTTGGTTGTTCCTGAGTCACAGCCTTATATGAGAAACTGGTTACCTAGTGAGTAAACTGTTTTCATGAGTACTTTGGATCACTAGCAAATTTATGAACCAGAATAGGGAGTCATTGGGGCTTCTGATTTACAGCGGGTGAATCAGACGCATCAGAGGCAACCTACCCTTGTGATTGGCACCCGAAGTGAGGTCAGAACTGTGAGATGGAGCTTTTCACCCAGGGGATCTGAGATAACTTCAGAATTGGGCCAAATTCTATGAGACACAGCTGGGGGAAAATTTGTGTATTCTGTCCAGAAGTTAAGTATTAGAAGCAAAGGAGACAGTTTTCCCTTACACTGCATTCACCCGTCAGAAGGCTAAGAGAACACTAGCAGCCTCTTCAGGTCTTACAATGTGACTGAATAAGCAAGTTCACTCAAAATGGAGGCAGAACAAAGATGGTCCTTGGTCAAACACAAGTTTCAATCAAGAAAGGGGATAAGGATGCAGTTAAGGGTTCTAAACCTAGAGGATGTTTGAAGACTGTTAAGAGACTAGCCACTGATGGAGACGCAAAAGTTCAGCAGACAGAACAGTGGCTGGATTTTTTCAGACAGACATTGTATTTCACAGTCACATACACACTCTAACATACTATGACTCAAAAACACAACCTTGATAGTCAAATATACATGCACACAAATGCTTATCTCTTTTGCTTATCATGTATGGAACTAGTACAAAAGAGCAAACTAAACTATTGCTTATAAAAAACTAAATCAGCCTTGGCTGATGGCACAGTGGATAAGTGCCAGTCTGCAAACTTAAAGGTCTCTGGTTTGATTCCCAACCAGGACACATAACCAGGTTGCAAGCCAGGTCTCCAACCAGGTCTGTAGCTGGAGGCAGATGAGAGGCAACCATACATTGATGTCTCTTTCGCTCTCTGCCTCTCTCCCTTCCATTTTCTCTGAAAATAATAAATAAAATCTTTAAAAAAAATCTTAAATCATATTAAAACTATGTTTACAAAATATCAATATTCATTTTGCATGAAAAAGCTATAGAATTTTTAATGGAATTCCATAGAGGAATAAAGATTAAAGATTTATTATAGATTTGCTTTCAATATACCTATAGTGGTTTAAATTTTTTATTAAATAGTCTATTTAAACAGCAAAAGGTCAAACATACATTTACTGTTTTCTTTTAAAATGGAACAGAAGAAAAAGTATTGAAATGGAATTATAATGCTTCTTAAAATTTTTTTAAAAGATTTTATTTATTATTTTCAGAGAGAGGGGGAGGGAGAGAGGCAGAGAGGGAAACATCAATGTATGGTTGCCTTTCACCTGCCTCCAGCCACAGAGTTGGCTGGAGACCTGGCTTGCAACC
This sequence comes from Noctilio leporinus, assembly GCA_004026585.1. NCBI lineage: Eukaryota > Metazoa > Chordata > Mammalia > Chiroptera > Noctilionidae > Noctilio > Noctilio leporinus. The sequence goes on from PVIW01000726.1 coordinate 322,663, forward strand.
TGGTTATGTGCCCTGGCTGGGAATCGAACCAGCGACTGTTGGGTTCACAGGCTGGAACCTTATCCACTGTGCTACCAGCCAGGGCTATAATACTTTTAAATACAAATATTTGTATTTTTCAGAGGCTATTCAACCCAGTGTGCATCTGAACAAGGGGTATAATGATATGCTTGATGATATAATCTTTTATATAAAGCAAACTACACTGGCCAAATGTTACTACTAAAACATTCAAAGTCAATGAATATTATATTACTTCTTCCAGGCATTACACTCAATCCCTTTCATAGCCACGTATTTGTTTATAAGATGGTTTTTATTCCCATCATACCTTTAAAAACTATGTAAACAATGCATAAAATACAAAAATCAAAATAATATATAACCTGTTTACATAATAAAATAGCTGCACATTATAGCTACATCAGGAAATATTGATTGGGATGAAAAACCATCAACTGATTTAAAACAAGAGCAGATACAGCAGATATGATTTCTCTGAAACAAATGTCACTAAATACAAAATTTCTTGCTCTTGAAAATTTTAATGTATTGGGGGAAGTACTGATAGATATAATGAAATATGACTTTGGAACACTTAGAACTTGAAGAAAAGTGAAAATGAGGCCAAAACAAAGTAGGAGAAAATTTCTGACTTTTCATGAACATTTTGAAGTATAGTTCAATTTATACTAATACAACTCAGTATTGAGTGTTTCCCAAGGGCCAGGAAATGCATGCAAGGCCAAAAGGAAAGAGGCATTTACCATTGTTATAATTATGCCTTCTAGTAGCTTATTTTCCGAAGGAAGTTCGATTTGAGCATGCTAACAATAACAACCACCACACAATTAGAGAACAAAGAGAGAAAATCCTAGAGGGCTTAACGATCGCATCTGGAAGGATCCGGAAAGCACTATAAAGGTAGGTAGTAAATAAAAAACTGTGAAGGGTCTGAGATTTTGCCTTATTTGCAAGTTAACGTGGGGGCCTGCCATAATGTTATATACATATATAATTGACCCTTGAACAACGTGGGAGTTAGGGGTGCTGATCTCCCCTATGTAGCCAAAAATCCATGTATAACTTGTGACTCCCCAACGTCTTAACTAATAGCCTACTGTTGGCCAGAAGCCTTATCAATAACTTAAACATTTGATTTTCACATGTTCTGTATATGTTATACAATGTATTCTTACAATAGAGTAAACCACAGAAAAGAAAGTGTTTTAAGAAAATCACAAGTATACATTTACAGCACTGTACCGTATTTATTGATATCATAGGTTTAGATCATCTGTTTACAAGATGAAACATCCATCAGCACCTACATCAATATTGTCTTATATGATACAAAACACTGCAGGTGGGCAGGTGTTATAATTATTACTAACACTAGACTAACAATTGTGAAAAAATTAATATTTATTTACAGGTATAAAAACTTCTGCATTAATATGGCTGGTTTGTGGTAGTAAGAAAATCTCCAAAAACATTCCAAGATATTTATTTTTAATTTTTATTTTTTTAAAGAGTTTATTCATTATTTTTAGAGAGAATGGCAGGGAGGGAGGAAGAAAGAGAGAGAAACATCAGTGTATGGTTGCCTTTCATCTGCCTCCAGCTACAAATCTGGCTGGAGACCTGGTTATGTGCCCTGACTGGGAATCAAACCAGCGATGTTTGAGTTCGCAGGCTGGCGTCTGTCCACTGAGCCACCAGCCAGGGTATTTTTAAAAAATACCCTGCACGTAAGTGGATCTAAACAGTTCAAACCTGTGTTGTTCAAAGTGGTCAACTGTACTGAGAAAATAAGAGAATCCTAACCCAAAGACAAAGACTAGTTTTAACTCACACTAAAAGCAGGATCGAGAGCAATGCCTTGTATTGGTTTAAGTCCTGATTTCCCTCCAGAGATACAGGGAGGGAGGAGGGCACCTGCACTTCTAGTGGGTACATTACAGAGAGGAGCTGAGAACTTAGGACATGCTCCTGTGACCCAGGGCTGCTGGCGACCTACCTGCTCACTCATCAAATGAGAAAAACAGGCCTCTTTATAGAGGAAGGTAAACAAATCTCTGGGGAGGAGGAGACATTATTTTTCTGAAATGGTTCCTGGGAAAAATTAGTAAAATAAAATTCTCCATGTTTATTATATTGGCCAGCAAAAAAAAAAAAAACCCTTCCCCTATTTTTATAAAGGTTTGCCATTATGGGAGAGAAGAGTAATTAAGAGGAAGTAAAAGAAGACAGTCACACTCTGTGACATTTAATCCACTGGGTGACATTTGTGGCTACGATGCTGAATATATTGCTAGTAAAATTTTATGATTTTAGCTAGAGAGCCTCTGCCTCCATGTTACTACTATATTTTAAAGGGTCAGTTCATTAGAGATATGGAGCCATAAAGCAGCATGGAATTTGCAGAAAACTGCGTGGTGACCTCAAACCAGTTAAGTGTATTGGGAAAAATACTCAAGGTGAGAAGAGTAAGAATGCAAGACTGAAATTCTGTCATAGGTTTGGAGATTCCCCTTCCAAAATATAGAGTTGTGAGCAATGTGTTTTCCCTGGTTCCTTACAATTCTAACAATTCATATTTCCATTTTCAGAATTACCTTTACCGGGTACTTTGGTTTCACTTGCCTACATAAAAAATTAACAGCTTTGTTCACATCAGTGTAGTTCATCAGATCTTAAAAAGCATTCTCACGCTTAAATGTCTTGAGATTACCAAAACTATATGAGTCATTAAAGACTTTGCCCTAATGCCATTTATCATAATACTGTTGGCACTGGAAGACCAATTGATGGCTGAACACAGTTATTCCCTCTCATCGAAATGCTGCCCTGAAGAACCTTGCATGTTAGAAGTGATCTATTGACAAGCTGCAGCTCCAAAGTTATCTCCTCTAAAATATTCTCAGGGATTTAGTCATATTTGATCTCAATTTCCGGTAGTATCAATAGAAATTCTAGAGAATGCTGTAGACCCTTAACATACTCAACGTAAGTGTATTTTATTCAGGATTCTGTGTCTCCATATCTATTTCTGCTACTGGGAAAGCTTCTTGAGTACAGGTGTCCAAGGTGGGACAGATTCCTTTTGTTTTTCATTTTCACCTCCAGCGATGCTTCAGGTTTAATTTTCTTGCACCCATTCATTTCTCTTTCTGATGGTCCAGGGTATCTGCGGAGCTCTCCTCCAACACCAGGTTTCAAGTGCATCAATGTTTTTCCTGTCCAATCAATATTTTTCCTGTCTTAACTGTCCAGTTTTCTCATCAATACACGGTAATTGGGAATACGAAGCTGCTGGTTGATCTTAACCTTGGTTTCTAAAGACTTATCTGTGCTCTTGGTAATTTTCCCTAATTTGCCTATTGCTGACCTTCTGAGCCTCAATCTCCTCTTGATATCCTGGATGCAGTCTCCCTTAAAATTGAAGACTGAAAGGCGCTGGCCTGAGTACCCAAAGGTTCAATTCCCCAGCCAGGGCACATAACCAGGTTGCAAGCCAGGTCTCCAGCCAGGTCTATAGCTGGAGGCAGGTGAAAGGCAACCATACATTGATCTCTCTCTCCTTCTCTTCCTTCCCCTCCCTCTAAAAATAATAAATAAATTCTTTTTTTAAAAAAATTGAAGACTGAAGCCCCTGGTTAGTAACACAGTGGATAAGGTGCCTGCCTGCAAACCCAAAGGTTGCTGGTTCGATTCCCAGCCAGGGCACATACAAGGTTGTAAGCCAGGTCTCCAGGGTCTCCAGCCAGGTCTGTAGCTGGAGGCAGGTGAAAGGCAACCATACATTGATGTTTCTCTCCCTCTCTCCCTTCCTCTCTCTCTGAAAATAATAAATTTTTAAAAAAGTAAAAAAAAAAGAAAAGTAAAATTGAAGACTCAATAAACTAAGCAAAATATTTAACAATTTCAATGTCTTCATTGTCTTATAAAGTTGTATACTTCTGAAATCATTATTTTTGTCTCTCTCTCTTTCTATATATAATTATTGATCATGCTATTAGAGTTGTCCATGTTCTTCTCCCTTTGCCCCCTCTACCCGGTAACCCCCATTCCCTTTGGCAATTCCCCTCTTAGTTCATGTCCATGGGTCATGCATGTAAGTTATCTGGCTTCACATTTCTTATACTGTTCTTAATATCCTCCTGTCTATTCTGAACCTACCAATCTGTATTTCCTAATTCTGGCACCTTTCCCCCCATTCTTACCCTTCCCCCCAACAGCCAATAACCCTCCAAATGATCTCCATATCTATGATTCTGTTTCTGCTCTGATTGTTTAGTTTTTAAAGATTCATTTGTTAATAGTTGTGAATTTATTGCCATTTTAACATTCATAGTTTTTATCTTTGTCCTATATAAGTCCCTTTAGCATTTCATATAATAGTGGCTTGGTAATGATGAACTCTAGCTTTACCTTGTCTAGTAAGCACTACATGTTCCCTTTAATTCTAAATGATAGCTTTGCTGGACATAGTAATTTAGGTTGTATGTCCTTGCTTTTTATCACTTGAATACTTCTGGCCTGTCCCTTCTAGCTTGCAAAATTTCTTTTGATAAGGCAGCTGACAGTCTTATGGGAACTCTTTGTAGGTAACTCTCTGCTTTTCTCTTGCTGCTTTTAAGATTCTCTCTTTATCTTTAACACTTGGTATTTTAATATTGATGTATCTTGTCCTCCTCTTTGGGTCCATCTTGTTTGGGACTCTCTGGGACTTGTATGTCTATTTCCTTTATCAAATTAGGACAGTTTTATTTCATTACTTTTCAAATAAGCATTAAATTTCTTGCTCTTCCTCTTCTTTCAACTCTTCTACAATTTGAATATTGGTACAACTGAAGTTGTCCTGGAGGTTCCTTAGCCTATCCTCATTTTTCAAAATTATTTTTTCTTCTTCTTGTTGTGATTAAACATTTTTGTCTTTCTTATGTTCCAAATCCTGGATTTGATTCTCAGCTTTATCCACTCCACCCTTGATTTCCTGTAAATTTTTCTTTATTTCACTTAATGTAACCATCATTTCTGCCTGGGTCTTTTTTATGCTATTGAAGTACTCAATGAGTTTCTGTATCCAATAGATCGCTTATCCTCATTTTGTTTAGTTCTTTTTTTGAAGTTTGGCTCTGTTCTTTCACTTGGGCCATATTTCTTTGTTTCCTCAATTTGGCAGCTTCCCTGTATTTGTTTCTATGTATTAGGTAGAGCTGCTTTGACTCTCAGTCTGAGTAGCATAGCCTATTGTAGAAAAGTGCACCAGTAAGCTGAATGTGACAGAGGCTTAGGTAATCACCAGGGCAGGTCAACCCATGTGAACCAGGTTGATAGGGTCTCAGATATGGTGTCTCCACTCTGAGGCTCTGTGTCCTGATGCCAGACAGTTCTGTTCCTTCAAGCTGCCCTGTCACTGGAGCCCAGAGGGAGTCTGATAAGTCCTAAGTCCATTTTGGACCCTTTAAGAAAATATGCCTGAGAATCCTGCAGTGTCTTCTGCCATTCCAACCCCGACTTATTTTTACAGACAGAAGTTAACAGGACTTCCCTTCCTGGCACTGGGACTCAGAACTGAGAGGCCTGGTATGAGGCTGGGATCCCCCACTCCTAAGATATCCCTTCCCATTTTTACCCACCACCTGAGGGTGTGGGACTGCCCAGTCGGTATCTCCACGTTTGCCTGCCTCTGAGTTTCTGACCCTCCAGGTTGCAAGCCAGGTCTCCAGCCAGGTCCGTAGCTGGAGGCAGGTGAAAGGCAACCACATGTGGATGTTTCTCTCCCTCTCTGCCTCTCTCCCTTCCCCTCTAAAATTAATAAATTAAAAAATTAAAAAAACAAAATCAGGCCCTGGCTGGTAGCGCAATGGATAAGGCGTCGGCCTGCAAACCCAAAGGTCACAGGTTCGATTCCCCAGCCAGGGCACATAACCAGGTTGCAAACCAGGTCTCCAGTCAGGTCTGTGGCTGGAGGCAGGTGAAACGCAACCATTCATTGATGTCTCTCTCCCTCTCTGCCTCTCTCCCTTCCCCTCTAAAAATAATGAAATAAAATCTTTAAAAAAACAAACAAACAAAAAAACCCAGAAACAAAAAACAAACAAACAAACAAAAAACCTGTATTGTTTCCTGGACAGTTTCTTTCATAACATATAATTCAACTATAGTGTATTTATTTCTGCATTTTTTTAAATTACAGGATTTCAAATCAAAGTAGATGTGCTAGCATTTGCTGCAATTCCCTTCATGTCATTTATTATGAAATTTTGTAAATATACACATTGTGCCATTACCACATTTACTAAGTGTATCTGATCAATGATTCTGTATACTTTAGTAATTCATTGACAGGTGAGAAACACTGCACTTCCATTGATTTGCCCTAGAGGCTATCATACATAAAAACAGACAAATCTGTTTTTAGTAGACAAATACATTTTTAGTAGATCATCAAAAACTGATATTTAAGGGACCTTGGAATGCCAGGCTGAGAGAAAACAGGGTGAACTGCAAGGCAAGCAAGCGACCTAGAGTTGTAAATCATGCTTTTTGAGAGTTTTTGATGTCCTCAAGTGACACACAGCTGCAAACAGATAAAAGTACACAATTTTATACTGTTGCTTTATTTTAAATGTTTTCGTTGTTCAACTTTGACATTTTCATGGAACCAAGCTCAGAGGAATGAGAATTAAATTATTCCACTTAAAAGCAAACTAGTTTAGTTGCACCATTTTGTTGAGGATGTCATACATTTTACATTATGGGATAATACACGGTGCAAGGTTTTAGGTTATGTTTTTTATGCCATTGGTGGACTCATTTCTGGTATGTAATTTTTTTTAATCAAGACCAATTTCTAAGTTTCAGTGCACCTTTAAAATACTCATAATTCCAGTTAGTAGTTTTATAATGCTAATACATACCTCCACATAGTATATCCAAAACTTATCTTTCCTCCCTAACCAATTCCACCTCCTGTTCTCTAACTCAATATCATGCTGGAAAACTAAATCTTAATTAACGACTTTTCACCTTGAGCACATTCATCCTTCAGTTATGCACTTAACAACCTTGTCCCTTTAATATTTCTTCCTTATACCTCTGAAATATTGCTTCATTTTTTATCTACTACCCTTACTTACCTTAGTTTAGACACACATTCTCCCACTTGGAATTTTTATCATTCTCTTACATCCTGAATTCAGACAAAAAAGTTAAAGTGATCTTTCTAAAGTACTAATTTAGTATTGTTTCTCTTCTGATTTTAACTTATAAATAGTGCCTTTCTGTCATTAGAAAACATCACGACTCTTTAACTTGGCATCATCTAATTTTCCGTTATACCTACAGGTTTTTACAACACTGTTTCTTTCCTACTCTTAGTTAACTTGTTTGGATAACTCCTACTCATTCTTGACGCTTAGACTTAGTCATTTATTTCCAAAGTTCTTCAACCACCAAGAAATTATTCAGGTGCCCTTCCTCCTCACTTCACAGTAGCATTTTTCCAAATCCGTTACTGTTTTATATTTATCTGAATTTCACTGGGCTCTAATCTTCTTCAAGACAAGATTTCTGTCTTTTTCACTGCTGCATCTTTAATACTAGCCTGGTTTTACTCATAAATAGCAACTCAGCACTATTTGTTTAATTGAGTAGATTCCTTTGAAACAACATATGGAATAGCAAAGTAGATTAAAACTATCAATACATCATGAAAGGCAATTTTGACATAACTACAAATTTTGTGTTATATTTTAATGTTTCACATATCTGGCAGTGACCTATGTGAATTACCTAAGGTAAAGCCATTAGGCTATAAATAAACATATATAAGAACACAGAACGTGCCTAGGTAAGAACACAAAACTATATTTTATTATTTATTTATTTTAATTATGTATTTTATTTTCTATTATTTATTTATACTCATATAAAGACAAAAATGGGTTTCTCTCAAAGCAATAACTCAAGGAGCAAGGCAGTTCCATTTTTCAGGTCCACCACATCAATAATGTTTACAAGGTTGCTATGCTTATCTGAATTAAACTGACAGAAGAGAAAAATTATGGAGAACGCACATAGGATGCTTGGGGAGGCCAGTCCAAGAAGTGGTTCACATCAATTTTGCTTATATTGTATTTGTTATAATTTAATAACATCCAAATGCCAAGGATTCTAGCAAATATTCTGTAACTTGTTCTCCAAGAAAAGGAAATAAGCTTAGTAAATACATGCCTTTCCTGCCACCAGAAAAAACCCATCTGGTCTCAAAATACCAGTTTCCCAAATACCCTGTTTCAAAATAGAAAGCACAATCAATCCCTTTTCAAGGAAAATAAACAAACACATCCAATTATTTTAACCAACTCAAAAGTTAAAGAGCTCTAGGCTATCTATTTGGTCTTGGTGAGTTTCTAATTGTATGACAACTTATAAACCAAAAGACATCTTATCTGATTTTCACAGGTCTCAGCTTATATAACTAAAGAGCAGGGGCTGGAAAACTGGAGCAGCAATTCTTATCTGGAAAAGCAGAGAATGAGAAGCACCCCTGAGCCCATTGTTCTGGAGGAGCGACAAAGTCCAGGCGTTATAAGAACTTCCCTTTGACTGTTGAAGAACCACCTTATTGAAACCTTTTTAATGTGCCTGTCTGAACATTGTTTTGCATGATTACTGGATCTCTTCTTTCTAAAGGACACCTCCTTATTTGTTATACTCCAAAGCTAAATCTGAAGTGGGTATATTTTAGAAAAAAAGTACCTATCTGCGATTGTAGAGTTTTTACAGGGTTCTTCCTGTTAGAGAAGGAAGTTAGGGGAATAACCAACATCATGCAACTATCTAAATATTGGCAGGAAAGTCGCCTGGAGAAGAGAAGTGGGCGGGAGTCCACTGGCTAATCGTAGGAGGAGGTGGAAAATGGTAGAGAGGAATTCCTTTTACTAAGCACCTGTACAGCAGGAGGAAAATGGCCACAGAACGGGAAAGGCACAGGCCCTGGAAAATCCAGGAAAGAAATTGGGTTGGGGGAGGACATAAACCCAAGTCCAGAAAAAGCTAGGAAAGAGTTTGGATGGTTTAAAAGAAAGCCTGTTTTTCTTTTTTTTTTTTTCTAAACCCAAGGAAATGGAAGGAAGTTTAACAAAGAACTCAGGGTAGCCGCTTCTCTCTAGGCTGCATGTTCTCTCTGTCTCTAGGAGAGTGTGCTGTCACTTTTCACCTTATTAAACCTTGCCATTGCTGCTTAAAACTCCTTCTTTCTACATGACTGTCCTGAACTTCTTTTCCTGTGATAATGCAGGACCTGTTTTTTCTCATAGGTAACGTTCTTACTTATACAACATTGAATCACAAAAATCGATTTGAAATAAAAGTCAAGGATGTTTTTTGTTTTTTAATTCTGGATCTGTCGTTTCTTTGCCAAAACAATTCTCTCGAGATATAATATGTTTCTGAACTATACGCTTTCAAATGTGCCAGGAAATTCATACGAAGTTGTCTTCGTGCACAAATTTCAGGTCTTTGTGCATTTGCTTTATTGTTATTTTTTGCTCCTTTTCCCATTTAATTTTGGCTAATTTGAGGTAAACCGAAGGAAAGATTCAAGTGGGCCCATAGTAGTTTGAAATATCTTGGTCTTGGGACTAAGGCACTTGTCCAACTGAAGAATCTTATTGAACCTTAATTGCTAAGACTATTCCAAATCCATGACTTGTTTTACATCTACATTTTCTCTATTCACATGTATGTTTGAAAACCAGTCAATTCCTGCTTGAGATCCTTGCTAAAAACCACCAATCATAATACATAGTATATTTTTAACTATATTTACCTGAAGTCAAGATCAGCAGGCTTGTTTTCAAGCAGTATGTTTGAAAACATAGTCTGTTTTCAAAATTTCTAACAGTTTTGTGGGCAGTAGTTTTACTGAATAGTTTGCCATTCTGTAACACAGATTTTCAGCTTTATAATTTGCAATATCTATTTTCTTCTCACCACCGTCCAAGCGCTAAGCCAATGTTGCATGCTTGAGATGCATGTAAAGGCAGCAAGACATTTCCAGTCACCAAGTGTAGTGCAAGCTCATGTAGTGCTAGCTGTTCTAGTAAATAAATAAATATACAAAGGCTCAAATGTGAGTGAAGCTTATGTTTTACTCAGGTATATTCCAAATCTAGTGTTTTCTGAATGGCCTGCATCCTTCCCAGTGTGATCAACAAGTCAGGGTTTCTTTTACCTTGAGTCTCTTTTTTTGACCCTTGGCCTTTAAGACATTGATTGGCTCATGTATGAAGAAAGGAAAAAGGCATGGAGAATTGTGTTCAGTCAGTTTCATGGGTCAATCCTAGAAATAGTCCCAATACTTCCACTCAAACTCCATTACTTAATCAGAGTGTACAACCATGCCTAAATGAATTTAATCTAGCTGAAGGATAAATTGTTTTGTAGCCATCACACCAGTGCATAATTTGATAATCTACATGTACTTCCCATTTCCTTCACAGAGGGATTTCTACTTTTCTAACAAACCATTTGGTGGTGGTTATGGGGTAGTCAGAAAGTTTGTGTTCAGGTCATGAAAGAATTGATTCCATTGCATGAAGCTGGATCCTGAGGAGGAAACTGGTAACTGGGAAAATTTGAGCAAGTACTGGTACTCATACAAATTACATCTTTAGGCAAAGGAGCGTTTCAGGAGAAAGAACATACTTCTTTGATAAGTGAAAGTGAATGTTTAGGAAAAGCATAAAACAAAAATCCTTCAAGATAGGATTTTACATTAAAATGTATCAATCATTCTGTTTTTATTTATTTTTTAATTTAAAGCATTAACTTGGAAAATAGGAGACATCTTTTCAGATAGTATGAGTGCAGTTCACCATTGCATTGTGCATGCACATGTTTTATTTAATCAAAGATGGAATTAGTGCTTCTGGGCTTGAATTAAAATACATGAGTGATGGATAGTCCTTGTAGATATGACATAAATAATGCACAACTTTACACTTTTATTCATTATATATTTCCCCAAAATTCAATGGACTGGCATAGGAAATATGATTTTGCAGGATATTTTCCAGGAAAGATATTTAGTTAATTTTCTTTTGTAAAAATATATTCTTCCTCCAATATTTGGGTAATGACATGACCACATACCTTTAAAATTTGCAGTAATATTTTCATGCTCTGAGGCTTTTCATTTAATGCTATTATTACTCATTATTTTTCAAATCATATCATCTGACAAAGCCCTTTAAATTAAAAAATGTAGTTGCAAGCAATTGTGTTCTCTGATTCTCAAAATAATGGATAGATTAATTTTGGCCATAATTAACTTCAGGTTGCCTAAGGGAGTAAGAGAAAATTAGTTTGCGTTGTAAATATTTCTTTTCATATACACTATATTTTAAATTCTGTTTTATCTAGGTACTTCTCATTAGAATAAATATGGTTAGTATGCAGCCATTGTTTTTAAAGTTTAAATTTCCTTCAGATACATTTGGAATTAAAATAGATTTTTAATTTAATGAGATAGAATGAATACTTTGCAATTATAGACATTTTTAATTTTTTTTATTTTTATAGTCTAAAAATTGAGCAATTAAGGGTAACTTGTTTATTTTTATTTCAGATGGGCAAATTAAAGTAACATTCAACTATTTTCTGCTTTTGTGTTTTTAACGTTAGATTTTATTGGCATTTGGAAGGAACGTGACACTGAAAATTAAAGCCATAAATGTAAGCCCTGCAAACTTAAGAACACTTGAAAATAGCATGATAGATCAGAACTAGCTGAGAACAGAGGTAGAAAATTCTCCCTTAGAGGATCTGAAAATCGAAGGGAAACAAATGCATAAATAAGATAAAGATGCTGTGTTCAAAGTCTATAGGATTATAGTGTTTCATTTTCTTAAAACAATTTGAGGAACTACAATATTTTTTAAAATGGGTCTGTCATTTTGAAACTTGAAGCCAAATGATTTATAGCTGAATTTTGTCTGGTAGCTATTCTCCTTAAAATTTATTCTTTGCCCTTAAAAAAAGTGCAATGACCTCATGGTTAGAATAGGTTTCAATAATGATCCCAATTTTGCCAGCCTAGGTACTAAAACCCTACTGACCTCAAAAGTACTCTATTATGCCTCCTGGTGATTCTAGCATTCTTTTAAAATCATGTAGTTTTGGCTATTTGCAGGTCTACAGGCTCTAAAAAGCTCAGAGTGACTGGTATTTTGTGTTATTCTTCAGAATCCATAGCTATATGTCTGTGTCCCTCATATTGGAAGGTTATATGCTGACATTGTTAATTTTCTTCAGCTAAGTCCCTCTGGCAGCAGAATTTATCCTTGAATTGTTTAGAACGGTCACAGCAATAAATAATTCTTAGTCAGTGTGTTCTCAGCATTTAAGAAATAAGTACGACTGTGGATACCATATTAAATCTAATAGTTTGTACAACATATCTTTTAGATACAAACCATCTAAAACAGGGTAGAAAAGGAGGGTTTTGAATGATCAAATTTCACTGTCAAGTGGGGCTTAGCACTCAAAGCCTAATAGTGATTGTAACAGTAATTCAAGAACTTCTTCTTCCCCATATCCCAAAAAGAGGTTCAAGAGATTGAAACAAACAAGATTTATTTCTTAAATTAATGCTTTGACTTAATTCTTTGTGTGACACATTTATATAAAAATAATTGTATCATACTTTCATTTTTAACGGTCATAAAACAAATTAAAATATTTTACCTCTTGCTCTCATAAAAGAGTTATACCTAGAATTCGAAGTATAAAACAACAGCAGTATGAAAATACAAAATTGTTATTAAAAATATATATATAGAGTCTTAATAGATTTCGTGTCTCAACTGAAGTTCATGTGGATTATTCTAAATGCCGTAATTGGACAAAAATTATCCAATGAAATTCTACTTTGTTTCAGAAAAAAAGAGTCTGTTAATTATATATAGTAATATAGCATGGCTAGTATTAAAGTAGGAGGGTAAAGAAATAATAGATTAAAAATAAAAACTTGTACAATGTTATAGCCATGAAGACTAGTTGATCTTTCTTATCTCAAGTTATCTAATTTAAAAACACATCTTTGCAAGTAGATAAGGCACTGGCCTGAGAACCCAAAGGTCGCTGGTTCGATTCCCCAGCCAGGAAACATAACCAGATTGCAAGCCAGGTCTCCAGGCAGATCTGTGGCTGGAGGCAGGTGAAAGGCAACCATACATTGATGTTTCTCTCCCTCTTTGCCTCTCTCCCTTCCCCTCTCTCTGGAAATAATAATAAATAAAATATTTTTAAAATAAATAAACACATCTTTTATGAGGAAGTTTTCTAAATAAGTGAAAAAAATGCACACATGTATGCAAAATATACAAAACTACTTCCTGACAGATTTTGCTGGTGGAAGTAAGATGCGCATATTTTTACAATGAAACAATCCCTTTCAAATCAACATGCCCTTGGACGCAAATGACAACACATAGGAAGGTATTCAAAGTTACCCAGTGAAGACCAAAATGCGGGGCAACACACATAATTATTATATTGTGATAAAATGAACATATTGTAGCAATGTGTTCTTATTTTCCATTGTAACAAGTAGAATTGGAAACGTTATTTCATCCTTAGAAATTAAGTGGAGTGTGCAGTTGCGTTAGGTGGAAGAGTGCCCCTTGTAAAGAGACCTGCAATCCAGTTTCCAGAACGTCTGACTATTAGACTGCATGGCAAAGAGGAAGTAAAGTACAGATGGCTTTACGTTTGCTAATCAACTTAATATAGAGAAGTTATCCTGCCCTGACTGTGCTAGCTCAATATAGTCACAAGGATGCTGGAAGGGACAGGGAATGGACAGGAAGCACAGGAGAGAAGGCAGCAGTGCGAGCTTTCAAGAAGGAACAGTGGGCCAGAGCCAACAAGTACTGGCACCTCTGAAAAATGGAATACCAAGGACTTGGATCCTACCCTAAGCACATCTTAACTTCAGTCCAGTGGAACCCATTTTGGGTTTCTGGCCTTCTGATGGTCAGATAATACAGTTGTACTGTTTAAATCGCTATGTTTGGGTAATATATTATAGCAATGAGAAATACAGACTTGAATGCCCCTGCATTCAGAATTTTCAAAATTCAATTATGTCCAAATACAGTGACCATCTAATTGAATTTTCTTGGTGACATTATGATGTCATAAAAATATTAAAATGTTGAGTCATTGCAGATAATTCGATCACTGAAACAGTTAACATGTGAAATTCAGAATGACACTCATAATCTACATTTTTAGTGATTCTATGTATGTTTAGGCAATGAAGATTAATTTATTTTTACCTAAAGATCACCATTCTGGGCAAAGTTATATACAATTTTGGGTGCTATTAATAATTGTAACATTTATATATAATGAGAACTATTTTCCAGATATTATTCCAGACACATTATATGTCTGAACTCACTGAATTCTTATACAACTTTCAATGTATTTGCGCTTCACAGGCAGTTTGGTTCCAGACCTGACTAACTCAGCAAAGCCTTCCAAACTATTACTTAGCTATTGTTGTGATAATGTTGTTTCAAATGATCCCCAAACCTGAATGTCTTGCAACAGTAAATACTTATTTTTCTGGCTTTTGGTTCTTCACTGCAGTTTGGCTGATGTCAACTAGATTTCTTTGGTCTAAGCTGGACTTAACTAGACTTTAGACTCAGGCTTCTCCATTCTTTGGTCTTTATCATTCTGGGGTCCAACAACTTAACTCAGGGCATGTTCTTTTCACTGCAGGTGTAGAAGCCCAAATGACTAAGACAAACAACAAACTTCCACTTATACCACATCTGCTAACATTTCATTGTCATATGGTCAGTAAGGTGATGATAAATGCTCTGCCTTCTCTACTGATGGTCAGTGCAAAGGCAAATGGCAAAATTATGTGCAGGTATAATTAGCAATAGAGAGGAAGTGAAAGAATGAGAACAACGATTCCAGCCACTATAAACTCTCTATTGCCATTCCTGACACCTTACCTTGCTGTTGTACTCTGTAGCTCAGTGTTCTTTACAAGATTTCATCTTATTCATAAAGAGAAGAGTTTTAAGCTAAATACTTGAAAAATACCTATGTTGAGGTTGTTCTTTATCAAGTATTAGTGGACTATATAAAAACTCAAGTGTGTTTTGTCTTTTTTTTTAAGTTACACTCTCACAGAAATCAGGGAGGAATGATGAAACTTTTCACTCCTGTGCAGTGGGACAGAAGAAAAGCACCTGTCCTGTTTATGTCTCTTTCCAGTATACTAAATGAAAAGAGGTGTGAAAAATATTTTTATCTAAATTTGACTTATTTACCAAGATATGGGTATTTCTATTATTTTATATTTGGTTCTTTAAAATAATTTGATTTCATTGTAAATGTTATTTTGAAAAACACACTCACAGCAAGTTATCTTTGGAGAGAAACTTACTAATACTAATGATCAAATTTCAGCCTGAGCATTTAAAACTCATGTTTTTCTTATGTGTCACCTCTATTCATAGAGATGAAAAAATAAATGTGCATAGAAATGTTTATAGAAAAAGTTTTCTAGGTGTTTATTTTTAATTTATTTTTAATTTTCTTATTTCCAATTTCATATTAATGTTTGAAATGCTTTATTTATATAATTTTATTATAAAACTTAAAAAAATTAAATGTAATCGAATTAGGTGGGTAGCAGTTCTCATATACTTTATGACATAAAATATATTAAACTTGCTATTTAATTTCCCATCCTTGTTTAATATGTATTTATTTAATAAGATTTCACCCATTTTTTCTTAAATTGATAAGCCCCAAAGGAAAATATTTTCCCAAATCTGTTTAAATTTCTGATTTTTCATAAAATGCTCAAGTATGACCCTAACTGGGAGTGGGAAAATCTCAAACCACAGATAACTAACAAGCAGAAATGAAAAAATAAAATTATCAATGAGAAATAAAAATTTAAGTGGAAGCTCAAATAGTTTCTAGTATATACCTTTAAAACAAGTTCTAATATATATTAGTGTGTTTCCATGAAAATACATGATAATTATTTAATTACAGCACGTAAATATTTTTTCCCATATATTTTTCAGACTAATATGACAACCACTAAATTAACTAAATATTTATAATCTCTGCTTTGATTTCATTTATATTTATATATAATAACCTGTCAAGCATGGAGAGTTAGAAGTCCCAGGAAAACATGTGTTCCTTTTGTTGTCTATTATTTTAGATTAAGCACAAATACCCTTCATACTTTATTTCTCTTTTTAGGTTTGTTTCTCATAGGAAGAGTGATATCGAACTTGACTTATCTATGTGCAGAAAAGGAGTGTTTCAGACAGTTAGCTCCTAAGCAGGGAGGTGGGGGAAGCCACTTAGGAAAACACTACTACCTGAGATTTTTCCCTTCTCCTACTTGCCTCTTATCTGTGTTATGGCAGATATCCTAAAATACTCAAAGGAGCAAATTGTTTGACTTTATGTCATCCTAGTAATCCTCTTTATTCACTAGAATTGTGATAGGCTGACAGACCTCTCTTTCTTTTATATGAAAGCTCTTAGAAATACCTTGTTTGGGCTGCTTCTGTGTTTCGTGAAAACAAAATATTACCTCTTATAAACTGCAGTGGAAATGACATGCAGTGTGCTAAAGCATGGTCACAGTGATTTTATGTGCCCGGTACTTTAAAAATTGAATTTTAATTTTCATTCCATCATAGCACTGGTTGTGATAGTCAAGATTTGTACATCTCACAGGAATGAAAGTGATGGTGACAATAGTGGAAATAATGGAAAACAATATTTCAAATGGAGATAATCCTAGAAAATCTGATAGATTTACCCATGACAATAATATAGGGTAGGCCAAAAGTAGCTTTATAGTTGGTCTAATGGAAAAAAATACAATAATTAATACTAATACAAGAATAAACTGTTTTGGATACTCACAACTGTAAACCCACTTTTTCTCACTCTGCATATAGTTTATTACATTAATTTTACTAATAAAGTTCTAATGAGATCAAAATTATAAAGTTCAAAATGATCTGAAAACATACTTAGTATATATGTATGCATATATATACACATACAATTATATATATATATGTGTGTGTGTGTGTATATATATATATTCCATAGCCAATGTCAGTTTTAAGTGCTTGTGTAATATTATATAAATAACACTTTGAGGTACACCCTATGTTTCTTTCTTCCTTCCCTTCCATCCCTCTCTCTCTCCCTCTCCCCGTCTCTCTGTCTCTCTCTCTCTCTCTCTCACACCACGTAAAACAAAGGCACACTGAGGTTGAATAAAATCCCTTGGTCAGAAGGTTAACATTTATCAGTGTTGTAGCTGCCCTTATTCTAAGGTTTCTGTGCTTTTTAAATATTATTCACTACTGGCTGTTGCCTCTCATTAAACCAGAACCCAAACCAGCATTCCCAATAATTTTTATTCATGTCCAACATTTTGTCAATATTACTTACAATGTTTAACAAAAAACAGAGAACAGCTTGTGGGTAGAGTTACAGTTCTCTGTTGTAAAACACATGTTAAGGCAAGAAGTAAAATGATTTCTTTTTCATTCTCAAGGTGGCTGGCTCAGTAAATAAGATTGATGTAGCAGAATTGCTAAGTTCACAAGCTTTATTGTTTTAAAAATAAAATTTGTTTTATAGATCCAGTGTTTATTTTTTAAATTTCTCTTCAAGTTCTCAACATCAGTGAATTTAGCCATTAAAAAGCATTATTAATATTCCCAATTGAAAATACAATATAACCCTTCAATAAATTTGCTGTAACTGCCTACTCTTTAATTAAAAATGGAAAATTCATATGCTTTTGCTTATAAATGTGATATGAATCAAAAGATAATCATCCCACATTACTGTCATGCACCTCAACTACTCTATGTTAGCTGTAATGATTTGTTTTTTAAAAAATCAGTGAAAATTTGAAGTCCAATGACATCAAGATATTTTTTAGATAATTCAAGATAATTCTAATGCATATGTAGCCATTAGAAAGCAGTCTTCCAAACTGTTTATACCAAGTTTAAATCAGTTTGAACGCTATGATTCATTTTACTGGTTCTCCTCTCTAGGCGAGCTAGATTGACTTGTCAGCAACTGCTGTGGCACCCTACTGAGTGACCTGCTGTCAAAATCTCTTGAAGAAGACCATTTGAAATAGCTGACTAAATACAGACTCACTGTGTGGGGAAGGTTTCTTATATTGATTGCTGAATTCTGAGGAATTTGATTCATCGCATTGTTTTTGTTCTTTAAACATTAGTTTGCTATAGAAGATTTTTATACAGAATCCACGAAGTGTGTTTTAAAAATAATAAAACAAGCAACAGACTGAAATGATCAATGAGAAGCTTTATATTTATTGGATTTTTTAATTGGAATGCAGTTGTCTTATTTATTTTGGTATGGAAATTTTCATTTAGTTTTCATTTATATAGCATATGTATTTAGATTTTACCTCCTTATTAAATGATGTTTTCATTTTGTGTAAGATACAAATAATTAAAGATGCTTCATACTTTTGCAATCCAAATAGATGAAAATAGAGTCACAGTTTCCCTGAAAATGAGGGGAAGGAATATGGGAATACAGAAAGCAGAATCTTGAAGTAATACGAAATTTGCATCAACTTGAAGTACTTCTCACTCCCCACCCTAATGTTGTCACCAAGGAGAATCTGACTTCTTTAAGTGGCTTTAAACCTCTACATTTTAAAGTAAGAATAAATATTCACCACGCTCTTCTAACTATATGAGAGTGTCATATAAAAGTAGTTTAGAAGTGTAAATTTTGTCTTTAATAACTGTTTCTCAAAAGATTTATTCTGCTAGGGTTCTCTTTGCAGATGTCTTGAATGTGATTTTTGCAAAAGTTTTAGTATTGTTTGTGTAGGGTAACCTCCCCTTGTAAACAGTTTTATAAATGAGGTAGGGCACTACTCCTTAAACTCTACTATGACAATTATATATCTGAAATATTCTTCATTAACTAAAGAGAAAAACAATTACACATTTCATTGAAATACAATAACTTCATTGCTTTGTAAAGAAGACCAACATGGACTTTCAGGTCTATTCTACTGAAACTTTCTGCTAGCATACTCATCACTGTATTTGGCAAACTTATCTGTGAAAGAAAAATTATTTATCCTCAAAATAATAAAAAGAAGTCATGACTTGCGGGAAGTTAGATAAATGAAGAAAATATATCAGGTAATGTATGCAATTAAATTATAAAGCAGTTAAATACCTAACAATATTAAGAGTGGGCTTATTAATTTATGTGCTTGTTCTGTCATGCACTCATCCATTTACTTAGTGAATATGTGTTGAGCCCACATTCTGTATTAGATGCCTTGGGGTTGCAGAGAGTAAGACTGAACTCCTGACTCCATAAAATTCAGAAAACTGTGTGCTGGAAGCAAGGTCACAACAAGTAATCCTTTTGACTTGATGTGAAAAATTCTATGGAAGGATATAACTAAAATCACACAGAATGAAATTCTGGCCTACCTTAGAAATGGTCACTCGGCCCAGACTTAACCTATTAATTAGGGTGAGCCAAGGATGTAAAGAACTAAGGGAGGAGAATTCTCCATAGGTGAGACAGCACATAAAATGGTAGAGAAGTTGCCTCTGAAGAATCAACAGGCCATGTTCTCTTCTGAAGAGCCTGCAAAGGTAGGCAGCAGCCAGAGTATCCACGGTGTGCATGTGCACATGTGTATTGAGTGTGTGTAGAGAGACAGATTGTTCTTGTACAAAAAAATATTAAAATATTTATTAATTTTAGTATTATACTATGTTCAAGTTACTGTTTGTCAACATAAATAATACAGAAAACTTGGGTGAGATTGTTATTCCTGAAGAACTAAAAATGAAAACTGCCATTTAGTATATACTAGCTCCTAGCCACTGTTCTAAAATGGTTTATGCATTTAACTTCATTTATTTTTCACAACTCTGAGAGAGCTGTTGTCATTGACTCATTACACAAAGAATATGCCTAAGAGTCTAGTAACTTGCCTGAAGTTACCATTACAAGTGACACAAGAAGAATTTGAATCTAGCCCACTTGGCTCTGATGTTTTTGCTCATTATTTTCCTTTCTTCCTGTCTCACCTACAATCTATTTTTTAAAAAGATTTTATTCACTACTTTTAGAGAGAAGGGCAGGGAGAGGTGAAGAAAGGGAGAGAAGCATCAACGTATGGTTGTCTTTCATCTGCCTCCAGCTGGGGACCTGGTTTGCAACCTGGCTATGTGCCCTGGCTCGGGAATCAAACCTGCGACCTTTGGATTCAAAGATGGGCACCTATCCACTGAGCCACCAGTTTAGGCTTGTAATCCTTTTTGTAGATATACACAAAAGGAATGCAAAAAACTCTAATCAAAACAATAATGAAATAAATACCATAGCCACTACCAATTTTAAATAGAATATTACCATTGTAATCAAATTCTTCATTGGTTTCTTTCTCAAAGGATCCTCCATTCTCCCTGCTGCCCAAGAAAATTATTATGCACATTTTTTGTTATTTATTCTTTTGTTTCACAGTGTGACAGCCTATGTATGTAGCTTTACTTAATTTAAAATTTTGAACAGATAATCTTTATTTCAATGTAATTATGCATATGTACTCTTCTGTGACTTGATATTTTAATTAAATATCTTTTTAAGGTTCATATATGTTGATAAAAATGAAGGCAGTTCATTAATTTTCACTGTTGAATAGCATTTCTTTATATGACTATAAAAATAGTACTTATCCATTCAAATGCTAATGGGCATTTGATTTGTTTCTACTCATTTGTTTTTAGAAGTAATGCTGGCATGTGCATCTTGTACATTATCTACTGGCAAAGTTGTACAAAAATACTTCTGAGAATAAAGCTGCATATATGAAACTTTACTTGGTATTCCTCAAATTTTTCTTCAAGAGTGTCTATATCAATTTATACCTTAGGTTCACCATCTTTCCTTTAATCCCTGATATTATTTGAAACATTTTTTGGTGTTTATCATTTAGTTATTCAGTTGTGTAAAAATGAAAAGGTATTCCATTCAATAGTATGAATATTATATTTTCCAGGTTAATAAGATTAAAATTTTAAAATCTTTATATATAAATGATATATAATGGAATATAGCAGAATGTCATTTTTACTAACAGTTCAATGAACAAAGATTACAATGTACAACTCTAATTAACAAACCTTCTTCTGAAATGAGAGTAGTCAGATTGAAATAAGAGTGTTTCAGTTGGAGTAAACCAGCATTTGAGAAGAAATTCAAGTAATGTAATACAAGACCATTCTGGAAATGATATTCTTTTTAAATTTGAACATATGATATGAGTTGTAGAATGAGAAGAATTTGGAAAGGAATTACACTGTGAAGTGCCATAATTATCTTATTTGCAGCTCAAGGTATTAGTGTTTTGTTTGGGGTGGATAGATACTGACTCAAAAAAGTAGGATAAGTATGTAAAGAAAGTAAATTTTTGTGAGTATTTATTTAATCAAAAGGTTATACAGTTGTGGTTATACAGACCTGAACATATAAAACCAGTCTAGACAAGTGGTAAAGAAACTGACCAGGGCAAAATTTGTTTGGTATATAAATAAGGTAATAATTAAAATGACAATGTGTAGAGAAAAATATAAACATAGAATAAAGCATTAAGTGTTATTTAGTGAGCAGCTATTTTAATATTTACTGTTGTGCTAATAACCTTACATACTTGATTATATTTAATTTTATAACAATTCACTGTGGAAGGTATTCTTACGCCCATTTGAAGGATTAGAAAGCTGAGGTTCATAGAGATTAAATGGTTAGCTAGAAAGTGCTAACTCAGGCTCTCCCAGCTAGATCTGGTTCCTAAGTCCAGGTTCTTTCTACTCCCTAGTAAGGTATGATGATTATAGGATGAAGGTAAATAATCCTTTACTAATAATGATATACTTACTTAATTGGAAATCCTAATACATATGCATAGCAGTTTCAAAATACTTAATCTGTAACCCTTGTACCGACTTCAATAAATAGAATATAGTGCCTTTATGAAGGCTGCTCACTGCTAAACCATAAATTCACAGATAAGTTACCAGGGCATCTGCAAAGATCCTTTTGGTTAACAGAATAGAATTGGTGATGGTATGAATTCATGTTTAGCATAATACAGGCACAGCACTTACATGCAGATATTTTTATAGATACATTCCATACTGAGTTAACACACACTCATCTATTTCCTTACCTGTTGAGGGGAGAGGGCTTAGCAGAAATGGCACCTTGATAGTAATGATCTGTGCCCAGATCCTAGTTTCTAATATCATTTTTCCAACGAAGTGACCAGGGCTCCTCAAAGAAATGTTGATTCCAAGCCAAGGTTAGAAAATATACAAGCTGAGCTCAGAGCATCTTGGAGTGCCAGAAAATAAGGAAATGCTCAAGAAAACAAAAGCCCACACTGATGGGACTATGTTAAGGGGACATAGAGCCCTTTGAAAGAATGCCCAATGGCTAAAGCTGGAACAATTTAAGCAACAAAATAAATTACTTGGTATTCAATGATAACTCAAGACACAACAAATACCCATGAATCCAGATTCATATAAATAAATGATGGAAAAATTAAATAAATGGAGGAAAGTAAGTAATATTCCTTGAAGAAAAATTTCAAATGCATTATGTTCATGCAATACCCTCAGGGACGTGAAGCATAAACTCCTATTAGAACCTCAGCTGACTTATTTGTCTCTGAATTATTTTATCAAAGTTGCTATATATCTAAAGCTAATCTAAAACATAGTCTATTTAAAAATATTTTATTTTCAATGAGGCTAATATTAAAAAATAAGTATGTGGCTCACAATATAATTCTTTGGGTTACTGTTGACACAGAGAAGAACAGGGCAAGATGGGAAACCTAAACATGTGTGGACATCTGCATAGGATGTAAAATTGAGAACTTCAAGGTTTCAGATCATCCAAGGGAGTGAGTGACTGGCTAGTCCAAGGGTAACTGACTGGCAGGAAAGAATCTTGCACAAAAAAATAGGGTTTTCTTTTTCTTTTCATTGTTTAAGTGTCCCAAAGGCACAAACAAACAAACAAAGTCATAATGAATTGTAAAATACACAAGGGTCCACAATTTGGAATTGACTTTGGGAATTATCTGATCACATCTTTTAATGACTAGTTGATTAAAATATCTTGTACAATAATCAAATTTGTCCAAATATTAAATAGACTCAAATTAGAATGATTTTTATTTTAGAACTCATTCTGGGCCCTTTCACAGAAAGTAAATCCCTCAAGATTAGGAATTTTGAGGGTAATAATTTAGATTTTTTCCTGTCAGTAAATTTTAATTGGTCATGATTTACTAAGTTTAGGAACATGAAAAATATACTTTCTCTTTCATAGCATTTTTGGTTTATCTGCTGAAAAACTTTCATTAAGTTTTCATCTGTGATATCTCCCCTTTAAAGAATTTAATTTCCCTATATGTGTGGTCCAAGTGCTTTAGAGGCCAAAATATTAATCATAATACTTTTTATTATGTGTATGTTTTATTCATGCATTCCACAAGTATTCAGAAAATGAAAATTGATAGTGTTTGGTAAGTCATTTATCTGGTTAATTTTGACAACAAATGAAACTTTTTAATGCGAACTGGTTGCTTGGCTTTCACATTCTGAAGCCAATTTCTTCTGATTACTATAAAAGCTTGCTTGATCATTCTGTGTTCTTACCATCTCCTGTCTACTCATTTTTTAAAACATATTCCTGTCATCCATATTATTGAAAAGTTCCCTTTGATGTATAGATACATGGATGAATATCATATGTCTTGTCTTCTCAGCCAGCTTCCCTAAATACTAGATTAATTTTGAGAAAATCTTTTTTAAAATTGTATTTTTTCACCTATGTAATTTTAAATAACTATTTCTATTACTACCTCTGATATGGGTCTAACATTCAGACAATTCTGTTATATGTACATGTCTACCTCAGGCACGTTGAATATTGCAAGTTTAACCAATTAGAAAATGGTGAGAATTTTTTTTAAATGGTGACTTTGTTCCACTTTCAAGTCCACCTCATTAACAATTCACTAAAGTAAGAAATTACAGTAAGTCCTCCAACTTCAAGCAACACAACATACCACTAAACTAATATTACCATAGGCTAATTGATATAAACTAGATTTTATATCATTCTCTTGATAACAAATGACATGGAACTGAGCAATGTAATTCAAGGACCTGCTGCATATTGCATTTACTTTTATGATACATTTTTATAAAGGTGACATATCAGGAAATTGAAAAGAGCTACATACAACCAACAGATCTTTTGGAATAATCAAGATATGTAGAGGCATGCTACCTTTTCAACTATTTAATACTATTTATCCTCAAGAAGAGGTTATATCATGTTCCTACCCCACTACAACAACATAGTTATCAGAACAGAGAAGGTGGATGACTTCCATGTGTGTGTACTGACCAGAGAGGATAAGAAGGGCACTTAGTGTGAAAAAAAAAAAAAAAAAAAAAAAAAAACCCAAACAAAACAACAACCCAAAGATCATTATGCTATGCACCTAAATAGAAAGTTATTTTGCTGAGCACAAGAAGTTTCATGGGTATATTTTGCTTGACTTACAGATGCCAAGAAACCTTTCCTGTAAGCCAGATCAAATAAGCATCACATAGAATGCCTGCCTATGAAGCAGTCCTGTGCTGTCTTCAGTGCAAGGCTGTACATATGAAGCAAATATATTTATAAGTAAAAAAAAATAAATAACAGACATAGACAACAAATAGACCAAGACAGATGGCAGCCGCAAAGATCAGAGAATATCTTCAGTTACAGTGCAGATATAAATTTGTATATAGTTTTTTTTACAATGCCTCCTCTCCTCCAGAATTACCCTGCCACAAATCCTCTTCATCAAAATTTACTGTTAGGAAACCATTCTAGCCACATGTGTATAGAAAGAGTAAAAATAAGGGAAGCTAATACTTGCTAAGTGCTTATTCTGCTTCAGGCACTTGTGCTACCACTTTTGTCACATACATCATTTTGGCATCATTTGACATCTCCTAAACTGCCTCTCACAGCTGGAAAGAATATAAAATTTCATCGTGAGATCACATGCCCTGATTTTGGGCTTAGAAAACAATGTCAATGCATTGGTAAGCCTTGGACTTAAAGAAATACAAACTTCTGAGTTGAAAAGGGCTTAGTATATTTTTCAGTCTACTTCACCCATATTAAAGAACATTTGATGCCAGATGCCCTAAAAAAATAATGGAATTGATGCAGACCATTAGATTTAGTACCAAAACCAGATTGTTGGCTGTTTATTCCAAGTTTCAAGGACACCCAACTATACCTGGCCCCTCCTCAGCTAAAACTATTTTAACAACATCTTACTGTAAATTATTGTCTGCATTTTTCTAAAACTGTTTACTACATTGCACTTGACACATTGGATCATAACTGAACACTTGTTGTAAAGAATGTCCCCTTTATTGGGGGTATAATAAAATAATTATAACAATATGTGTAATGAAACTTGTAAGAATGTGTGCTCTCTTCCTCTCTCCAGCAATGTTTCTAATTGGAAGTCCAAACCCCATCTTGAATCTGCACACACGTCCCTTATTTGCCATAAATGGCTTGTCTTCTCAGAGGCTCAGAGCTTCCTGGAACAATGCGTTGTCCTCAGCTGAAACACACTTTCCATTCATGTCTTCCATTCCCCAAGTTACTGTCTTTTCCATCGTAACTAAACACTTCTCATGCACGGTGGCCACAACTTTTGCAGTTTGAGATGCGACAGAAAAAGTAGCATATTTTTTTCCCCTCTTCACAATTTCATATAAAGAAGACTCATTCTTACTACAAATCTTAGCAACCTCAACGTACAATTTTTGCCTTTTTTATTATATCAAGACCTTTCATCATTTTACTTAAAGGAGGCCCTTCATGTTTCTCTTTGGCATGTCCAAATTGCCAGCATCACTACTCTTGCACGGCGGGGCCATTATTAAATAAAACATGGTTACTTGGACACACGCACTGCCGTACTATTTGATTAAAATATCTTGTACAATAAGACAGTCAACCTGAGAACCTAGAAGGCTACTGAGTGCTACCAGGTAGGGAAGGCATACAACATGCATACACTGGACAAACAGATGATTTACATCCTACACCTCAGAACCATGTGCATTTAAAATCAATGAGTTGTTTATTTACAGAATGTTCCATTTAACTCTTTCAGACCACAGTTGATTGTGGGTAACTAGAATCTCGGTCACTAAAACCACACATAAGGGGAGGCAACTATACTGCTTATTTTTTTCATTGTAGTATAACTGATATAACAATCTTTATGTTTCAGGTGTACTAAGTAATAAATCAGAATTTGGATATATTGCAAAATGATCACTGATATAAATGCAGTTAACCTCCACAGTTACAAAATTTTTTTTTCTTGTTATGAGAACTTTCAAGATCCAGTCTCCTAGTTACTTTCAAATACATAATATGGTATTATTAACTAAGGAAACAATGCTTTATATTATGTTCCATGACTTACGCATTTATAACTGGAAATGTGTACCCTCCGATCCCTTTCATTCATTTCACTACCCACCCCTCACCTCAGGCAACTCCTTATCTGCTCTCTATACTCGTGTATTTGGCTCTCTTCCCTTCTTGTTCTTTTGTTGTTGTTGTTGTTTTAAAGATTTTATTTATTATTATTATTTTATAGAGAAGGGAAGGGATAAAGACAGAGAGGGAGAGAGACATCAATGCATGGTTGCCTTTCACCTGCCTCCAGCTACAGACCTGGCTGGAGACCTGGCTGGAGACCTGACTATGTGCCCTGGCTGGGAATTGAACCAGCGACCTTTGGGTTCACAGGCTGGCACCTTATCCACCATCAGCCAAGGCTGTTGTTTGTTTTTAATTTCACATATAAGTAAGATCATACAGCTTTTGCCTTTCTCTCTGCGTTATTTCACATAGCATAATGTCCTCATAATAGTGCCCTCAATTTCCATCTATATTGTCACAAACAGCAAAACTTCATTCATTTTTATGGCGGAATAATGTTCCATTGTTTACATGGTGGATTTTTCTTCATGTGATTATACCAATTTACATTCCCAACAGTGTACAAGAATTCTCTTTTCTTCACATCCTCACCAACACTTGTTATTTCTTGTCCTTTTATAATTCTGACATTCTGACAGGTGTGAAGTGATATTTCATTGTGGTTTTATTTTGCATTTCCCTGCTAATTAGTGATATTAAGTAACTTTTTATGTTGGTCATCGTTATGTCTAGTTTGGGAAAATGTTCAGATCCATTTTTAATCATTGCTTCAAATCATTTTTGTGTTTGTTACTGAGCTCTAAGAGTTCTTTATATATTCTGAATATTAACCCTTTATTGGATATCTGATTTACAAATATCTTCCCCCACTCAGGAAGTTAGCTGTTGACTTGGTTGCTGGTTTCCTTTGCTGTGAAGAAACTTTATTTTAATGTAGTCCCACTTGTTAATTATTGCTTTGTCTAAAACTATTTTTTGGATTGCTGCAAGTCCAAGTTACATGTAATTATATTAACAAAATTTTTTATTTGACATTTAGATATAAATTACAGTGGGAGAGAATATATGGGTGACTTATTCATAATGATAATAATAGATTGAAAAGCTGTTTTCTGAATTTTAACTTCTATTTTAAGTATAATTTAGATTTAAATACTTAGATTGCAAAGTATCTATTTTTCATTCCACATCATTATACAGATCAATTATTTTTGGAAATTTTGCATTAAAAAATACATTCAAAGTGTCCTCATCTTGGGAAGAATATTAACTTTCAGACAGTTTTACTTTCTTTAAAGATAATTATATATTTTATTTGGTTTTTTAAAAAGTATGAGGGTTTTATATCGTGCTAATTTTCAAGATAAAATAGTTTTACAATTGAATGGAATGATGAGAGCAATTTATCATTGCACAAGGTACTATCTTTTGAGATACTAAATTAATTTAGTGCATGAGGTCTATGTAGGCTTATCCTGAACTCATAGAATTTTATAGACTTTCAGGGCTTTATTCAACCATACAACTTATTTTTAAATGCATTGAATTTTTAAAAATATAAAAATATAAAAAAAGGCCAGAGAATAAGTGTGGATATCATAATGTAAGTGAAATAAGCCTACCAACCATCATATGAGTCATTAATATTAAGCCTAAATGAATACTAGTGATAAAAATATAAATAACAGATTATTCAGAAATAACTGACTTATTTTTAAAATCTTCCCTATTTGTTTCCCTTTTAATATTGCAGAGTCAAAATATCTGCATTTTTGAGGGTACAAAGCACTATCATATTTCTTTTATGTAATCTCAAACACAATTGATGGCAACTCATAACAGTTGATTAATCTCTTTAGCTCTTCTGTTCAACCTGTTTGCATGTGTCTCATCTGATTTCTTAGTGCAGATGATTTGGGACAAGGGAGGCCAGTTACAAAAAAGGTTAGGGCAAGCCTACCATCCATGTGCCCATATAACTGAGACACTTGGGATATAGTACTGTAAAGCCACTATCACACAATCCAGTAAGGCACATTTCCCAATCCAGTGAACTCACAATCCAGTAAGGCGTATTTCCCAATCCAGTGAATATTATATTAAAACTTTGCAATTCAGTTTTTCCTGTGGATTCCAGTATATAAGTAATCAATAATGATTCTACGAGGCACTCATTTATCTGTCAGGACATAATGAAAAACACAGTGCAAGAGTCCACTTTAGAAATTTTCACCACAAAGAAATTAATCCAGGGCATGGGTGTTATCATATTGGTTGCAGGGCTAGAGACAGAGGATGTAAGGAATCTTCAAGTATGGTTATCACACTGCATTCTGTTTGCCTCACATCGATGAAACTTAGAGTGAAAGTTATAAAAATATGTAATCAGGTATGAATATTTATATATGTCAGGCTTTTTTGTCAGGCATTAAAAGTGCAAGAAAACTCTGAAAGCCTGGGATGGGGGCTGCTGAGGGGTGGAGGGATTCGGCAAAAAAAAAGGAAAAGAGAAAGAACTCAGGGACATGGAAAACTGTGTGGTGATTGGGGTGGGGGAAGGGGATAAACGATGATGGAAAAACATAAAATAAAATAATTAATTAATTAAACAATACCCAGGGTGGTGGCACAGTAGATAAGGCGCCAGCCTGCAAACCCGAAGGTCGCTGGTTTGATCCCTAGCCAGGGCACATAACCAGGTTGCAAGCCAGGTCTCCAGCCAGATCCACAGCTGGAGGCAGGTGAAAAGCAGCCATACATTAACGTTTCACTCCCTCTCTCCCTTCCTCTCTCTCTTCGGAAATAATAAATAAATAAATAAAAATAAATAAATAGCAGTGAAAGAACAAATAATTATTTTCTGATCTCACTTCTGGCCTGATCTCACTTCTACCCCAGAAACGATTACTGTGAGCAAGGGTACAGAAGGCCCATTCTGTACGGCCAGCCTGCCTCTGATACGAGGGGGCAGAACGGGCTCACCTGAACAACATTTTCTTGAAAGAATCTAGACTCAGGCTTCAAATAATCAGACCAAGTAGTACATCATTTCTTTTAAAACATTTTCTATTTTGGTAAAGCTGAAATGTAAGTATTTCCCTAATCACGAACAATGTAGAGCATAAAATAGCTGTACTAGAAATGTTTCAAAGATGAGACAGACAATAAGGAAAGCATAAAACAGAAAGAGTAAACAAGATTACAATATAATGAAAGTTTAATTTATAGTGAGGATACCAAGTGGTTTCTGAGTAATACTTAACACAGATGAGAATTTTAGGTTTGAAAATTTGTTTTACATTCTTCTTTCTCTGAAGCATTTCAAAATAAGGAATTTTCCTACTTCCCTGGGAAATCACTATGGAAACACCCTTGTAAGATTATTTTTCAAATTTTCTTAAAATTTTAAAAGGCCACTTGACCCCATTGATTTTATTTCGTTTCTTTAAAAATTCAGTTCTCTTAACCCTCCAATGATAAGCATCACTGGTTTCCTTGTAGCAACCATCATATTCCAAATAAACACCAAAAACCACAACTTTTAGAATTGAAGTCTATTATTTAATAGTTCATTCAAAACTTGGTATGAATAAGATACTTCCATCCTTAGGGAAAAAAAACCCTTATTGGAATGGTAACAGAATTGAAATCATCTAACGTTAGTTTAAATATTTGGTTTCAGTTTGACTGTGCACTCCTAATGTGAAAATAACTTCCTGGTTTGGGGAAAAAACTGGGCTTATCATCTGAATGCTCATTAATTTTTCAGCAAAGGGTTAGAAGAAATCCTGCCCTTATCTCTGGCTTGCGCAGTAAAAGGAATTCTTGTATGTTAATCTTTCATGGGGTTTCTGTGAGCATGGAGGTGGCTGGGCAGTGATTTACTGTCTACGGACTTCAGATTCCGAATCTTTGTATTTTGTTAATGGAATTGATAAGAAAAATGGGTCTCTCCTGGCTTTTCCCTCCTTTTCTATTTCCTCGCTACTTCACCTTGGCAGAGATTTATCTCTAGGAAAGAAGAGAAGTCAGGTATATGAACTGCAGTGGTGCTTATCTCCCTCTGAGGTCACTGGTGTATGCCTTCCCTTCTATAACAAGAAAAGAAGAGATTGATCGTAGGTGCATGATAAGTGCCTGGGTGTTGTTTGGAAAGCTACTTTTTTCCACCAGCTACAAGAAGGCTTTGGAGGAAAGTCATTAATTATTCCAGATATGACAAACCACGGTAGTTTAGTTTTTAATTGCAAATATACTTAGAAAATGAAAATTATAAATGTGTTATTTATTGAAATATCCCAAACTATCTTCGAGTGAAAGAAAATATGGCTTTAAAAATGTGACCTGTAAATGAAGGTAAATATACTGATAAATTGCATTTTGCCTTAAAATATTATTTTAATTTAGACCCAGAATACTTCCTTTATGAGGCACCTTACATCTATATATGAAAGTGATAAAGCTTCCAAAAGTTGTCTCAGAATACTCCTCAGTTTATACTTTTGTTACACTTTCTCAATACACTTATCCTGCACTAGATCTAAAATGTATTGCTCTCCCCCATTTTCAAAAACCAGGTGTTTTGTTTCCCTTGTTCACTGCTAGAAAATGTTATACTTTTCTCTCTAAACATAAAAGGATTAGGCCTCATTTTCACTGGTATCTTTAATAATAATATTTTCTTTCCTTTGGAATTAAAGAAGGAGAAGAGCTTTCAGGTGCCAATAGCAATATGTAAATGGTCATCATTGTATGGAACATCTCTGCTTTTACCTCAGCCAGTATTTATATTTAAAATGCTCTTAACATATATATTTAAATTGGAGACACTTAAATATCCTTTATTCTTGGAATTCTTGAGAATATTATGGTACAACCATAGACTAAAATGTATTATTCTTATAGTTAATAATTTTATTTTTTATTTTTAAAATGTTTTCATTTTTATTTATTTTTAGAGAGAGGGGAAAAAAGGAGAGAAACATCAATGTGTGGCTGCTTTTTATACACCCCCAACTGGGGACCTTGCCTGCAACCCAAGCATGTGCCCTGACTGGGAATTGAACCAGTGACCCTTTGGTTCACAGGCCAGAGTTCAATCCACTGAGCTACACCAGCCAGGACTATAATTAATAACTTTAAATAACTTTAAACATGTGTGCTTTTAATTAATCAATTAACTAATTAATTTATATTGAATTTATTGGGCTGACATTGATTAACAAAATTATACAGGTTTCTGGTGAACAATTCTACAACATATCATCTGTAAACTGAACAAATGTACTTTTTACTATTATGTAAAAATATCAATATACAAGATAAACTATAAAATATATAATTGACTCTAAAAGACATGTTTAGAATAAAAGTTAGGAAGAAACAAAATAATAATAGAATGTATATCTAGGTTTTAAGGTTAAATTACTCTGTTTCCTTTTTATAATTGCATGAGGATTTTTGGCTTTTATAATTAAAACAGGGTTGAGCAAAAGTAGATTTATAGTTGTAAGTTCACAAAACAGAGTTTATTATTTTATTATTTTTATTCATTATTGTATTCTTTATTTCAAATAAATATGGATTACTGCTTGCTACTAATCTCTGGTTACCAACTCATTTCCATTTCTGTGTTAATACTTCATCAGCACTATGGTACATATATTTCTGTTACAAATAGAAGAATCAATTAGCTGACTAGGATCATCCACATAAATATTTGCCCAGAGACACAGGATAATAGAGTTGGGTTCACTGCTGTCCCAAAGCGCAGTGGCTATTTACTTCTGCTTGATTTATAGCGGTGTCTTTGTAAACAAGCTATGAGTAGAAAATAGATTAAATTCTGACATATTCTTTTGTTTAGCTACTCACTAAACTGTAAAACTGACTAAATCTTTTGCCAGTCTTAATGACTTCAGAATGTGACTAGAAGAAATTTTCTCCACTGACTCTATGCACAGGTGTCCACTAAAATAAGGGTTATGTCCACTCATTTTAGAGATGGTATTCCATCTGGAAAAGTATTCTGAGTGGTGAACATACCATGCGAAATATACTGGAAATGGAAAAGAAGATACATGAGTTATGGGAAAACTGCTTAATTTACAACATTCTACAATATACATTTGGATATATAAAAATGATGAAGACTAATTTGTCTCAATGAATTATAGCATAAGGGGTATTTTAATCCAAATCTTGTTGATAAAAATAGTTAATTATACATTTTATTAGCTTATATTGCTAGTTGATGTCATAAATAAGACTAAATGCTTGTTTTCAGGCCTGCTTGTGCAATACTCTACATACTACATTCAATTTAACGTAAATACTAAGAGGTAAGTTGCAGCCCAGAGAATAATCCTTCATACTAAAGAGTTACTCAAGGTGTATTAATAATGACAGATTTCCTAAAGATAAATCAGTTAATTCTGGAAATTTCATTTTTAGTAGGGATGTCGCACAGTGTGTTGAAAAGTAATGGATTTGATATCAGGCAAATGAAGCCTGGTGATACTGCTGAATATCAATTTGACCTTGGGGGAATTACTAAGTGCCTCTGACCTTGAGTTCATCTGAAAACAAGCATGGTAGCTCCTTTCACCCAAGATAGTTAAGAGTATTAAATAAAACACAAAGGAAGAATGCTTACTATATCTTGGTAGGCATTCCATAAATGTCCGTTTCCCTCTTTCTTCTATTATCTTCTATTTATTCATTCATTTCAAAATTCATAAATGCTAAGCATTTATATAGATTTTATGAATAAATACACTAATAAAACACAGTTTCCATTTTTCTGGACACTGAATTCTGCACTTTGGTCCTTATTATATGTTTTTGCTAATGAGTCCAACTACATAGGGATTCTCTGTTTTGTTTTGTTTCTTTTTCTCACTGCTAGTATTAGAATGATAAACACAGGCTTTTGTATAACTTCAGACAATTATAGAACAGGTAGCATGAATAAATGAATAAAACTGAAAAAACTAAGCAGTTAGATGTCATTTGACCATTTTAAAAGATGTTTGTATATCTTTTATTTAAAGTATTAAAATAGTAAATGTTGTTTTATGTAATTTTAGAAGTGTAGAAATGAAGAAAAGCTATAGTAACATTGACAATTACTAGAAGTATTTTAAAAATAATCTGTATGTGAGAAATTTTATAATTTTATTTGATTTCTTACACCTCAGTGACTTAAGTACAAATTTTTTACCAATGTAATTCAACCCAGTATGTATGGAATTTCTCATCGCTTCCTAATTTTTCTCTTAATTTGTTTTTCTATAATTCTTGGTCCTTATTTTTCTGTCTTACTGTTTCTGACACCAAATTCCTCTTTATGTATCTTATTCCAAGAATCTCTATGCCTGTTTATCTTTTTTTTTTTTTTTTTTATCTCTGTTTCTCTCAAGTTCCTATTCTCTTCATATCTTGATAGGTAATTGCATTTTTGTCTCTCATTACCTTTCTTACTATTTTTGTATTCCCCATCCTTTCCTTTTTCTTTTCTCATCATTATCTAACAAGTAATAAAAACAGTGATAAATAACAACTGCTATATATTAAAGTTACTAGCTGTAGCACAACTAAAAATAGAGATGAAATAACCTTAATTATGAATTATTATTTCCCCAGCTTCAGAGTTCTGAAATTACGGCTTAGAGAAGAAAGTCAACAGATTAATTATTGTTAGTAAGCAAGGAAGTGATGATGTACTGATACCGTTCTAGAAGATCCAACAACTCTCTTCAGTTGTACAATATTCTGGGTTAATAGGCAGAAGTGCAATTTCATTTGCTGTTTTTTCCTGAACCCACTCATTTAAAGCTAGTATATGATGTTCATTTTATTTTCTCTCTTAGAAATAATGACAAAATGTTTTAAAAATAGGTGCTCTTAATGGTCACTTGCACTACAAAGGAATGCCTGCTGAGACAATTTTCCTTGTATTTCAAAGCTAACAATTGTTAATAAAGGAAATATCTAAGGAGAAAGAGAGAAAGATTTAGGGGAATAGTGGAATCTGAGAAGTCATGACAACTAAGAAGACAGGTGTAAACAAATACGAAAAAGGGCACCATGAAGAAAACGATGTTGGTATCAGCATTTCAACAGTGAGACAGAGCATTTGGACAATGGATAAGCCAGCGGATCAGAATCTACAAACCTCACATGGAACCAGAGCAGACCGAACCAGATGGTGTGGTCCTGGTTTAGGTAGGAGTAATTGTGACTATAGGAGACGCAAATGCAATTTTGCTTTAAAAGTCAGTATCTGAAAACTGGGACCCAAATTTCCAGTCACAACACCAACTTATTCAGAATTCATAATCAAATAATATCAAAATGCAAAGAAAAAAATCATGAAATGTACATCAAGCAGCATCTCCAGGCTGACTTGATATTCCTGCATCTATAATTCAATATGTATATTATTGTTATATACTTAGTGTTTTGTGTATTCATAAAATAAAGTATTTGGTATGGTGATAAAAATAAAATTTACTTAAATATATTGTTGAAAGTACCCACCCTCAGACCTTGCATGGTCTGTGATGTTAAGAGTGGTGTTTTTAATCTGAATCTGGTTTTTACACAAGTTTAATTAAACTAGCTCTTCCTATCTTAGCTGTGGTTATTAGAATACAAAGTCATTAAATTAAGCATAATTTATGTTTGATCTTGATATAAATTGCTTCTAGGATCCCCTCCTCGCAATTCTGTTCACAGACCTTATTTCTATCAGAGATTATTAGGGCTAATTAAATAAATTTAATTTTTCTTTCAACCTTCAAATCAGTAGAAACTCCAGGTGTTATTATTACTGAATCTGTCATTTTCTTACAAAATAAAAAGATAAAAATTAGTCTCATAGGCAACATTTTTAGATGTCAGTATATGGTATAGTCATAACTAAATTTTACCAACTGGAAGGTGGCTACATGAAACTATTTGTTAAAAAGAAATAAAATACTTCATCATTTTTCTTTTTTTTGTTAAAATTTTTAAATGATAGATGCAGTTTATAAATTTGCCACAGCTATGAAAATCTGTTTTTAGTATTAACTGATTTGAAAAAAATCTGTAGCTTTCATCTTGGATCATTAAATCTTGAGCAACATTTTAAAGCAGGTAAATAAAGGGACTTTTCAGTAGTGATTTCAGATTGTTTTCATCACACAGGCAAACTCAATTTGCTGCATGTAGATTAATGGTTCTATGGTGATTTTGAATATTTTATCTCTTTTGCTATGGAATCGAGGTTACACTAGTAAAATCAGGGTGAAGAAATACAAAAGTGAACTTTCTGTTCCTAGAGTTCAAATTTGAGCACTAAAATGCTGGTTTAAGGTCTTATGTAAAAACATGGTAATATTTGGCTATTGACAAACAGGCGTTCCTAAAATTTACCTATTAAACAGGGAGAGGAACAGGCATCAAATTCTTCCGATGATGATTTCATCCTGAACTTCATTATTGTTATAATATGGTTATTATTTAATAAAGATTGCATTGAAACTGTAGGTTGATTTGGGAAATTTTGCCGTAACAATATTTAGTCTTTCAATTAAAAAATGCGATAGCTTTCTATTATTTTGATACTTTAAGAACCATTTAAAAATATTAGAAATTTTAAAATTTCAATCAAGAATGCTCAGTAGTTTTCAGTAAGATACTATTTTCATTTCTTTTGCTAAATGTATTTTCAAGTATTTTATTATTTTTTATTCTACTGATAAGTAGAATGTTTTTTTCTTGGATAAATGATGCTTGTGTATTAAACTTGTATTCTGTAAATTTACTGACTTATTAGTTCTAATTGTGCTTTGTGGGCTTCCTTAGAATTTTCTATGTGCAAGATCTATGCAACATATTATATGTAATTATAGTTTTATTTCTTCGTTCCTAATCTGATGTCTTTTCAAACTTTTTCTTGCCTAATTTCCTTATATAGAATTTCCAATACAATATTAAATGGAAGAGGTGAGAGTAGAGATCTTTTGCTTCCTCTCTACTTACAAGTAAAACATCATTCTTTAACCACAAATTATGATATGATCTGTGGGTTATCTATAGACAACATTTATTAAATAAAGCCCTTTCATTCCTAATTTGATGAGTGTTTATCACTAAAAGTTATTCTATTTTGTCAAAGGCTTTTCCTGCATCTGTTGAGATAATCATGAGGATTCTGTCCTTTATTTCATGATATGGGATAATATATTAATGGATTTTAGGATAAGTCAACTTTACATTTTTACAGTGAATCCCAATTGCTCAATATGTATAATCCTTTCAATGTGTTGCTGGGTTTGGTTGCTGGAACTTTCTGAGATTTTCTGCTGTATTTTTTTAAAAAATTGCTGTGTAATTTCCTTTGCTTTTGATACCTATGTGTCAGGATAATACTAGTCCCACAGATTAATAAAAAATGTTTACTGCCTTTATATTTTTGGAAACGTTTGCATAAAAAGTGGTATTAAATATATTTTGATTTTTTTTTTTTTTTTTTTTTGTAGAATTTACATGAAAGCCAGCTAGGTCCCATTTGTTTCCTTTGTGGGAATATTCAGAATTATTAATTCACTATCTTTATATTTTATTAATCTATTTAAATGTTCTATTTCTTCTTGATTCAGTTATTATATTTTATGTCTTTCTAGTAATTATTCCATTTTATCTTGGAGACATACATTTGGCAAATAATTTTTCATACTATTTTGTATAATATATATTTATTTTGTAAGGTCAGTTTAAATGTCCTTCTTCTAATCCCAATATTGGTGGATGGCCAAGCTAAAATATATGTCAATTTTCCTCATTTTTTCAAAGACCTAACTTTTGGTTTTATTGATTCATTAATGTTTTACTATTTCTCATTGTGTTTATTTTTGGCCTAATCAATTTATATCCTTTCTTCCATTTGTTTTGAGTTACATTTACTCTCTACTCTTTATTTTGTTCAAGTAAAAGTTTAAGTTACTTTTTTATTATTCCTTTTTAACATAGGTGTTTATAGCTATAAAAAACACTAAAGAATATTATCCCACATTCCATAATTTGGTATGTGTGTTTTAATTTCCTTTCATATAAAAGTATTTCTGAGCTTGCCTTGTGATTTATTCATTGACCAATAGCTATTTAGGCGTATTTTAATAAATTTCCGTGTATTAATGGGTTTTCCAAGTTTTCTTTTATGATCAGATTCTAACAGATTAATTCCATGGGGCAACAGAACATACTTTACATAATGTCAATCTTTTTAAATATATTATTTTATTATTTAACCTATGGGTATCCTGGAGAATGTTCCATGTACACTAAGAGCATATGTTCTGCTATTATGAGGTGAAATACTCAACAGATGTCTCTTTGGTATATTTGAATTATAGTTTTGGTCAAGTCTTTTATCTTCTTTTTGCTTTTCTAAATGTTCTACAGTTACTGAACTCTCTAACCATTATTGTTTTTAAATCTTTTCCTTCAATTTAGATTTTGCTTTATGTATTTGAGAACTTTGTTATTAGCTGCATACACGTTTATAATTACTCTAGCTTCCTGATATTTTGAGTGTTTTATTACCCGAAATGTTTAATTCTAGTAACAATATTTTGTCTAATATTAATAGAGCAGCCCAACTCTATTTCAACTATTGCTTGTATGTTGTATCTCTACCTTTTAACTTTCAATTTATTTGTGTCTTTAATCTTTATATAGGTCTTTTTATCTAAAGTATGTTACAGTGTATAACATACAAGGTCTGTCCGGAAAGTATTGAGCCAATGTCAATATAATTGAAACAGTTTGTGTGGCTACTACTTTCAGGACAGTCCTTGTATAGATGGATAATTATTTTTCATTCTGCCAACATCTGCTTTTTAGTTTATTAAAAACATATTATGTTGTTAAAAATTAGATGTCTTGCTTTGATAAGTATGGATATCAGACTCCCTCTGTTTCCCAGGTTTTGTTGTTGGTGGAGATTCAATTGTGTTTTATTTTTTTTCTGCTTGTTTTGTGACATTCCCAAGTTGATTCTATAAAGTCTGTATTTGTTGACATTTATGACCACTAAAGTCTCAGTTCATTTAGCTTAGTGACTAGGTAATGATTGGATATAAATTTCCTTCAATTCCTTGAATCAGTTAAGTCTCCTAGACTTTGTCAAAATGCTCTGTATATGATTTGGTGTCCTTTGTTCAAAATATGCAATATTTTGTTCAATATTGCAGGCAGTTGGCAACTGTGCTTTAGCTTTCACTTACACAGAGCCTTCAAGTCAGCCCTAAGTGACTGACTTTAAAGA
Source organism: Noctilio leporinus (assembly GCA_004026585.1). Classification (NCBI taxonomy): domain Eukaryota; kingdom Metazoa; phylum Chordata; class Mammalia; order Chiroptera; family Noctilionidae; genus Noctilio; species Noctilio leporinus. The sequence goes on from PVIW01000726.1 coordinate 361,712, forward strand.
GTGTTACTGGACTTTTCTGTCCATGCACCAGCCTGTCACATGCACCAGGCCCTTTAGATCCCTAGGAAAATGTGGAACTTTTCAAAACCACTATGGACCTCTTCTTAACTCCTCACTTCTTCCTTAGAATGTTTCACTGTTCCTGTTTGCACCAACTGTCATCATTACCTTTATCTGAGGTGATGTTTAAAAATTGCCACTAAATTTTTCCACTTCTTGAGGGAGATGATTTTTTTTTTTTTTTTTAATTGAGCAACCTACAAATCTGACAATCTGGCTTTGGGTTGGACTTGTACAGAGGCTGCCATACATGTCCGTAGTGGCAGTTGTCTGGGGATAGGGTTTTTGAATTGGCTGCACTCTAGGTCTTTCTTCTCCAGTGGCTGCTGGGTCGCTAATTTTCACAGCTTTCAAGGTTGTCAGGCTGCTGTTTCAAAAGCTACCCTGGACGTGAGGAGAATAGAATGGAATAACAGAACAGTTAAAATGTCAAAAACTGGCTGTTCTAACAAAGAGTTTGCTTTTATTATTGAAAGGCTTGCAGCAATCTAAAGAGTAGTTGATACTTTTTGTCAGTTTTGTCACATATTTTACGGAGATGTTGATTTTTTGAAAGGTCTTTCTCTGCCATTCTAGGGTCCGTGCCTTTCTTCTGAATTTTTTATACATGCATGTAGCCTGATTAATTTATGTTTGTTGAGCAGTGTGCATGAGAATGCTTTAAGGCATTCCCTTCATCTTAAAATACAGACAAATTATTTCCCCAAGAAATGTAATGTCTTAATTCTAAAACTAATTCCTCAGGTCCCCACCTCAAATTCCTCTTCATCAAAAATATTTTTATGCAGACAAAACATTTATATGTAATATGAAATAATGTCACATTATATGCTAGATAATTAATAGAATCACATACTTAAGGTAGTAAAGACTTCATTTTTTGGCAGGACAGAAATATTGACAACCTTAAGATCTAGGAAAAAGAAAGAATACTTTTAGGTATTGTAAGTGAAACATGGAAGAGTTGGACCCAATAGTTCTCAGTTTTTTACCTTTTTAGTATAACATGATGGTAAAAATACATAAACACAACAGTAATGCGGAGTGTTGTCACTTTCATTACATGAACTTCTGTAGTACATTGCTATAAACAGTTATACTTTTTATTCAGATAGAATTTTATACAGTAGCATAAGCAATGTGATTTCTAGTATAACATTTAAGATAATGCCCCTTCTGCCCTATATGAAAATACTGTTTTAATTGGCTATTATTTTCCTTACTTTCCAATAACAGTAAGAAAAGTTCCTTTTAGATGTTCTCAAGAAAATTTTGAGGTTATGCACATAGACATAACTTTACATGAAATTCCTTTAAGTCAGACAAGGTATAATCATATAATTGAGATGAAAATAGCCTATGTTAGGCAAGGTGCTGAGTAGTAACTCAGTTTTTCAAGGATTCTGTAAAGGAATCTCAAATTAAATTTGTGGCTTTCTTTCAATGTTATGTACATTAAAATCTTGCTGAGTGATGAATATCTTGGCTGTTTAGGTTTTTGCACTTGCTTTGAAAGGATAGTAAAGACTCAAATAAAATTACTGTAGGCACTTGAAGTTTCTCACTTGTGAAAGACAAAATGCTGCAGTAAGGACAAGTCCATGCATTCATTTGCAAAAATGCTCAAGTGCCTGAGAGAAAACTTTTAAAGCACAGGAAAATTACTGATATCTGAATTTTTTTTTATCACCATAGCAGTTATGAGAACAAATTCTTTACCAGTTTAGGTGTATCTTTAGGAAGTCACAATTCTACGAAAATAATTAACATCTTAAAAAATCTTATATCCCACTACGCAACAGAAAGAAAGAATTCCTATCCTTCAGAACAGCATAGATGGACCTGGAGAGTATTATGCTAAGTGAAATAAGCCAGGCAGCAAAAGACAAACACCATATGATCTCATCTATAAGTGGAACCTAATGAACAAAAACGAACAAACAAACAACAAAACAAGTGAGCAAAATAGACCCAGTGACATGGAAATAAGAAACAAACTGACAGAGACCAGAGGGGAATGGAGGAAGGAAGTAACAGGAAAAAAAAAGGAAGGGTCTAATCAAGGAAAAGTATAATTTGATTAGACTCTAACAGTAAACTGACTCATTTAAAATTGTTATTTAATTTTTTACTGCTTCTAGTCTTCCCATGTATATGTGGCTCAGGGATAACCCAGATATTTAGATAACTGTTGACACACAGATTTGGGGGCTCTCTTTTGGCTCTCTCCTTCCTGAGGTTTATTTTTCTCACTGTTCAGCCCCATTCAGCCTTGTAGTTGCCCCAAACGCTGTACTCTTATTCATGCTATAAAGGCTTCACATTTTCTTTTGGAGACTTAGCTGTTAAAGTAGAACTGCCAGCAGCCTGCCTCAGGCTAAAATTCGCAAAAACTGGAAACTCACCCAGAGACAGTCCCTTTGTCCAAGTGCCAACCGGAGCCTGTGTGCTTTTGTTCACTGTCCAGGATCTCCAGATTGTAGTTTTTAGCATTTAATTTGGAGTTTGTTTGTTATCTACAAAAGCTTGTTCCTACAGGAGCTTACTTGGCCAAAGTGTCAGGGTAGGTTCTTCCCAGTCTTGTGATTAAGAGCACAAAAGTTCTCTGATTTGCAGCCAACAGATCATCCTTCCCTCACAGGTCTGGAGTTGAGCTTTTCAGCCTCTGCCTACATATTTTCTCAATCTGGTTTATGACTTGAGGTAGAGGCTCATTCTGATTGCATAGACAGCTCTTCCTGAGTCCCCTGCCTCCTGGATCAGTGAAATTTTTTATGCTAACCACTTTGACACTATGGGTGATTTCCCTTTTTCTGGCCCCCAGAATTAGCCTCCTGTCTCACCCTGGAATTCCTAATATATGCAGGGGTGAATTCGGCCGGCTTGGTGCACTGGCTAGTTTCCTAACTGTTCAGTTAGTCCCAGGTAACTTTGAAGATGTCACTGTTCTCCCCTTTAGAAGAGATGGACTTACTGGACCGATTTGATGATCAAACCACACAGAGATCTGGCAAATTTTCAAGGGGAGAAAATGTCTGCTGATGATTAAATGTCTGTTGAAGAGTTTGTCCTTCTTTGGTACTATGGTTAATCTAATTTCAGGCCATTTTAGTGCTCATTATCTCCAGTCTTCTGGTGTTTAAAAAAAGCTTACTGGTAAGAAACCACTGCGTTTTATATATATATTTTTTAATTATGAAGTTGTTAGGTATTTTTATTAGGCAGATGTTTAGAAACAACTATGGAACCTCCCATGCATAGAAAAAGAAATTAAAATAATATGCATGTATACATTTTTGTGATTTGTTCATTTTTAAGAGTGAAAAATTAGAAAAGAAATAATTTTCTAAAATATTTACCCAAAATATAAATTTTCTCATGGGGCATTCAAACCATTACTTGTAAATGCCAGGGATTCATGTTTTCATTTAATATAATGTCTTCTATTAATTTCTGTGTACATTTTGTGCCTGATTTATTTACCAAGTTAACAGGATGGTTTACTTTAAGCACACAAAAATATAAGTACATAATATATTAAATGGTCATTTCTCTCCATTCTTCCCCCAAATATTAAGGTAATATTTACTCATTCATCTTGTCACCAGTTGAGTTAAACACATTTATTCTTCCTGTTCAAATGCAAGTATAATACCTACGGCTTATGGGTACAGCCTTAATACTGAGTAATATAAATACTGAGTCTTTTCTTTAACTATGTCTAAACAAAAGAGAAGTAGTTTCAGACTACTCAGAACAATAATAATCTCCTACATTAGAGGTCACTTTATTTTAGGGGAATGTATGCTTTGGCAGTGGTTTCAGGGAGCCATATGGACAACTTTATTTTCTCTCCAGCTTCAGCTACAGTTTCCTGTCCCCTTAAGGACTCCTCAAATGTCTTGTTTATAATATTTCAAGCAGTTCTGGGTCCAATGAGCTATTGCCAATACTATGCACTATGGCACTGACAATAACTAAAAGTTTTCTCACCTTGGAATGGCAGGTAGCTATGAATACATATTCATGCTCTAATGAATCTACAGTCATGTTTATGTACCAACTGTTTGCTTTTCCTCAGCTGCTGGGATATCTCTGGCTCTGAATTCTCCCTTGCTTTTTTATCAACTCTCTTGAAGAAATAAAATAAGTAAAAAATCCACCAAATATAAAAAGAGCCTTTTGATAAAATGCAAAGTCTGACATAACTCTTCAAATATATCCACTATGATGAAATGTAATATTCCATGTATACAAAATATATCAACTGCATTTAGTTTAGTATTCTAATTTATTTTAGATGGAAATTTTAGTAAATATGCAATATGTGACTACACACACAAAAAAAAAACAATTAGCACAGGTACATTAAACATCTTGGTTTTTATTTTTATTTTTTCATCACATTCCATAATCAAAGCCTTCCTAGGTTAAACGTATTGTGTTTTTCCTGTTTCATTTTCCACTGGGTCTACTTTAATTTTCTGATTTCAATGTACTAGAGAGTTTCATAAGGTTGCTAATATCTTAGACAAATGTGCAAAAAGTAAATGAATGAATACCTTTCGTGTGCATAGAATGTAAACAACAAAGAAAATAAAATGAAGGCATTAACTTATTAGACCATTTTATGAAGATTAAGAAAATATCTGTCACCTTCAAAATAAATTAAGCCTGAGATGTATCTGTCAGTTATTTGCAATTTGTAGATATAAGTGTAATTTGCTCAAATTCCCACTTAGCCCATGGTTTATGGGTGTGTCAACTACATGCCCCAGATTTCAGTGAATTCCTATGGCCTAACATGTGCTTGGCTATTTGTCTTTCACATTAATAACTAAGGAAATCTTGCCATAGGAAGAAAACTGTAGGTACAATAGATGTCTCTAGTGATTTGGCAGCTGTAGTGTAGTGTACATTGAAAGACCATCTCTTTGTCTTCCCAAATTAAAAGGAAAAATATGGTTCTAAGTTATTAATTAATTTATTGATTTTACAAGTATTTTATGAACATATGCTATGAAAGATGCTTTGTAAATCCTGAAAATTCAGCAGAGAAAATGGAATAATTCTCTTTCCTTGTGAGATTATAGTCAGCTAAATACTTAAAATAGCAGTTTAATAACTAATTAATGTCTTAAGTATATATTGGAAACAAATCATCCTACCCCAAATGACTTGCTTTATACCAAGATATAAAATAATTTAAGAATTACAATTTTATTTTGTTATAAATTTTATAAAAAGAGTTGATGATACTAATATTTGACAAATTTTCCATTGACTTGGATTTCCTCTTAATGAAAACCAAATGGTCACCAGTTTGATTCCCAGTCAGGGCACACACCTGGGTTGCAGGCTAGGTCCCCCGTTGGGGGTGTGTAAGAGGCAACCACACATTGATGTTTCTCTCCCTCTCTCTCCCTTCCCCTCTCTCTAAAAAATATAATAGTAAGTCAAATATTTTTAAAAATTTACATTCAATTTTTATGGTCTCGTTTTATCACGTTAGGCCCGTTTACAATAGCAATGTGTTGTTTTGTTGTTGTTTTTAAAATATACTACACAGACCTGGCTGGTAGCACAGTGGATAAGGCACCAGCCTGTGAGCCCAAACGTTGCTGGTTCGATTCACAGTTAGAGCACATAAGCAGGATGCAAGCCAGGTCTCCAGCCAGGTGCATGGCTGGAGGCAGGTGAAAGGCAACCATATGTTGATGTTTCTCTCCTTCTCTGTCTCTCCCTTTCTCTCTGAAAATAATAAATAAAATATTTTAAAAAATAAAAATATAGTACATAATCTTGCCAGGGAAAATTTGATTTGAGGGAAAAATATGAGTTTCTTTGGATGTGTTTGGATTTCTTATTTCTGCAAGTTTCTTTTTGTTAACACTTCTATATCAAAAATATCCTTTCTCAAGTTTTAGAATCTCTTATAGACAGGAAATATAAGCAAGATGACCACTACTGCTGTTAATTTACATAATAAATGACATAATTTTTTTTGAATGTCATCTCTTTTCTTTGATGTTTTTAAAATCTTCTTAGTCTTTGGCATCCTACATATTTTTGCAGTATGTACAAATATAATTTAGTTTTATGTCCTATTTGGATATAAGATGTTCTACTTCATTTGGGTTCATATATTTTTATCAAGATTTAATAGTCCACAAATTTTGTTTTAAATTTACTTTCTTAGAAGTCATTCAACATTCGTCTTATTATAAACTTAAGAGATGAACTTGAAGTTTTTTTATGATTTTATATATTATTTTTAGAGAGAGGGGAAGGGAGGGAGGCAGATAGGGAGAGAAACATCAATGTATGGTTGCCTTTCACCTGCCTCCAGCTACAAACCTGGCTGGAGACCTGGCTGGAGACCTGGTTATGTGCCCTGGCTGGGAATTGAACCAGTGACCTTTGGGTTAATGGGCCGGCACCTTATCCACTGTGCCACCAGCCAGGGTTGGAGAAGTTTGATAAAGTTTGAAAAATAACTGGCATTGAAGAAATGTTAATAGAGACTAAAACAAAAAATATACTGGAAAAGAAATCAGTAGTATGTATTGCTGCCAATAAAATGGTCTTATGTACATTTCAAAAGAGAGAGAAAAATATTTGAAGAAATAATGGTTGAAATTCTTCTCAAAAATGTGAAAGATAACTAACTATATTTCCAAGAAGCCCAGAGAACATCAAGCAGATTATATTTTAAAAGCAAGGAAAGAATTAAAAGCTCCCAGACACATCACAGTCAGCACACACTTGAAACTATCTTCAAGGTAGCCCCAGGAAAAGACATTATATGTGGAGACACAGAAATAAAAATTATAGTGGCACCCTTCTTTTTAAAGACTATGTAAACAAGCAAAGGATGGACTGAAGTATTTAGTATTGAAAAGAAAAAAAAAAAACAATAAAATCTATTAAGCTAGATTATTAAAATGTTCATGTTCATTATCTTTCTATCTTTCAAAACTGGAGGAGAAAACCAGATGCTTTTTGATAAAGTAAAACAGAGAATTCACTGCTGGCAGTCTATACTGACTGCACTATAATAAGATTAATTCAGACAAGAATATCATGAACTTATATTAATATGGTAAAGTGATAGAAACTTCATCTACACAAAACAATAGGAAACACTGAAAATGACAAAACTCAAATAGAAATAAATCTTTTTTTTTAGTTTTTAATCTAAGGAATAATTTACTGTTAAACCAAAATTAGTACTATATTAGTGTTTACAGCTTATGTAAAAATGAAATGTGTATCAGTAATACCAAAAAGGATGGGAGGCAGAAACTTTGAGTTTGTCATTGTCAAGTTCTTATTCTACATGTGAATACAAGTTCTTATTCTACATATATACATATACATATATATATATAATTTTAAGATAGATTGTGATTAATTAGTTATAGATTATCTATCTTAAGGTAACATTTTAATGTTTTTAAAGTTGTATAAATAATAAGCCAATAGTAAAGAAGAAACGCCATTATAAAAAGTTAATAAGCCTAAATATATAACTTTTTTTACATGAAGTAAATAATAATGTTCACAATATCTGTGATATCTCTTCATCTCTCTGCTAATTCAAAAGAATGAAATAATATTTTTAAAGGCAAATGTACCACAGTCATATTAAGTCAATAAAAAGTATCCTGAAAATGTTATTTTCTTTTGATGAAAAGGAAATTAAGTGTAAGCAGACCGCAGCGTCCTCAGAGCACGTTGCACTTAGGTTTGGGTTAGTCTCCCGGCACACGGACCAAGGCTGTCTTTAATCACTCTGGGTACCTTCTTCTATGTATTTGTTTGGCACTGACTGATGATAAATTACTATCATTGTTCCCTTTCTTATTTATAAATGGGATTAGATTGAGCTATTTCTCCCAGTGGGAATTCTAATTGCAATGAAGTTTTCAATTCTCCCAGAAATGACCTGAAGGATATGGCTTTTTTCCTTAATTGAAGACTTCAGACTGCCTGCCTTTATCATACAGTTACTAAACCATGCATTCAGATGTCTAAGGCTATTAGATCATAACACATGCTCACACACACACACACACACACACCTGGTGTTTATCATGCAGTAAACCTTCATTTGCTACACAGTAAAGGTACTTATCTTCTATTCATTCTGCAAAAGTAATGAAAATTCATCATGCATGTTATAATAGCTTGGAAACACTTTGATTATTTTGACTTTTTAAAAGGCCAAATACAAACTAAAAATGTAATATTCAGTTCTATTTATGCCAGATCTTTCCTTTGTTTTCTGTAAAATGAGATCAGATATGGCTTGACATTTCTCCAGATCAATTGGGTTTTTATGTCAATAAACTTCATGGATGTCTGAAGTAGATGAAATGTAAAAGAGAAAGGGAAGATTCCACTCAGGGTGAATAGATCAAAATAACTTAGATAGGCAAGTGTATTAAAATTAGAACAAACTACAGCTTACTAAAGAAATGAAATAACAATTGTAACAAAAATGTATCTGAACATTTTATATTTGCATTTAAATATTTTCTATATCTCATTAGAAAGCAAAACATTTAGATATTTACTGTTTTTAGTAACTTTTATGACCATACAGGGTCATGAAACTTTCTTTCAGAGTTAATCTATGCTCTAGAACTATAGTAATCTAGTGACCAACATATACATGTATTATACACATGTACACACATATGTACACACGCAAATACCACATGATTTATATATTACAAATATTTGCCACATAATAATACATAATACATATTAGATATACCAATTATATATATGCACCCAATTATGGACAGTTTTACCATTTACTATGATATAAATCAAGTTAAAAAATTAATTATCACAGAAAACATGTTATACTTCTTATATCCATTTTTGCTCCCCAGAGCTCTGCATTCTGTACATGTTCACCCTGGATCACCTCATCTGGACAATTTTTTGATTAATACTTACAAATCAAAACTTCCAATAACTCTAAAGCTTTTTCTGTGAAAATCCCACAAAACCCTAATATGCATACCATTATAAACAAAATATTAAACTTTTCAATTAAAATGAACATTTGTTCTATATTTACTAAAATTTGACTACCTAAAAGTCATAATACTTAGCTATTATTTTTCTTATAGTAATATATTTTATGCTCATCTTTAATAAAGCTGCATGTCATGCCTAATCTCTTTCACTACTTCTTATACTCATTTAAAACATAGTCTACAGTATATATATCCTTTAAACCACTTCTTTGCTTTTGATCTCTTTCTCTTACTGCATTTACTATTGTCTTGTATTTAATATTAAGAGGAAGCGTACTTTAATATGTATATATATATATATATATGCATATTTTACTCTGACACATTCAGATGTACATGACACTGATATTCCATGTATATGCTGCTTATAAAAATTATGTTGACCCTGCCTGGTGTGGCTCAGTATATTGGCACCGGCCTGCAAACCCAAAGGTTGATGGTTTGATTCCCCTTTCAGGGCACATAACCAGGTTACAAGCCAGGTCTCCAGCCAGGTCTCCAGCCAGGTCTCCAACCAGGTCTCCAGCCACGTCCTTAGCTGGACGCAGGTGCAAGGCAATCATACATTGATGTTTCTCTCCCTTTCTTCCTCCCTCCCTGCCCTTCTCTCTAAAAATAATAAAATCTTTTAAAAATTACACTGAAAGAAATACATTGTTTTTATAAAGTGTTATAATTAGAGTGTTAAAACTTTATAGTCATTATATCAATGATGACTATTAACTTCTTTATTTCAATGATTTATCTCCATTGTAAACACAAATGTTTTACGAGTAAAAATTTATTTTAATAAGCTCTGTAGTTAAAATATGAAAAACTAAGTCCTGTTTTCATCATCCTATTTTAACATCAATGTGTGGTTGCCTTTTACCTGCCTCCAGCTACAGACCTGGCTTGCACCCTGATATGTGCCCTGACTGGGAATTGAACCAGCAACCTTTAGGTTCACAGGCCAGTGCCAATCCACTGAGTCACCAACCAGGGCACATTAAATAGTAACATAATAGCATATTTTAAAGAAATATAGCAAATAAAATGTATCTGTGTTGCAATTTCACAGCTAAGTTTAAACCTGTTCAAAAAAATGCACGAACTGGTTTTTGTTCTGTCAACATTGACTGATTACAATTTGTAATGTATGGTTAGAATACAAAACAATCTTGGAAGAAAGATTAAATCTTTCTACCAAGGAGAAAGGGGAATGTGTTACGACAATAAAAAAGGAACTTAACTTTCACTTTATATGTACGGTCAATTTTTAAGATTTTATTTATTTATTTTGAGAGAGAGGGAGGGAGGGAGGAATTGAGGGACAGGAGCATCGTACTTCCCCAGCGGGGGACCTGGCCTGCAAACCCAGGCATGTGTTCTGACCAGTGACCAGGACCTGGTGACCTTTTGGTTTGCAGGATGAGCTGCACCCATCAGTGGTTGCTGAGTAAGTATATCCCTATATATGCAAAACATCAAAGACCTTTGAATATAAATATCTATGTATTTATTATATATGTGTATATATATATTTGTTCGGAAAGTATCAAGCCAATGTCAATATAATTAAAATAGTTTGCGAGGCTGATACTTTCGGAACAGGCTATATGTATTGAGATGCCATAGACATATAACATTATGTAAGGTTAAGGTGTATAGGTAATGACTTTATGTATCTGTATATTACAGAATGATTAGCATAATAAAGTTAACTCAACCATCACTTCATATAGTGACAAGTTTTGTGTATTTGTATGGTGAGAAATTTTAGAATCTACTCTCTTAGCAACTTTCAAATAGACAATGCAGCTATGTTAACTATGCTGTACATTACATCCCCAGGACTTACTCATCGTACAACTGGAAGTCTGACCCTCTTTACCCATAACAATCCCCACTCTTACCCCAATTCCACCCTTGGCCATTTTCATTTACTGAGCTCATTCATTGTCCCCTTTTCTGCTAAAATTTGCTTCCCAACCCACCATTGGGCTGTAACTTTGGGACTTACTGGTAGCCAAGAACACCATTACCCTGTTTCTCAGACTTCTTGATTTACTGTCTCATTGTACCAGAATATCTCCCAGCTAACCTTCTTCCTTGTACTCTGGGCTTCCTAGATAGGCTCTGGCCACCTGAGACCCTAACCTGGAATAAGCAGGCTGGAAAATCACCCATGTTTAGATTAATCTTTCTTAAATGTCTAGTTCACAGTTATTTCCATGTCTAATAAGTAAAAGTGTTTGGCTCTTTCGGCAATGTTCTTGTGACCAGAAATATGTCATAGGAACTCTTGTTTACATCAATCAGCCTTTGGTAAAATTGGTTTGGTTAGATGTCCTGTTGTGGTTTCCAAGAACGTACAGATGCCCTTAAGTGAAGACTTGACTACATACAGTAGTACAAGAGTAAAAGCCAAATGGAGGATAAAAATGAAGAGCACATGTAGGTTCTAATTAAACTTCATTTTGAATCATTTTAAATTAATCATTAGAAAATTAACAACTAGAGAATATTTAAATGTATAAAGAAAGAAACAGTTTATAAGAGCTAGAACACATTAGAAATAAAGGGCATATTCACATGACTCATGCCTCAAATATATTAAGGGATGATAACCAGAGACCAGATATGACTTTAAGTTGATTTTATAAATAGTACTACTGCTATACTGGGATGAGGGCAGGATATGTGAAAAATTCAGGTGTTTCTATTGGGTATAAATAGCAACCTATTATTATTAGGTAGTGAATGAGGTAAGAATGAGTTAAAGTTGAAAACTTAAAATGAACCCTGTAAGATAGCATCTGCAGGTCATATACTATCAAGTCAATTAGAGATAAGCCTCAATAAAGATATTTAAATAACTAGTTGACTTCAGGAAAGATTATTAAGAAGATGTGCACACAGATTCAATTAGTTTCAATTCAAACTAGTTGAAATAACTAAAAGTTTTATAATTATGTCTTTTTCTATAATCTCCAATAAGTAGATTTAAGTATTTAGTTAATGATAACTATAAATTTATCTCTCTGTTCCTTCTTTGATTAGTATCACTTTCACTCCAGGGAAATTGAAGTAATCTTTAATAAAAAATTGAGCTACAAAATTCTAAAGCAAATTGATCTTTGGAGAAAAGTGTCATGATTTCTGTTATCAAAATAATGAGAATGCTAAGAATAATAGTGTTTAAGCCTTTTCTCTATAAATGGAAACTTCTTTGTATCCAAACAGCTAACCAAAAGGCAAACAGTAATGTATATACAGAAATTCTATCCTTGTGGATCTATGATAAAATACTTTCCTTAATAAATTACTAGCTTCAGACAAGGGGAAATTTGACATTTTCCAAAAAAAAATTACTGCTTCTGCAGAATGTCAATGTCAAATTTTATTGATTTTGAATCATATATAAGTACTGGGAGGTTTCTTATCATTTGCTATCTTAAAAGTTAATTTTTATATTTTACCAATTTCATCTCATGTCCAAAATGTAAATAATTTTGGAATGTTTAAACTTTACTGTTATTTTTGGACATAAATATCACAACATTCTTTAGGAGCTGCTATCATGTTGGTGACAACCTTATATTCAGATAAGATCAGAGGGTTTGGATAGTAAAATTGGATATAACACTATCAGAGGCGTGTGACATGGATGACGATAACAGCATGCCATGAGGAAAAAGGTTTTTCAACACTGGTGTCAATGAATATTGACAAGGAAAACATAGGGACAGAGTTAAGGAAAACACATAATAAGACTTCTACTTTTACCTGTCACAAATTGTTTTTGTAAGATAAAGACAACATATAAATGATATCAATGGTAAAAAAAAAAGTAAAGACAGAGCAAATCGTAGCTGGACTACGATGTAAAGTAGTAAAAGGAAAGGACATTTTTTGGGGAGTTCAGAAAATACCAAAAATTTTGTGCTGGTAACCACAATACAAAAATCTGTTAAAACTATTAAAAACTTCTTTTAAGCAGATGTAAAATACTTGAGTGTAATCAAGTCTTGTTTCTGAGGAATGGAGTAATAACAAACACTCTGACTTCTAAATTTCCTGAGAGTTTCCCCTCAAAATGACTGTAACACCACCCAAAAGTTATTCATACAAACCCCATATGGTGTTTAGATTGGATCCCCAAGTTTTCCATGTATTTTAGTGGTTCCAGCCAGTTTGCTTTATAGTTATCTAAATACACATTTGTGGATACCAGTGGACACCATGTTTGTTCTTGAACCAAAATGTGGTATTAATCCCTAGATAAGAGCAGGTAATGAACAGAATCTCACTTTCAGGAAGTTATGCCCACAGCCTCAACAAATTATGAGGAAATGCTTTCTCATCAAACATTTTTAATTATATTTTCATTACCATTTATCTTCCTTATACCCTCTTCCATCTCCATACCCTAACCTTCTTAAACCCATTTTATTTTATTTGAATAAACAAAAAATAGTCTTAAAATGTGATCATTTATCTTGCATTTCACATTTTATGGAATATATGTAAAGAGAAAGATGCTTCCTACTTTTCAAGGTAAAACTTTATGAGAAATTGCAGTGTGGGTGATAAAAACCATAAAACAGAGTTCCATTAATGGAAGGAAAATAAATATCTTTTAAGACCAGTCACAACTGCTCATAGGAAAAATGCTGTGCTGGTTTTCCATACAATCCCTAACTTCTTAGGTTTTTATTCCCTCAACTTCCATAATTCATATCAGAAAGTTATCATATGACAAATATATGTAGAAACTGGAACAAAGTCATGTAAAAATTGAGTTATACCTCATTTATGACTTCTAAAATCACTGTATCGGCCTATTTGTGTTTCATCACTGCTTAGTATTGTGAGTAAAAAAATATTTGTTAATGAAAAAGAGGCTAGGTTACTCAATTTAACACCAGGTTGAAGAAAATGAGAAGGTAGCAGAAAAGGGGAAGAACAACTCTTGTGAGTGACTTTTGAACTGAGATTTAGGTATGAAAAGATTCAGAGAGATGTGTCAAATAAATTGGAGAGAAAAAATGTTTTGAAAAATGCTGACATGGATTTTGAATTAGATACCTTTTAGTAATTTTTATAGATACAGATAAAGAATATAATTCCATTTTAGTTGTATATTCTCTATACTGCTTTAGAAATTATTCAGTGTAGAGTTTAAGACATTCCTCCTCATATTTGTCAGTTTTTTCCCTTTGAGCATTCATCTTAGATTTTGGAACTTAGGTGTAGTATCAACTTATTGACTAAACCTATGTATTTCAATAAATTCAGAAATCTAAAATATCTCCCTCAGAAAATAGCAAACTGGTTATTTTCCCCCATAACTTCAAGAACATAAATTTAAGAATTTTAACTTTTTGGATGATGAAAACATCAATATTTAAGATCATTTCAGTGTCTCTGCCAGGCTCTACTGGCTGTGCCAGGATTTGGGCAGCTGCTATGGAAATCATGATGGAGTTACTAGGAACATGGGCAATTTCTATTAGAAACTTGAGTGATTTTTATTAATGTTTCACAAATTGCATAAATTGGTATTTACATATATTAATATACTTAAAATTGTCTTGAAATTGTTTGAGTTAGTTTAGAGCTTAAAACTCACTATATGAGAATTTATAAGGTCCATCTTAGTAGGTGTTTATAGATTCAAGCCACAAAATATGTTTCATATGCAACACATTTTACTCATTGTTCTAGGGGTATATATATATATATATATATATATATATATATATATAATTATTATATCCGATGGAAGATGGGGTTTTATTTCTCATCAACTCACCCCAGCAGATGATATTCTGGTACCATATATAATCTCTAGCAATACCAGAGAGTATCTGTTGAACCATCTGAAGTGAAACTAGTGTCCAAACTATGTTCCTCCTGCTGCCCTTCATCAAGAAATGGAAGCTATCCATCTTGCCTTCTAACAATCAAAGCAGTTATAAAACAATACCTTCCCAAACTTCGAACTTTCTAGTCTTGTCAGGGCAGAACATCTGGATATTGATTGCCTCTCTAGTGGACTTTTCTACCAGCATTTTCATTTGCAATGAGTCCTCTTTTGAAGCCATCAGCAAATGTCACAATTAATCCTTTAACAAAATGCATGGGTCCACTTATATGTGGAGCTTTTCAATAAATACCTGTACTGTTTTTGCTCTACAGCAGGGAGTCCACAAATGAAGAAGGGTAAGTAGATGCACTTGCTCTAACTATTTTTATTTAAGGTTCTTGAGCATCCATGGATTTTCGGATCTGGAGGGGTTCCTGAACCTACCACATGTGGGTGCCAAACTTAAGTTTTGGGGGAGTCACAAGTTATATACAGATATTTGATTGGGCAGAGGGTTGGTACTCCTAGCCCTCATGATGTTCAAGGGTCAACTGTATATATAAATTTTATATTTTTCTTGTTTTCTTGGTTATTTCTTAGAAAGTCTATTCCCATTCACCAGCCTCCAAGTTTTATCTAAGTGACTCTTAACAGAGAAGCCAGATTCCTCCAAGGTTATTAAACATGCCCCAGAGAAATCGTACAAATTCCCAATAGGAAGAGAAAAGAGAGAAGGAGTTGGAGTATAAACAGAATAGTCTTTGGGTGATGCATTTAAATATGAAATGCTTCTGAGTTTGCAGAACAGCTACTGAAAAAGTGTACTAATAGAGAAACAATATGATATTCAAATATTTAGTGACTGATAGAAAATGAACATCAAAATGCTGATGCAGCACTTCTGTGTTCACCTTGAACTCTTTTTATATAATTAATGTTAAGCCTATCAAAAACCTTATTTAAAGGCTTACTAAACAGCCATGGATGGTATTGACAGAAAAACAGATAGGCCAATGGAACAGAATTGAGAGCCCAGAAATAACAAGTAGACTGGCAAATAATTTTTGACAAAGGAGCCAAAAACACACACTGGAGAAAACAAAGCCTCTTCCATAAATGGTGCTCAGAAAATTGGAAGACCACATGCAAAAGAATGAATACGACTGTTCTTTGGCCCCATATACAAAAATTAATTCAAAACGGATCAAAGACTAAATATAAGATCTGAAACAATAAAGTACATAGAAGAAAACATAGGTACTAAACTCAGGGACCTAGGTCATAGAGAACATTTTATAAATTTTACCCAAAGGTAAGGGAAATAAAAGCAAACAAATGAAGGGAACTATAACAAAGAAGGTTCTGCAGAGCAAAAGAAACCACCAACAATGCCTACTCAGGTAGTGGCAAAAGAAATCAAAGCCCACATGGCAGAAAACATTCAGGATCAGGCCCATGACAGACTATTTGCTGACCCCTGGGATGGAGGGAGAACAGCTCAGGAAAGCCAGTTAAGAGAAAGCAAGAATGAAAATCATGCTCAAGGAAATCAGTCAGGTGGAAAAGTCAAGAACCATAGCACTGCATTCATAGGTGGGATATAGAACTGAAAGCAACAAACGAACCAGCAATACACGGATACATTTGGTGAAACAGTGAAAAACTCAAGAGACACAGACAATAACAGTGTGGTGGTTACCAAATGGAAGGGGGTGAGGGATACTAAAGGGGAAAGGGGGCCAGATGTTTGGTGACAGAAGATGATTTGACTTTGGGCAGTGGGCATGCAGTGAGATATGCAGATCATGTATCACAGAATTGTGCACTTGAAACATATACAATCCTGTTAACCAAGTTCACCCCCAATAAATAAATAAATAAATAAATAAATAAATAAATAAATAAATAAATAAAAATCTTACCCTTTTAGGATATATGCATTTTTCTTCTATTTCACACCAAAATAAAAATAATCAATAAGTATAAAATAGTAATGTGCATGGCTTATACCTATGTTGAAGTACCGGAAGTGTTTTCTTGTATATGAATTGATTCATGAATTTGCTCTTTCAACTAATTTTGGGCAAGAATGCAATCAACCAAGGAATACCACACTCTATCTGCCACAAAATTAAAAAAAAACAACTATTTAGACTTTTGATAACAAACTTCTTTATAATCTGCTTGCTCTAACCAGAGAATTTCAACTTCGTATGAAAGGGATTGGTGTTTTGCAAAGGATTCAACCAGTAAAGCAGAACTAATTGATATGGATTGAGGTTATTTATGAGTGGATGATTCAATTTTATATTGATTTATTGCAAAAAAATTGGAGTATATAAATGTGAGGTCTGCCTAAGCAAATCCAGAATTCATAGGGCTCATATGTAACTAAAATCATTGCCCCTATTCTTTGTATGTGATCCCACCCCAAAATATAATCCTAAATTTTGGTTTGTATGGATAATACTTTGCAAGGCCTTCATGCCCAGCTGCTTCAGGGCCAATTTACTTCAAAACTAATAGAAAACTGCAACGGTTTCAGTGCTCTGATTGCTTCCAAAGACACTAAGAAGAAGGGGGAAGTTTGTTTTTTGAAGTTCTCACCTATTAAGTATTTCCATGAGAGCCATAAAAGCTGAAAGTCAGAACTGTATATATTCTAAGACCTAGTAAAACCCCTCTAAGTGTAGAGGCGAATGTGGTAGTACACATTGCCAAGAGCAATTGTTGGCAGTATATATTTAACCTTACTTGCTGGACCCCATGGGGATCAGTGTTGCTTTTTACTTATGGCCTCAATTTTGGAATATGTACAGTAGACGTGGTTTCAAGTAGTGGATCTTCTTCACATTGGTTGACTGATCATAAACAAGGCCCTTACCCTGTGACCAGTCCTCTCATTGTAAAACAAAAAGAAATATAACTGTGTGTCAGGATGTTCTAAAAGTTAAATGGGACAATTGTTTTTATTTCTATACTGTGCCCAGCATATAGAGAAAGTAAACATTAAACAATGATTATTATTAGGTAAGCTTACCGTTTTCCACGTGAACAGACTGTCCATTTTCTACGCAGTGAACCCTACAGTGGCCAGTGGCCTGCTCAGAGCAACCACTGTGGGAAACCGACAGGAGCACAGTCCAAAAACCAAACAGATTTAAAGAGGCAGGTTTAAATGACGAACCAGCTGCCTAAGTTTGGCCAAGTCATCTTCATTGTCTGGGCTTCACTTCTCTTAATTTGTATAAGATAACAGTATATATGTGTCTGGATTGCTATGATGGTTGAACCAAATAATAAGAAACTAATGGTAGAAAGGATTTTGGTGGGTACATTTTTGATATTAAGGCTTTTGCATGCTATTTAATTCCTACAGAAATCAATGCGCGTAGATGACAAGATTATTTCTATTGTACACTTGAGATAATGTTTCTTACAGACAATTCGGAAACTTGCCTAAAGTCACCCACCATGCCAGGTAGCTCCAATTTGAATGATGTCTGACTCCATAGCTTGTTGATTTAAGACCATCCACTCACACTTCTGGCACTATGTTTGGTATTTGATAATCAGCTGGCATTTCGCTGAGCACTCATTTTATATTTATTAGCTTTCCTATTTTCCTAATTAACTTCTCATCCAGGAAAAAGAAACCATGTCTCTTGTGCTTGTTGGAATAAAACTGATTTCTCATTATTTTGAGAAAAGAACACCATAACAGACCATTTTTCTGAGGCTGAAAAATAGTCTCTTAATCATTAGCTCTGTCTGTGCACACAAAAACACATGAATTCAATGAGTGAATTCAAGCACCAACTCTTTTGTCGACATGAAGACGAGGACATAGTTTAGGTTTCCTTTTCATCCTTAAGTGGTCCAATGATAGTCACTGTCTAAACTTGAAGAACTTTTCTCCCACTGGTTGCTGGAAATGGAGCAAGAAAGCATAATTGTTCAACAGTGATGACAATTATTATTTTTCTCTTGTAACTGATGTCATATATTTTTCCACTGCATGGGAGAAAACCTCCTTATTTTCAATGCTTTACATATTAAAAAATAATAAAGCAGATGATGAAGAGGAATGAAGTGCATTTAAAATTCTTTCAGAGATGAATGTTTTTATTCTGTTAATATATTTCTAGAAGCCAATATAAACACATTTCTGTGGTCTTTACTAAACACAGCATCTTTTTTTTTAAGTAGTATAATGTAACCAACTTTTACATATTAGTTGCAGATTATCAAATGCAGTGAATGAACAGACTGTATCAAAATAGGCAATTAGAAGTCCTGGCTGGTGGCTCAGTGGATTGGCACAGGCCTCTGAACCCAAAGGTTGCTGGTTTGATTCCCAGCCAGGGCACATAACCAGGTTGCAAGCCAGGTCTCCAGCCAGGTCTGTAGCTGGAGGCAGGTGAAAGGCAACCATACATTGAGGTTTCTCTCCCTTTCTTCCTCCCTTCCTCCCTGCCCTTCTCTCTGAAAATAATAAATAAAATATTTTTAAAATATCAAAACAGGCAATTAGGAAATACTGACTCTAATGCTTCGTTTACATTTTACAGCTGTGCTGTGCTTGACTGGAGCAAGTCTTTGGATGGTTGTAACTTTGAAAAATAAGGTGTAGACTTTTATGTTGGGGTGTTTTGTTTTTGTTTTAACATCAGAAGTGGTCTCCTCAAGTGAAAAGCGTAAAATTGCAGGACTTTCTTGGGATTCAAAGGAAATTACCTGAGGCCTAAAGTGTGGTGGTAAAATGTTTTACCTTTATCAAGAGGTAACCCAAGAAGTCAGTTGGAATATATATGCTGTCACCACTGCTATTAAAGCACTAAACAAATATCACGGTGACCAGCGATTTATATGCAACTCTATAAAGAGACCAAAGAGAATGGTCTTTTTTGAAGTCTCTAGGTTTCCAAAGTGCTCTAGAAATATAATCATATTCCATGGTGGAACAAAAAAGACTCCTTTGATACCTCAGTATTTTAAAACCATGACAATGACTCGCATTTAGCACATTTTAGCTAAAACATAGCTTGACATTTATCACGTGCTACATTTGAACACTGTAATTTTGACTGAAAACAACTTTCTCCTATAATAAGCCAAACGAATATATAATCTACATCTGTAATTATTACACACACTGCTGTTTTGTCTAGATATAACTTGACAATATCTTTAAAACTGGCATGTTTTAAGGGGATATTGTGCCATACTCTTTAAAGTAATGAAACTGAAGCACTGAGACTTTAAGTAAATTATAAAATCACACAGCAAATAAATAGCAAATGGCTGCTGTAACCAGCTTCCAGTCTTCATTGTTTCTGTTCCTCAGCATAGAAGCATTTGTGTGGCACTTGTTTTGGTGTGTATCACCAATGTCCCTATCAACTGTTTTCTTGGTGTGAGAAATCTATACCGCAGTGTTTATGTGAAGAAACTTCTATAATTCTACCCACTGTCCATACCATAGAGCTAGGCAGCAAGGATTTGCCTTGGTTATTGGGATGATGCTCTAACTAACTGAGATACACAGACAGGGTGGGTCTTCCTTTCTGTAAGATGGATACTTGTGAATGTCAGCAAGTAAATTGCCACACATTTTCCTGGCCTTATGAAAAATTCTGAAAGAAACAATATATGGAAAAAAGCAGAACTGATAGATGAAGAGAGGAAAATAGGAGCCCAAATATCACACTTTTAGAGTCCAGCACTCTGAAAGGCACTCTAGCACTCTAGAGGCAGACCAGCACTACGTTTTTATGTTGTGAACAATGAATTACCCTACCTACCTCAAGCCTCGAGAGCACTTATGAGCACCAAACTCTCCTACAAGATAAGGAGGCAGACTAAGAAATGTCAACATTTGCTCCACTTTCAGCTCCGTGAGAACCACCTTGTTGTATCTGCACATGAGGGCACGCACAAGTATTTCTGAAGTGACAGAAGGAAGGATGGCCTCAAAGTCAGTCACTGCCAGTGTCATGACAGGCAAAGTAGGGCCACAACCAAGCCCTGACCTCCAGGGCAGTCATCAATTGTTTGATGTTATGATACATTCTCTCTATACTTGATTGAATTTGTGTTTAATATTTTCATACTATTATATTTTTTACATATTGATGTATTATTTACATATAATGCAATTAGGAGACATTAAGGGAAAACATTGATGACTTGAGACAAATGCATACATCCACAGAATTTGTATCATTAGCACCATCATTTCTTCAATGCAATAACTGTGTACTGTTTTTTCCTATTAAATCCTATCAACAAGTTATCTAGTCTGATTTATATCAGGTTTAGTTTGGCCTTCTCTAAAAATTTATATAAATGAACTAATACATTCAGAGCTTTTTTTGTGCCTTGCCTCTTTCAATCTAGATGCTATTAATATCTTTTCACAGAGAGGAAAGTGACATAAAAAATTATTACTGGCTAATTATTATAGCAAAAGTTCATCCAGACAATAGATGTTATAATTCAGATTCAAATTAGCAACTTGAGTCCCATGTTCTTACCACTATGTTCAATAACCATGTACTTGAATTTCCATGTATTTACATTTAATAATTAAGTATATTTCAAAGGCTTACAGTTTATTATAGAACATGTTCATTATTTAAAAATGTATCTAACTAATGTTAAATCATGATTATCCTCTTACATTACTCTAGCATATTTTATACACATAAAGTAAATACAGAACTAAGGCAATCATCTAGAAATTTAAACAATTATAAAATTGATTTTGATAGACTTATCTTGCTGAATTCAGAAAATATTTTTATCTAAGTGTTTAAAATTAATCTCTAGATATTCCATTTCACCTTGTAAATGTAGACTAGACTTTGTGACAAAGTACTACAATTAAAAAAAAAGTTAAATTATATGTTACAAAGTTAACACAGTATAAGTTAAATCACAATATAATTTACAATGACATTAATAGGTTAATTTAATTTGTTCTGACTGAAGCACTGATATAATGAAATTATTAAAAGTAACATTGTGAATTCAACAACATATTATTGTAGCAAGCATTAAAAGACTGGTGTACTGGTGTTAATTGATGCTATAAGGATTAAGAAAACTATTTATGAAATATTTTCTTATTGAATTATTTGAGTGAAATTACTTAGTGTAAATTTTGGCATTATGGCGCCATACGATTCTGTCTCAGAATAAATTGCTTCCAACTCTTCATGAGTTCCCAAATGGAAAAATACTTTCATTGGAACTTAAAGCCTCTAATTAAGAACTAAGAAAAATATATTGGGGGACTCTCTGGGGTGAATAGAAAATTACGCTTTCTCTCAACATTGTATAAAAAGACATATATAATGAAACAGATGTGAACGAGGATAATAATGAATACACAAAGCTACTTTTTAAGGCATTAATTATTCCTCTCAATATTTCTTCAGGCACCTTACCTGCTTTTTCTATGGTCATTGTATTTAGGTTCATTTTGATAATAGGTTCTAGGAATAAACATATAAAATTATGTCCTACCCAAGAGTGATCTGAAATTTGTGACCTCTCCATAATCTTTCCTCCTGCTTCCTCCTGCCTGACCCTAGTAAACTAAGATGGTATTTTAAATCGATGAAAGTAATGAGGTTTACATCATACACTTAAAATGAACTGGAGAGTATTGTGCTTAGTGAAATAAGCCAGGCTGCAAAAGACAAACACCATATGATTTCACCTAATACAGGAGACTAATGGACAAAAAAACAGATGTACAGAATGGAACCAGAGACATGGAAACAGGGAACAGACTGACAATGACCAGAGAGGGAGAGGAACAGGGGGCAAAGAAGGGGAAGGATTTACTCAAGGAACTAATATGAATGACCCATAGACAAGGACAACAAAGTGGGGATTGACTGTGGGAGAGGGGGTGGGGTCAGGGTGGGGCATGGGAGAGCAATGGGCAGAAAACAATGGGACAACTGTAATACAACAATAAATAAAAAATACCAATAAAATTAATACATCTCTGATCAAATTGATCATTAAAATTAATTGGCAAAGATATATTTGTTTTTATATTTGCAGTATTATAGAGAATAATGTAATTCGTGCCTTATTGAAGAAGTTATTTCATTTAAACCATGCATTCTCAAAAAGAGGATGAAAATTGGTTTTTTGGGGTAAGCATATCTTAGCTACTACAATGGTTTGTGGTCTTTCAAAGGACCACAGTACATAAACCAATGTACAGTATTCACACGGTATTAAAATTTCATGGTGGAAGCCAGACAATTACTAAAAATAGTCTAAAAGATTCTGTTGGAGAGAAGTAATGAATAAAAGGGCTGGTAAGTGCTAATCAGGAAACTGCCTCTCACCAGGCACTGAATTTTCCAGGACCTTAATCTTGGACTTCCCAGCCTTCAGAACTATAGGAAATGCATTTCTGTTGTCTGCAAGACACCTGTCTATGGTATTTATTTTTGCAGCCTGAATGGACTAAGTAAGACACTTGGTATGCAATGGGAAGGTGAAGAAAAATAGAGTTCCTCAAGTTACTTTGGTCTACAAAGCTGAATACATATTTACAAATATCTCACTGACTTCCAATAGCATACCTTTTTATATTTGAACAAAGATATGTAAAATTAGTTTTGTTAAAATATTCCTGTAAGCCAATTAAATGGCAGTAGAGGGAAAATCTGTCTCTTAATGTTGCTGCTTTGACTGGGGTTTTAATGGGCAACTGCTTTGGATTGAATGCCAAGAATCACATCACCCTATCTCAGGGTCCTCTTTTATGTAGGTACTCACATCACATTCTACAATACATTTTGCCACATCTTGACCCAAGATATATTAAAGTTGTGAGATTCACTGGGCTCTTATTCAGCCGGCACTTCATACAGGCCATCTCAATGTGAAATATTTTCCCCTGAATACACCAAGTTGAACTTTTTCTAAACACCTACAGCTACAAAGGATCAGAAGAAAGACATTCTCATAATCTCTACTTTGTTCTTTTGGGTTTTTTTCCCAAAAGCGTCCAAAGTCCCCAGTGTAATCGCTAGGATCACAATGTCATTTTTCTGAAATAGCACTCCGATCTTCCTCAGCCAATCTATACAGAAAAGTAGAAATCTATAAAATATTTCATTAAATAGTAATAACTCCTTTGGTTCCTTCAATATCTCTCTTGTGTTCTTGTATTTATGACAATTTTTTGCACATTTCCAATGTCCTGCAAAGGGCTGTCCAGCCTATATGTACTTGCATCACACCCTTCAGATTTCTTCCCTGTGACCATTTACCATGCCTTCATCCCAATCTAAGGAAACCTTCCTTCCATCCATTGTTGTGTGTTAGGGTTATGTAATTTGTATCTGCTCTGGCCTCTAAGTAAAGATATTGACTGAACATGTGGCTTGCTTTCCCACTGGCTTGGTCCACATCCCGCTCATGGAATGAGAAAGAAGACTTTCCCTGCAGGAGTCATATTCAATCATTTGGAAAATAGAAATGTCTTTGTTGAATGCATTTGAAATTTTCTTCTTTTGTACTTAAACAGAAGACAAGAAATAGGACTGGGTATGACTCCCTTACTGTTGAGACAGTAAAAGATCATCAAATTATGATTTGATGATAGATAAGCTTAAGAAAGGAAATGACTTGTGCTGCAATTCAATGGGAATGGATTGGGGTTACCAAGGGAATTTAATCATAATGCTCTGAAGGGTTCATTGGCTCCTGTTAACTACATTACTACAGCAGTTCCCAAAGCAAGACGGGACTCCTTAAGAGGGTGTGGCCCAGTGACTTGCTAAACCTGAGGTGGTGGGTACAGAAAACAGGGTACCACATGTCCTATAGAGAATTTATGATCAAAGGTAAAAACAATTAAACATTATCAACATAAGCTGAGAACTGTAAGTAAAGTCAGCAATAAATAAATGTGTTATTTAAGCACACACATGTGCTTTAATACACATGGTATTGTGACAAATACTCATCAAGAAAGTTCATTTGGAAATTCTCAGCTAAGCAATGAGTCCTTCTTGAATCACACAGATTCTACTTTTTTAGAGTATTCACATCTTTAAAGATTAAATTCATCATGATTTGAATTAGCTTTTTAGCTTACTTAAACCTCAATTTTGTCTCCAATTCCTATAGTACTACATTTCCCTGCATTTAAACAGTGGATTTCAAGTAAATGATGAGAACACTAATAAAGAAAGGGAAACAGAACTTGAGTTATTTCATTTTGTTCCATGTGACCATATAAAAGTTGTGTTTAACATTTAAAATCATTAATCAGATTGTGCGTGTTTAGTACGTGCACAGTTTAGATCCTATGTTTAATCTGCTTCATATTACCTAGTAACAGGGAGCATGTTGCTTTTGTTCACTCACTGCTTTATTCCCAGAATGTCCCACAGTGCCTTAACCACGCAACAGATTTTCATACACACTTATTGGATGAATGAATGAATGAATAATCAACTAAAGGTGTGCCATTAGCTCTCCCAAGTCTCCAGCCTGCACAAGTAAGATAAAAATAACTACGATGTATTGCTGGAACTTTGTGACATTAAGCTAATACTACTTAGTATCTATCTCATAGTTTTTAGTAAATGAGGATATTTTACTTTGCAATCTATGTTATTATATTGTGGGTAAATATACAGAGAAGAGAACTAACACTTATTTAGAGCTTGTTAGTTTTAAAAGATTGTTGATGACATTGAAAATTCATTTTTTAAATTATAATTTTCTCTATAACTATAGGAAATAGCCTGTTACTACAAATTATGGAATGGAGACTTATCATTTAAATAATAAATATGATGGTGCTTTTTCTTTAGCAATTTTGAAGCAATGTTTTCTAGGCCCTACTAGGTACAGACTATGCTCAGAAAAAATGGATAAAGTCCAAGGGGTGCAGTGAGGATAGTAAAAGAAAGTTCACCCACATTTCAGCCATAACAGCTGATACACGCTTGTCCTTGCAAGTGAAAAGTCTTCTGAAGAAAATGATAGACAGCTTAAAAATGTTTACACAATTGTACTATATGTGTTACCTCCCCCATAATAATGTTAAACACTCCAGACAAAACAACTCATTCCTGGATGAATGATTTGTCCTCCAATTAGTCCCATCAATGCGCAGAAATTTTGACAAAGAAAATGGAGGAGGAGTGAAAAGTTTTGAGCATGTTATAGACCCCAGATGCTCCAAGTAAATTGTCCATGGTCTTTAAAATCACACTGGGAAGTAATAATACCCCATGAATGCTGGTTTGATCACTCACTTTATTTCTATACTCACAATATTAGCAAAAAAAAAAAAAAAACTGAAAAAAAACCAGGAAGATTTCTGAACTTATAGGCATTTGAATAAAGAACTTCCTAAGTGATACATTTTACTGCATTGCATTTCACATACAAAGCAGCTCCAGCACATTCGTGCCATTCATTTCCATACAATTTGTAAAGTTATTACCTACTTAGAATATTACCCACTTTTCTTCATGTACAACATAAAAATTTATGATGGATACCCTTTAAATGTGAATCTAAAGTATGCATATAATAAAGGGTGATTTGTGATAAGAATAAGCATTGCATCTTCATTTTTAATTACCTTTCTCTTACAGATGAACTCAGGAAAATTCGAAGTAAAATGTATCCTATCACAGAAGAATACATCAAGACTACTTGCACATTATATTAAATATTCCCCATATTAATAATCAGAGTTATTGCTCTACTAAATAACTGAGTTCAGTTTTTTATGGAGATGATTATTGAATTACACAATCTATTTTCTTTTGCTCATTATTCCATATTTGCATGGTTTAAGTTATATCCATTGAGTTCAGAGAGGTCCTTTCATATATTTTCTATTATCTTAGATGACAATTATGTTCATATATTCTAGGGCACTGAATGATTCATAACTTTGTTATTCTAAAATATTTTATTTGTGCCATAAAATATGCAGAAGTGTAAAAATAAAACTAAGCAGCTTAAGTCATCTTATAAAAATGAACGTTTCCACTTAACTTTGGGAACTATAACTTTATGAATAATTTGCCATGTCAGCAATTTTGAAAAGAAATAATGTCCAAAAATATACAGAAAACACAAAATACAGAAAAGAACAGAATGTTAAGTATATGTGTTCATTTTATTTTGTAGCATGTTTACAACTCATGGTGGAAGTCAGTGACGGACTGTGTAAAGATAACTATACACTAACTACAGAGCTAGTAGAGCAAGTATAACCAAATCACTGCCAAACCACGTTGCTCTGAAAAAATGATTCAACATGCCATCTTTCAGCTAATATCAGAAGCCACCCCCTTAGAGAGTGTTTTTTTCTTTTTTAATTTCCTTCGTCAGATGCTGAAATGCCCCTGTCCCCAGCCCAAATGATGGCTTGGTGTCCATAGGAGAACACTGTAATACCACACCATATTTATTATATGTGTCAAATCCAAGTCATGACAGTGAAGATGGAAATCAAAACCATACCAATACCTTCAATTCTTAGATGAAATGGAGAGCCATAAGAGGTCCCTTGCACAAGATGACCCCAGAGGCAAAGAAGGAAACACAAAGTAGGTTTAGGGGATCAAGCCACTTGTCTCTAGCTACAGGTTAGTTATTATCCTGAGGAAGATGTTGTCATTTCAATTGCAACACATATTAGTTTAATCTTTAGTAAAAATGGACAAATTTCATCAGAAAATAGTTGGCTGGACACTGGAGAACTATTTTGATGTCCTTGGGTATTTTAGGGACAGTGGTTTACCAGGGTCCATGGGTTACCAAGGGATATTGAGGCAGATCAACATCTTGCAGATACTCTCTTTCAAAATACAAACTATGCTTGAGTATGGTAAACACATAAAGGAAAAAGTGAAGGCTAGGCCAAGTGAAACAAAGGAAAAAACACACAAAACCAATGGTAGATGGAATAAAAATGGGGTTCAAATCAACAATTTAGAAAATAAGGAAGAAATAAACAACTAGCACAGAAAGTGGAAACAAGAAGTGAAATAAATGAGGAAAGGCTTAGGATCCTCTGGGATGACTATGAACATGTCAACATATGAATTATAGGAATGCCAGAAGGAGAAGAGGAAGGGCAAGAAATTGAAAACTTGTGTGAAAAAATAATAAAGGAAAACTTCCCAAATTGGGGAAGGAAATAGACACACAAGTCCAAGAAACACAGAGAGTCCCAAATAAGCTAGATCCAAATTGAATCACACCAAGACATATCATAATTAAAATGCCAAAGGTTTAAGATAAAGAGAGAATCTTAAAAGCAACAAGAGAAAAGAACAAGAGAAAAACTCCTACAAAGGAGTTCCAATAAGACTATCAGCTGATTTCTCAAAAGAAACTTATCAGGCAAAAAGAGACTGACAAGAAATATTCAAAATGATGAAAAGCAAGGATCTAAACCAAGATTACTGTATCCAGCAAAGCTATCATTTAGAATGGCAGGGCAGATAAAGTGCTTCCCAGACAAGGTAAAGCTAAAGGAATTTATCATCACCAAGCTATTATTACATAAAATGTTAGACTTATTTAAGAAAAAGATCAAAATTATAAACATTAAAATGACAAAAATAACGATCAATAACAGAATCTAAAACACAAAAACAAACTAAGCAAGCAACCAGAACAGGAGCAGAATCATAGGTTTGGAGATCATCTGGAGGGTTACTAGCTGGAAGAGGAAGGAGGAAAATGGAGAAATGGTGCATAATTGGTAGATACAAAATAGGCAGGGAAATGTTAATAGTATAGGAAAGGTTGAAGCCAAAGAATTTACATGTGCAACCCATGGACATTAAATAAGTGAGGAGGTTTGATGGAGGGAAGAAGGGCACTGGGCAGGGAGGGTCCAAGGGAGAAAAACTGGGACAGCTATAGCAATATAATCAATAAAGTAAAAATAAATTAAAAATAAAATAAAATACAAACCAACACACACAAAATTAGATAAAAATACAAGTCAGATACTGTGTTTAATATTTGTATGACTTTTTTTTTGATTTTCTAATCATAAAAGTGAGACACTCAATTAAAGAATTTTAAATTGTTTAAAAATATCACATAAGGAATAAAAATAGAATCTTTTTCCATATAACCTATAATTGATCAATTATTATGTGATAACTATGTCAAAATGAATATTACTATTCAATATAAAGTAATGTATGTTTTTAACACACATAAAATTTCAGTGAAGCAAGAGTTTCCTATTTATTTTTTCCCAACTTCCTTCAATAACATCCTGTTCTAACAATAAATAAGCAACATTTCTCATGGTTACTTCTATAGTTGTAATTCTTAGTTTATAAATATTAGATGGGAACTATTGACTTATTAAAACAAGATGACAATCATTAGTCACTCTGTCTACTCCAATTTTTATTCCACCCAATATGAAATAATTGTTACTTTCAAAATCTCACATTTTGATTGAAATATCAATTTTAGACAACTTCAAACATCCATTTACTTATCTTCTTGTGAGGTAAAGATGTAACAACTTGTGCTCTTTCTGTCCTGAACTTATATGAGCTGTGACTTTATCTTTATTTTGAAAGATAAAAATTTTATTTATGGAAGCTGCAATTAACTCATGTATTTTGTTAATGCTAAATATCAAAGATCAACACAGAGTTTCACTTCTAAATATGGTCAATGATTTTGGGTTAGACCCTTCATGTAAACAAATAAGTAATCTGACAAAATGTATGTCAATAGTTATGACAAATTAGAGAGCAGGCAGCGCACAACTGCCAGAAGCACAGGAATTCCTGAGAGGAGTTCCACAATCATCCCACTCTCAGTAAACAATTTTCTAATGATGGAAGTTCAGCAAACTGGTCTCCAAGAGGAACCACAGTGGACCAACTGAGGTAAAGAGGGAGAGACCAGATTCATGAATGAACAAGCAACTGAATTCTGTAGGTGCCACTACTGAAGAAGATGGAGCCATACAAAGTTGGTACCCACAAGAATTCATGAGGTTTTCTAATAATTTTTCTGCTGAAGACCTGTGTCTTACTCACACATGTCGTAATGGAAGACTTTAAACAATTTACCATATGATATTAACTAGGAAATTTGCTACTAGAGGTTAAACAGTGCTTCAAGACTTTGGTAGCCCAGTTCAGCTAAGGTGGGTCAATCTTATTATCACCTCTTGTACATGTGTACCTAGCAGAGACATCAGAAGACCACATCTTATGAGTGTCAGGTCTAACCTGACAACTTCCATGGGAGAAGCAAAGACAGATATTAAATTTTACCAAGTTAGAGGAGCTTGAGAAAACATCTTGGACCTTCTACAGAGTCTTCCTAGGAAAGTGCTATCAGAGTTTACATCAATAAGGCAAGGTGATAATCAAATATTAAACTCTCTAGGAGAAGAAAATAAACATGCTTCAGAAGACAGCAAAATGGCAGTTTGGCAAGTATGAAGTGTGAAGCAGGAAGTTCGTAAAAGGTAACGTACAAAGTGCAAAGCTTAAATAATACAATATTGATTCTAAATGTCCTTTCACAAATTAATAAGGCATGCTTTGAGCTTTAAAAACAGCACTAAATTTTTTAATAGACCACAGATATATTTTTTAAAAAGATGTAACACACTAAAAAACATTGAAATGTGTTCTGTCATGTATGTTGAAGTACCTGGTATTCACCATTCTCCCATGGCCTAAATATCTAAGAAATTGGACAAAATTAAAAATACATTTTTAACCAGGGGTAACTTATTGGACAAAATTAAAAATTCATTTTTTAGGCACCAGCCTGTGAACCTCAAGGTCGCTGGTTCGATTCCCAGCCAGGGCACATAACCAGGTTGCAAGCCAGGTCTCCAGCCAGATCCATAGCTGGAGGCAGGTGAAAGGCAACCATACATTGATGTTTCTCTCCCTCTCTGTCTCTCTCCCTTCCCCTCTCTCTGGAAATAATAAATAAAATCCTTTAAAAAATAAAATTAAGTTAAAATAAATTTTTCACCTAGCAAAACAAAACAAAACATTTTTAATCTAGGGTCTTTCTTTTGGGAGGTGGGGGATATCATGTTCTTGTATGTAAAATCAAAGACATTCTTGAACAGCAAGTATAGACTTACTCGGTCAGAATGTTCTAGAATTTGCCTTATCATGTGTGAAATGCAGCAGCCTGGACTCCAAAAGAGTTTGACTGAATAAGAACTTCTAGGAATATAATATGTTCTAATGTGAAATGAGGTGTAAAAACTATAAAACTAAATGACCTTCAGCCTCTCTTGCAGTTCTTACCATCTTTTTCACTAGGCAAATTAACTAAAATATTAATTTTAAACTTATTTACTATTTTGCTTCTGATATTAATATATCTTTAAGGGATTTTTAGTACTTGTGGAAAATGCCAGTATAGCTCATCTTTTAAATATGCTGGCTTATTATGAATTTTGATGTTTAATGACCTTTTCAATGAAATGTTTCATGTTAATACTCCCACACTATAAATGTCTCATTAAAGGGAGAAAACTCCCAGGAGCATATGGAAGTCCTGAATTTACAGGGTCAAACTACAAATGTTAAATAGCACCACATTGAATGAGCACTACAAAATAAATCTTCACAACTCTAACAATTAGCAGCACAGTTTTTAAAACCAAATAATATGTTTGCTAACATAAATTCAAATAATTATAGGCCTAGGATTAATTGTGAAATTATGGACTATTATACAATGAATGATGACCAAGACTGCTGTGTATGCACCATTTTGTTTCTTTTATTTTTCAAAGCTTTTAAGCCCACCTGCCAATGAGATACTACCTATGAGCTCATTATCTATTCTATAAATTGATTTTCAATTAATCTGCATCTTAACTTTCCACCTTAGTCAAAATTCCTCCAGGAAGCACCACTCACTGAGAACATTAATTCATGAAATTTGATTAAATGACACTTAATGGGCTCAAAGTGACACTTTACCTCCCTAGGACATGTTAATTACATGTTCAGTTTCTATAAATAAATAAAACTAAAAAAAAAAAAACAAAAAACTCTTAAGACTGTCTCATACATAATTGGACATCAGGACAGAACTACTGAGGACACAGTAAAGAGAGATGAAATACCTCACCATGTATTTACTAGGGACGTGGTCTGAATAAGATTCTTTATATCTTCCCTTTAGGTAGGGATCTTTGAAAATGTTTCCTTGTGTTGTATTTTCTGACTTAAACTTTGTAATCTGTAAAGGAATGTAAACAATCATGTAAACACAGAGGGAGAAGAAACATTATATATAACTACGTGGTCAACATACACGGATTGCAGCTGGCTACACTTTTGGGCTGGGTTCCTGTCAAGCTCCTGCCTTTTACAGCTGGTCTGCAAAATACTGTACTGCATTTTAACATTTAGCTAGAATGAAAAAAAAAAAAAAAAAAAGAATGTCCCAGACCTTCAGGCCTTTGTCCTGTCTAAGAGCTTTGGAAGATAATCTTGCAAGATAATCTTACAAATGAATGTTTAACACTGCCACAAACAAATAGGACTAAACAACATACATTTGAATAATCCCTATATTAGCTAAAATTGAATAGGTATCAAAAGCGACGGGTGAAGATGATGGATTCATCTGAGTAATCAGATAGAAAAAAAAAGTGGCATTTGCTAATTGGAAAATAGCCAAAATATGTTACTTTTCTCTTTTCCTCTCTTCTATCCACCTTCCTGTAGCAGAAATAATTTCTTTTTATTGATGTTGTTTTTTAAGAATAGAAGTCTGAAGTTACCCTGTAAGCTAGGATAGGGTTCTTTTCTGTTGCTCCCAGAAGTAGCAGTGAAGTGTTTCGAGTAGGAAAATGGTGTGCCTAGATTCAAGGGCTGATTTATAGTATCAGCTTTAAAAGCAACATAATTGGCACAGAGTGTTTGCGTGCAAGAGATACTTGTCCACTTAGAGCAGATCACTTCATAGCAGAGAAACAGCAGAAGGAAATACAGGCAGGGAAATAGAATGAGGAGCCTTAAACTAATGAGCTCAGTAAAGAAGGGCACCCACCAGTGGTTAAATAACAACCGATTTATAATAAATTTGCAAAGCCTACACTGACATAATAATGTTGAGATTCTTAATAAGTATATGATGAATTTCCTACCTCTTGCAACACTAAGAAAGAGAAAGAGCACTATGGGCCAGAGCCACATCTCCAAGCATGTGTCATGTATCAGTTTCACGTTACAATTTTATGTATCTTATCCTTCTTACAATTAACACCTTAAGCAATTCCTTGAGTAAATTAACAGGAAAATTAAGATATCTTTGTTTGAGGTTTTCTTTTCTTTAACTGTGCAAGTATTTCAGTCAGTCCGAAAGGGTTGAATGAACTGCCATATCCCTAAGCTGTCCGCAAGAAGCACAGTTCCACGTTCAGCATGAATGAATCCCGGAGCGGTGCTGGAAAGAATGACAGGTTCCTACCCTAGCCCCAGTCTCAGGGCCACAACCAGCTCCAGCAGCAGCAAAACTGACAGCACCGAAGTCCATTTCAAGGAAGCCTGGTAGCTCATTTTAAGAAGTGATGTTTATAAATAAGGCCTCTATAACATGAAAAGATCAATTTTGTTGTAGAAGTGGACATAAAGGAAAAAATAAAACTTTTAAAAAGGCACAAAGTAAAACAGAGACACTCTGTTGTCAAGGTAACACTACATACAAACTGTCCTAGTAAAGATCAGACCAGATATTAACTGTCAATATAAGCAAGTGTGAAAGTATTTACTTGCTTTTTCGTGGCATGGTCATTGTTAATCATTTCTCTTTGGGTTAACATTACTATTAAAAAAAAACCTTAATCTACTGTGGCTTATATGAAAAACATTTATAATATGAAAGATGCTATTAAACTTGATCACCTGAGCTCATGCTCAATCAAGGGAATCTCACACTGGATTAGGCATATGTAATCCTTCAAAGAAATAACAGTATTAAGAAAATTATTCCCAGCTAGAGCATGTAATCAGGTTGCAAGCCAGGTCTCCAGCCAGGTCCGTGGCTGGAGGCTGGTGAAAGGCAATCATACATTGATGTCTCTCTCCCTCTCTGCCTCTCTCCTTTCCCCTCTCTCTAAAAATAATAAATAAAAATCTTAAAAAAGAAAAAAAATTTGGTGGTTTTGTATGGTGTTTTGGATATCTGATATTAGTATTCAACAATATCAATGAAGAAAGGCAATGTAGAGAGGAAATGTTTTAATTAACCACACATTCAAGGTCTGTCCCAAAAGCACCGAGCACAAATTGTTTTAATTATATTGACACATTGGTTGGATACTTCTGGAGCAAACTTTGTATATCCCTGTTGGTGACTGACATTTGTATACTATATAAACTACTTATAGAAATGATATGGATATATCAGTAGTTTAAAATACATTTATTAAAAATATTTAATGTTTGAAAATCAAAGAATACAGAATATATACAAATATATGAAATGATTTGTAGAAATTTCAGGCATTCACCATTAGCAGATCTCAATCATTCTCACATTGGGCAGATGCCAGATGCATCAGGTTAAGATGTTCAGTGCTACATCAGAAAGATTATTGCAAATACAGATAAAAGAAGGAGTAGTGCATTAAACTAAAAGAAAGTCAACTTGAAATCTTAAAAGTGATCAGTATGCAGAAACCACATGAAAGTGAAAAAGAAGTTTTACTTTGTAACCATGTGGGACATACCCCAGTGCTATTTAATAGTTGACAAACTCTTCCCTACCCTTTTAAGATTCAGTGATCTAAAAGTATAATGTGGAGGGAAGTGGCTATTTTATTGTCTCGCCTAGTTAGCAAATTGTTTCTGTTGTAGGTTTAATTTTGCCAAGAAAAGGTGTGTCATTTTTAGCTCATATACTGTCCCCTATCGCTTTGTTCCTGTTAGGTAATTAAAGTCCATTTTAGATGGCTTAGAGTTAAATTATGTAAGTAATTGCAGTACAATGATAAAACACCAGGTTATTGATCTTAGGGTATTTGTAATTTTTTATTCAGTGTACTGTTTGAAACATGATTTATTCCTGCCTTAGGTCACTGTTGGCAGAATAAAAGATATGAACTAAGGATATCTACTAAGACCCTTTGGGAATCTGAAAAGCTATCTTCAGGATTTGTTCTAAGATCAGAGTTAAACACACTAATGAAGGAAATGGACTTTCTTTCATATTGATTCAGATATTAATGTTCTTTAAATACATATTAGAGGTGAAAAAGTGAATAGAAAAGATAATGAAGACAGGGAAGAAGAAGAGAAAAAACATGAAGGAAAAGGAAAAAGGTGAAAGAAAAGTTAAGAAAGAGAAAGAGGAGAATAAATCAATAAAGCAGATAAGTAATAGCAAAAGAAGCCACACCAACATGAAAGGAAGGAGGAGGCAGATGGGAGGGAAAGAGAAAGAGAGAAGAAGGAGGATCTAGAAAAGAAGAACAAGGAGGAGAAACTACACTATATTTTTCTCTCATAAGGACAGAACACTCAATTTAAAAGCATTTTGTAATTTCTTAAAACTAGTCAAAGAACCAATTTATTGGACATGATTTCTGTAACTAAATTAATGCATATAAATGGCCCCTTAATTACAATAGTTCAAAATATCAATTTTCAAGTGCATACACATATTCAAATAAAGATGGAATCTCAAAAATTCTATTTCTGATAAATGGCCAATTTATTCACATAATAGTCAAATTCATTTCCTTATTTTATGCTTGTTTATATTCATTTATTCTTATTGCCCGGTTGCCATAAATTTTATAGTATAAAATATAACAAAATTTGTACTTCTATAAAAGTACTCACAAACCACTAAATTATTATTTTACTCCTATAGCTTTCACTGGACACCAATCACTAGAGCACAAGCAGATCCTACAATGTGAGCTCACAAGGACCAGGACCTTAAGTGCCCATACACTTGAACAATAATTGAAATAATGTCAGTTGATATGTGCTTAGTGACTGAATGGATGAATACTTGCATTCATACAAGAGAAGGAGGAAAATGAGGAAGGAATATGAGCTCTATATACTTTTACCTATGTAACATACCATACTGAGTGTATGTTATCTGGTAGATATATTATCAACTGTATGATGTACCTTATTTTTATGTAGTTTTAGAAGATCAGCTTTAATGTCCCCAAAATGAGGGTAGATAAAATTTGAATGATAGAAAATGGCAGTAACCCAAATGTGTTTCTAATGTAAAATAGCTTAGAATATATGATGTTGACGTTCTCATCATTGTTAATTTCAGGAAATGAATAACAAGAAAGAATGTAGATATTGATATGTTCGCTTGGGAAATCAAAATGCTGGACATTCTGTATAAACCAACAACATCAGTGGACTATTAAAAGAGTGAATCACATAAACAACTGCCACTGACACAACAGTGTTGGTGACAGGCTCAATCTTTGCCCTACATGTAAGTGTAAAATTACATCTTTCTTATACCATCAATATATTTTTAAATATTTTATTTATTATTTTTAGATAGAGGGAAAGGGAGAGAGTCAGAGAGGGAGAGAGACATCAATGGTTGCCTTTCACCTGACTCCAGCTATGGACCTGGCTGGAGACCTGGCTTGCAACCTGGTTATGTTCCCTGGCTGGGATTCGAACCAGTGACCTTTGGGTTCACAGGCTGGTGCCTTATCCACTGTGCCACCAGCCAGGGCTTATACCATCAATATTTTTTTAGGAAAGAAAAGCATTTTCATGTATTACTTTTTCCCCACAACAAACTATTTATCTGAAGGTGCCAGTGAAATGATATTTTATTCAGCCTCATCTTCATACCCCATTAAACTGAACCCTAGTAGCCTTTCTTCTCACTAGAAAGCTGAGTTCATTAAATTTCATGTTAAATCAATGACCATCCTAATCAGTGATATTTGTAGATATAGCACCCAACACAGATTCCACAGACTGCTTACAATGATCAGTTTTGAATTTTCTCTCATTGCCTCCACCATTCTCATGAAGTGAATATAGTGGCAGTGTTGCTGGTTATACATGAGTTCAAAAACAAGTTCTGCTCAGCTAGTCTAACTTGGTTAGAAACCCGGCTAAGTACCCAATTTATTAGCAGCAAGATTAACTCTTAGACACCAGCAGTATAAAACCATAAGTATGTAAATAAAGCTATGCAAATAAAGTGTTTTTTGTTTGTTTGTTTGTTTGTTTGGCTACCACAAAAAAGGCAATAATCAATTTAATCCGAGTCTGGGTTTCTTTTTTCTTTTGCTCATACAGGACATTATCCTTTTGCAAAGAAACCCACTTTTGGAGGTCTGGGGTGAGGTGGGGTAGAGGGCATCACTATTTTTTGTTACTTTATGTTCCTAGGGCCCAAATTATTTCTGCTGGAACTACAAAATTTTATATATTTTTGTTTGCAATTTATACAGTTTTATTTGTAATTAATAGCTGTTGCAACTGTTCATCACAGCCCTCTCTCTTCCTAAGAACCAATTATATGCCCATGAGGGTTGGATAAAGAAAAATTAGACTATATTCATAATTGCTATCCCATTTTGAAAACTGTGGCACACTTCTTGATTAATCACATTGTTCCTTTAGGTAAAAGTCCTACTCTTGTGGTCCCCAAAATCTTATGCAGTTATTAAATACTGTTAAATCTCTTCAATCTACTCTAAATGTTACAAAGTTCCCAGATGTGTAGAATTTTGGGACTGGCTATCTTGTTCTAGCTAAAGATAACCATGGAAGGTGTTTCCATGGAACAGTGCTTCATAATCTCATCAGGGTGACAGAACTGCATTCCAGAATGGCAGTGGTCAGTGTATAAAACTTTTTACCTTCATGCATAATATAATTTAATCCTAATGGCAAGCAGTGTGCCTGGACTCTCAGGACCATATGCTGACCTTTAATAACATAGTTCATAACGTTCCTGGAGACATTATAAGTAGGCAGCCAACTTGAAGGTTGTTTGGTCAACGGAATCAACATAAAATAAGAGTCAGTGTTAAATAGGTCAGCTACCACAATGGGAAATAATGATTCTTTACCCAGTTTCTACAAGCAATATCGTTCACAAAACCCAAATTCAATTATTGAAGAGAAGGTAAAATCATCTTGAGGAAAGACATTATAAACCACCATAAATAGTTATAGAAAATATGCCTCTAACCTTTCCACAAAGGGACCTGTGGCAATTTCCCCTAGAAAACTAGGCATTGCTTTTTGGGGAAAAGCAATGCTACAATTTCAAGAAGAGATAAGGCATCTGCGCTAACCCTGATACCAGGTGAACCACAGAAGCTAGAAGTGAAAACTCCCAACTGTGCTAAGGAAACAGCGGAGGAGCATATAAGTGATCAAGCAACAAATCCCCATTTATGCTCAAAGTATTAGCCCATTATGGAGCATAGGATTTAGGAATCACATGGACACAGAAGGCAAGGCTTCGGGCCCCTGTGAATTGAGGGGATGAGCATTTCCCTCCATCCCCACACAAGGCCAAGGCCTTTGAAGAAACATAGCCTCACTGAAAAAAAATACTCAAGCGGAAAACAGACCTGCATTTCTAGCAAAGGGAGACACACATGAACATGTTTGCTTTGCCCAGGTTCTACATAAAGTTATTGTTTTTTAACATAAAAAATTGTAAATAAAGGCCTGTAGTTACCATGATGTGCAGTTTGAGGTTATCTATTTATAAAGTCCATCAAAACCAAAATAGAAACAATGTTCCGTGATTTAGTGGGACTTTTGCACAGTGTTTAGCAGAGTGGAAACCTTTCACGCAGCCTCACAGCAACCACCAACTCAACCATCAATTCACACGTGAGACAGAAACTCAGAAAGGAAGCCAAGTACGAGGCAGAAAAACTGCAGAGGGCGTTAAAATCAACCTGCCCTATGGCCATACATGCAAAAAAATGTTCTAAAGGCAGGTGTAAATTATACCATTCTATCAGTGTAATACAACAGATGAACAGGTTGAAGAATAAAAACTATCTTATTAAGTTAAAAAAACAGCCATCATAATTTCCTCTCTGGGTCATAGAAATCTCTCTGTGTGCTTCACCTACTAAAGAACAGTTAACAATATCCTACAGCAAACACCATTGCAAGACTGAAATTCAAACCATCTCTTTAAATCAGGAATTAACAAAGTCTCTGATATCTAAAAATAGCTATTTTTTAAATTGGTTGAAAGTTATTCAGCAAGTAGTAATTTATACTGATAATAAGTTAAAATAATATTTATTCACCTATGTAAACATATTTGCTACTTGGTATACCTTTTAATGGGAAAAGAAAATCAGCTTTTATCATTTCTTTCCTACAGCATATACTCCAAAAGCACATTGGGATTTTATGTAATTGCCAAAACTAACTTCACTTTTGTCTCACCTTCAACTTAAATAAGTATCAGTAATTATAATCCTGTTATATAATTGGTGATTTACATAATCACTTCAGTACCATTCCTCAGGCATGTTTGTGATAGTTATATTAGTGCATAACTGTTTGTTTTTCCAATGGTAGTACAAAAAATGTGTATGCATAAAAAATATTTATGTCTAAGTACAGGAATTATAGTTCATTATCATAGTTCTTTATAGTCTGGTTTAGCTTTTTTAAGCAACACATAGTACATTATTTTAATCTTCTTTCTACTGGGAATGCTATGTATTAGTTGCATGAACCTCAACTAATTTATTTCCATTTTACTTTAATCATTGGGATATGATATCCTTAATATAGCAACACATTTAGACAGACACTTTTTTTTCTTTCTAGTATATTATTCTCTTTTTTTTTTTTTTTACCATTACAAATAAAATTTGAAGACATAATATATGGTTTTCTAGATTCAATGAATATATGTTTAAAGAAGCAGGAACTGGGGGGGAAATCTGTAAATCTGATTCAGACATGAATTTAATCCAAATCCTCATTTTGAAGCAGGCTGGTTCATGCTCAGGAAGATTTTCTCTTAAGCTAGTGCTTGAAATAAAGCTAACCCATAAAACCAGTATGGCTATGAGGGGGTCTGTATGAACCGTACCTCTTCAGTGGACTCAAAGAAAAATCATGTTCATAACTTAAAAATGCAGGTGTTTTAATAAAACAGAAACAAAGCCCTGGCTGGTAGCATAGTGGATAAGTCCCCAGCCTGAGAACCCAAAGGTCGCAGGTTTGATTCCCCAGCCAGGGCAAATAACAAGGTTGCAGGCCAGGTCTCCAGTCAGGTCTGTGGCTGGAGGCAGGTGAAAAGCAACCATACATTGATGTCTCTCTCCCTCTCTGCCTGTCTCCCTTCCTCTCTTTCTAAAAATAATGAAATAAAATATTTAAATAAATAAATAAAACATTTGAATTGATTAGTAAAACATTTTACATTTTATTCAGGCTATTTTCTAGAAAGAAGACAATTTCAGAATAAATATTTAGATGGAAGTTAATTGAAAAATTGTCATAAAATGCTTAAATCATTCAAATGTTTTAGAGACTGATGATCGTTCTTGGATAGCACACCTAATTTCATTTAATAATTTTATTTCATTGAAAAAGATTTCACTGATTAGGTTATAAATCATGAGTTAGATGTTTCCTTGGCTACAAGGGAAATAACGTTATAATTATAACTAAAACAATGTTTTCTTAGTAAGGAATCAGGGGAATAGAAAAAGTTTGGGTGAGGAAGTAAAAAGAATAAACTATTATACACATATGGAAAGGAAACAGCAAAATTCAATGAGCTAAAAGAAAAGAAAAAAACTTTTTCTCAGTTACTTATAACCATCCGTTCACTGGACTTTATTGATGAATGCTAATACGGAGAGCCTGGCCGGGGGGTGGATGAGACGCAGGGGACCCCCCAGCAAAGAAGGCTGGACTGCGGAGCCCCCAGGACAGGTACGGCCAGAGGGCGCCGGGCTGGGCAGGCTTTCATCCGCTCCTTGAAAAGCTGACGGAATTGGGCTGCGCCTCCACCCTCCCTAAACCCACACCAGGCGGCCCAAAACCCAGTGCATCCGCGCTGGGCTAAAATTACATGCGACGTGAGTGGGCACCTGAGCTGCCTGTCCTCACCGAACGCCGGACAGCAGCTTCGGGCCTCTCCCTTGACCCCGAGCAGCAGCAGGAGCGCCAGCTCGCACGCTCCTCGCTGCCACCTGCCCAGGTGTGCGCACGGCGGGCGGCTGGCAGGTGGCGCGTCGGACTGCCAGCAGCCCCTCAGCCCTGCCCCCGACCAGGCGCCAAGCCACCCCCGCCGAACTCCGGTGTGCGGCTCTCCCGGCGGCCCGGCGCCCCCCTCCCGCCAGAGAAGCGGCGTCCCAGGCTGGCTGGTGGCCCGCCCAGGGGAGGAGAACTCGCGGCTGGTCACCGGGGAAGGCAGATTCAGGGCGGACACCGCCTGTCGCCTTGCTGGGGAAGTGCTGCCAAGTGAGACGTGACATTGGCTGTGCCAACGTACCAGGCTCCCCCGGTGGTCTGAGCTGGGATACTCAGCAGGAGGCGGCTCAGAAGGACCTGGACCACTTGGCTTCCCTGGGGCGTCCTGGCCTTGTCCCCATCTACGGTGGACCCTTGGAGATCGCTGCCCCAGGGGGAACTGTATTCTTGCCGGCAGGAGGCGCTGGACAAATGCCAGCTCTGCAGCCCCGCCTGGAGGAGCCTCGGGACCCCGCCCCTCCTTCCCCGAGGACTCACCCCCATTTCTGCGTATCAAACTGTGCGGCTTAAACCACTGACATTATTTCCCGCAGTTGGGCCTGAATCTGGGACCAGGAGGCCAGAAGGTTTCTTCTGAGGTCTCTCTTACACTTTGTCATCCTCTCCCTGAGTCCCCTCGCCTAGTCTTCCCTCGGTCCAGAATTATTTCCAGTTTGTTTTAAAAGTGTGGATTTATTCTTTCCAGATTCCAACTCTGTTGATGAACATGATGATGTTAGCCTACTTCCCTTTTCTTTTTGGTTCCGTTGACTTTTGTCCCTAGTATCTGCGGAGATTTTCTTCATTTCTGGATCTCTGTCATTTTACCATTAATCCGTCTACCTGTGTGTCTTTATTTAATCATTGTGCCCATTCAGCAGTCAGTGGGCCTCATCAATGTAAATACCTGTGCTCTCTCCAGTTCTTGGAAAATCTTATTAAAGTGCTCCATCAAACAAGAGGTGTGGCTGACTCTAAGACAAGCCATATTTTGGGTACGATTAAGAAAGAGAAAAACTAAAAAAAGAAAAGAAAAAATAAAGAAAGAGAAAAACTGCCAGAGAAGCTAAGATATGAAAACAAATGTGAATTCTGGAATCAACAAAAATTGTAGTAGTTCACTCCTCTTGTCTCTATTCTCCCTCTGTGCCTTTAGTTACATGGATGACCACATCTTTTCATTTCTCCCTGCCCCACCCACTCTCTTTATGCTTATAAGAATAACTTTGCATTACATAATATTAGCAACACATTTGTTGTTTTTTTCTATGCCGGCACTCAACATTACTGCTTTACTCCATG
The DNA here is from genome assembly GCA_004026585.1 of Noctilio leporinus. Lineage (NCBI taxonomy): Eukaryota > Metazoa > Chordata > Mammalia > Chiroptera > Noctilionidae > Noctilio > Noctilio leporinus. Next base: position 404,266 of record PVIW01000726.1, read on the forward strand.
TGCAAAGTAAATGCTAGATGTACTTAAGCTTAATTAGAAAAAGGGAAACAAAATATTAGAAAAAGCATAGGAAGGACTCTATTAATTCATCTCAGGTGAATTTCTTTAAAAAGTAGTAAACAGCACAAATAATAATGAAAAAGTGAAGAGACATGCGATTAACCAACACACATATGAAAAAATGCCCAATATGACTAATCACCAGGTAAATGTAAATCAAAACTATAAGGAGGTATCACCTCAGGTAGGTTAGGATGGTTCTTATTAAAAGCTAAAGGGTGTTGGTAAGGAAATGCAAAGGTTGGAAGCCTTGTACACTAATGAAGGGACTATAAAATGGTACAACTGCTATGTGAAACAATATAGAGGGTCCTTAAAATATTAAAAATAGAACTACCTGTGATTCAACAATCCCTCTTTTGGGCACGCAGAAGAAATGACATCATCTCAAAGAGATTTCTGTACTAACATCTTCATCGCAGCATCAGTCACAATATCCAAGATAAAACCAAGGTGTCAATCAGTGGAGATAAATGGATAAAGAAATGTGGTAAGTATTTAAATGTGGTAAGTACTTAAAAAATACTGCTGTATGCAACAAAATGAATGAAGCTGAAAGATACTGTGCAAAATGAAATAAGCCTGACACAGAATGTCTATTCCAAAATAGACAAACTCATAGACACAGAGAGTGGAATGATCCTTATCTGGGGCTGGGAAGAAGGAGAAATGAGTTGCTCTTCAACAGGTATAAAGTAGCTGTGTTTGTAAGGTGAATTTTAGATATCTGATGTACACCATTGTGTCTATGATTAATGATACTGTTTTGAGCACTTAAAGTTTTGTCAAGAGAGTAAATCTCCTGACAAGTGTTGTTACTACAAGAACAATAATGGGGTGGGAGAGACAGCCTCTTGTTTGAGTTCTGAGAAGCAGGAGAAAACACTCCAATGAGTAAGTCACCTGGGGAAGTGGGTGAGGTGGGGGTGTCTCAGGCAAGCATTGTCACTCAGGGAAATGTCCACAGCTATTTAAAAAGTGTGTTTTGTTTACATCCTCAACATTGCATATTTTTATATGACAAAAAAATAAAACAAAAACTCTTAGAAGACCATTTCTTAGTTTGTAAACTTCCTTTGTGTTCTTGCCTACTTATCTTTGTAGTGCATTAATCCTTTTATTATTGATTTGTAGGATTTCTTTTCACATATTAGAGTAAGAACTTATCTGTCTGAGAGAGAATGAAAGAAAAAGGAACAAATCAATCTTCCTTAAAAGTGAACAAACAAACATATGCATGACCAAAGACGTAAAAGAATTAAAGTGCAAGGGAATTTATGTCTGACAAATTCAACAAACAATTGGTATTCAGAATATAGGAAAGCTATTCTTTTAAGGGTAAAAATACTCAGAAACAAGTAAAAACCTAGTCAAATTGTAAGACTAAAAAATTTGTTAGCATTAAAGATGCTAACCCAGCAAAACTGCCTCACAAGGAAAGTTAAATAAGAATTCTTCTGGCAGGAGAAAAATTATATGGGTCAGAAATTTGGATAAATAATAATGGCAAATGAAAACAAATAAAGATAAAATTTTATTATTATTTGATCATAAAGATAAATGTTTTTTTAAAAGCAACACAAGTATTGCTGTCCTAAATGATAATATAGAGAGAGTAAAAAGCAAATGGCAGTGGTATTCCATGGCAGGGAAGTGAGGAACTGCAAACATTGGGAGAAGAGACTTGCACCACCCATGTGCTATAGTGACAATTGAAGATGGGTTTACATTAGTTAAAATGTGTATTGTAAACTCTGGGACAGCACCAGACAGTTTCAAAGAAGTATGACTGATATCCTAAGAGAAGACAAAATATCAACTCAAACCACAGAAAAGAGAAGAGAAGGCAACTCATAGGAAACACAAACATGGTAGATATTAGTCTAACTTTATCAATGACTATTTTGAAATAAATGGTCTAAATACATCAAATAAAAGTTAGATTGCATAAAATAACACAGTCAAGTTATATATTTTCTACAAAAAAACCCCACACTAAATATAGACTGATTTAGGCTAAATGTAAAGTGATGGAGCAATATGCATCATGGTAACAAAATAGAGCTGGAGTATATTAATTCCAAAAAAAGCATACTTCACAAGACAGCAGATGACAAATGGGGGCACTACATAGTGATTAAGAAGTCAGTCTCCCACCCTCCCCCCAAAACCCATCAAAATCCTAAACATTTTTGTACTTGACCACATAGCTTCAAACATAGGAAGCAAGTTCCATACTGTTTTCCATAGTGGCTGCACAAAAAACTAAAAATGGAACTGCCTTTTGACTGTACCACTGCTAGGACTATACACAAAGAACCCTGAAACACCAATTCAGAAGAACCAATGTACCCCTATGTTCATAGCAGCACTAATTACAATAGCCAAGTGCTGGAAACAGTCAAAGGGCCCATCAGTGGATAAATGGATCAAAAAACTCTGGTACATATACATAATGGAATACTATGTAGCAGAAAGAAAGAAGGAACCTTTTGTGACAACGTGGTTAGAACTGGAGAGTATTATACTTAGTGAAATAAGTCAGGCAATAAAAGATAAATACCATATGATCTCACCCAATACAGGAAACTAGTGAACAAAACAGACAAACAGAATGAAACCAGAGACATGGAAACAAGGAGCAGAATAATGGTGACAGAGAGGGGAGGGGAGGGGAGGGGAAGAGGGGGGTAAGGAAGGGGAAGGGTTTAGTCAAGGAGCTAATGTGAAAGACCCATGGACAACAAACAGAGGATTGCCTGTGGAAGACAGGCTGGGGTGGGTGGGGCAGGGGTGAGATATGGGGGAAAAATGAAATAATTGTAATACAACAATAATTTTTTTTAAAAAGGAAGCAAAATTGATAGGAGAAATAAACAAACCTTAATGTCATTGTATATTTTCATATTTCCCTATCATTAACAGTTAGATCAAATAAGCAGAAAATCACTAATGTTATAGATGACCTGAACAGCACCATTAATCTACATTATTTAATTTACATTTATAGAAAAAGTCAATACAATTAATTGACCTTTAGTCAGACCAACAAGGAAAATGAGTGAAAAGATACATATTAGCAATATCAGAAATAACAGAAAAGATATTAATAATGATCTCATGAACATCTAAATGATAATAAAGGAGTGCTATAGAAGTTAATGGTGAATGACTGAAGTCATTTTCACAAAAATTGGGACAAGACAAGGATGCCTTTCTCCTCATTCTTATTCAACATAGTACTGGAAGTTCTTCCTAATGCAATAAGAAAAAAATAAATGCATAAGTGAAAGGTATACCATGTGTACAGAAAAGTGATATAAATACATTTTTCAGGTGCCTCATTGCCTATATGTCAAATCCTAAGAAATCTACTTAAAAAGCACTGTAATCAAATCAATAATTGAGTATAGCAAAGTTGCAATATACAAGATCAGTATGCAGAAGTTGATTGCTTTCCTATTACTACTGATGAACAATTCATATTTGAAATTACAAAACAAGAGCATTTGCATAAAAAAACATACTTATTCACCTAACAAAACCTATATAGGATTGATATGTGGAAAGCTATAAAAAGTCTACAAAGAACAATGAAGTAAACTAAAATACTAATTTTGCTCAGATGACAATTATTTTAATCTTGACCTATCCTAGCAAGCTATTGCGGATATTAACAAAGTGGTTTAAAAATTGTATATAGACAAGTAAAAGATCTAGGGTAGTCAACACAATACTGAAGAACAAATTTGGAGGACCCCAATACCAGATTTTGAAATTAAACCTAAAGTTACTATAATTGGACAGCATGACAATAGCAAAAGAACAGACACATAGGCAAAAAAATAAACAAACAAACAAAAAACCCAGAAGATCCAGAAATAGACCATATAACTGTAGTTAACTAATTATTGAAAAGGTACAATGGCTATTCAATAGATAAAAAATAGCCTTTAAACATGTGCTTGGAAAATTGGGTGTGTAAGAATGTGCAAAAATGAATTAAATAACAGAAAAAACTTAGTTAACAAAAATTAATTTAAAATAGCTAATAGCTCCAAATGCAAAATATCTATAAAATTTTTAGAATTAGACAAAGGAGAACATTTATGTAACTTTGGTTTTCAGTATAAGTTTTCAAATACAACACCAACAGCACTGTCTATGAAAAAAATAATTTTTAAGCCAAGGTTAATTATAAAATTGTCTATTCAGTAAAAGGGTCTTTTAAAAGAATGAAAAGTCAAGACACAGTCTGAGAAAACATTTAAGGTGGAAGCTATTATGGGGATGTACAGTACACCACTACAGTAAATTATCATATTGTAATAATTATCATAGTAAATAATATTGCAATAATTATGTACGGCATCAGATGGGCACTAGACTTATTGGGGTGATCACTTCATAAGAGATGTAAATATCTAATGACTAGGTTGTACACCAGACACTAATATTGTATGTCAACTCTAATTGTAAAATAATTTTAAAAGAAGAAATGGGAGTTATACTGTACATTCTTGATGACAGATATCTAAATTTTTTAAATTCTTCTGCATCAGTTTCTTTTCCTCATTGATTTAATCACTTACTGATAACAATAAGTATAAATGCATGTATATGTATTTTGTACTTTGGACTATAATCTTAATTCTTCCTCCTCCCTCCTCCCTCCTCCCTCC